>JANAVB010015399.1:4585320-5002820 GCA_029216955.1 Iris pallida | reverse complement strand
ATATGGCGGTGACGTACATCACCTGGACAAATCTTAACCTTTAATAACTCAGATGAAATTACAATATTGACATAACTCACATTGAACTCTTTGACCTAATAGGTTCAACCCCCTCACCATTCTCGAGAAGAAAAACAAAAGATTATAATTGAGATCACTCACTGTCACGCCCCAGAACCAGAATACTGGAGAGCGGGGGCAGACATAGCCAGCTACGTATATTGAAATGAAAACCACCTCGATATACGGTCACGGCTGTCTAGATATATGAGGGTTTTTACTACAAGCCAACAGTCTCTTATGGTCATGAACAAGCCTAATGTCTCAATCACAAGCAAGTAAGTAAGGTCGCAAGATGTATGATCATTAAATATACAATAGTAAGGCGTCCCAAATATTATATATTCAGCTGATCATGAAGCTAGTCGTTACAAAATGTTAGGACTAGCAAGAGTTTAGTCGTACATGATCAACCCTAGGATTTGTTAATCATGTTTACAGCCCGTAGGCAGACAGTAAGTAAAGTGCATCGAGCTAAAAGGTGCTCGTCGGCTAAACGCCTCAAAAGAATAATTTTACAGTAGAGTGAGCGAAACAAAATAGAAAACCCACTCGTAGCCCGGGTTCCTTCTAGTCGCCACCATTGGGCTGGAAGCTTGGTAGATCCTCGGAAGCTGCTCCGAAATCTGGCCACACAAAACCAGCTGGGTCAACCCCAGAAAGAGCAAGTGCCACAAGGGGGCCACGAAATAAGAACAAAAGCCAGCAATCAGCACAAAAAATCTAATATTAAAATTAAAACTTACGAAAACATGGCAGGGTGATATACGACGAGATAACCATGGAACTATTCCGATAGCCAGGTTACAACCCGTAAACCAAACAAGGACCGGGGTTGTAACCCTTCGTCTGAACAGAACTTGGTTTCCCACCATTTATCGGCAAGATAATAATACAAGAAATTAAGGCAGGGAGCAATCTTGTACTGGATCAACACATGGCTAAACTGGTTATACCTCATTCAATCAATCACGGCCAAGCAGATACTACGGCTTACTACTTTAACTAACTAGGGTTATCACAGGCCTAATTACTAACAAGATGCAGTGAGATTGTTCCACAGCCACAAGCCCTGCAGACCATCCAGGTTACCCAGGTCGAAAATTAGGGGTTGAATTCAGGTGGGTACATCGCCCGGGAGACAAATGTACCCTTAGGTGACTTAGAGGGTGCAACACGCGACGGTGTGCTGGAAATGTGCCCTACTCGACGGCAGGCTACAGATCCCAAGAGCGCCCAGGTAACGGGATTGCCTGTAGCTGTGTCATCTCTTCATGACTACTGTGTTATTCTAGTTATTAACCTTAATCCATTTTAGTAGGTACTTCTGACCGTGGTACTCAGGAGTCCCATCCTAGACATGATGCAAGACAGGACAAGTGGATTTAACAAGCAAGCAAGAAAGAACTACCCACGGTGTCAAGGCAAGTCAAGTTAATTAGCCGTCGTAACAGCATTAAGATAAATCATGTCAGGGTACTTGTCGGGAGTGCGCCACGACGGGCCACTATCATGTCAGGTTGGTTATGTCAGGAGTGCACCACTATGGGTGACTGTCGTATTATGCTAGTTCCTTGTCATACCATGACATGTACAATAGTCATTCCAAACATATTAAGTAATATCAAGTTTATGACAAAAGGCGTAAGGATATAAAATAGGCGTAAAATATCTAATAAAATATCAATATACAGGGCTATAGAAGAGCCAAGCTTAAAGAAATAAGACCAAAACTCTAAGAGCCAACGGGTTAAGCAAGGGGTCAGGGGAGCAGCGTACGCGCAAGAGCACGCACGCAGGGGAGCTGCGTACGCACAAAAGCACACACGCAGGGGAGCTACGTACGCGAAAAGTTACGCACGCAGGAGAGCTGCGTACGCGTAAAGTCACGCACGCAGGAGAGCTGCGTACGCGTAAAAACACGCACGCAGGAGAGCTGCGTACGCGAAAAGTCACGCACGTAGGAGAGCTGCGTACGCAAAAAGTCACGCACGCAGGAGAGCTGCGTACGCATAAAAACACGCACGCAGGAGAGCTGCGTACGCGAAAAGTCACGCACGCAGGAGAGCTGTGTACGCGAAAAGTCACGCACGCAGGAGAGCTGCGTACGCGTAAAAACACGCACGCAAGAGAGCTGCGTACGCGAAAGGTCACGCACGCAAGAGAGCTGCGTACGCGTAAGAACACGCACACAGAAGAGCTGCGTACGCGTAAAAACATGTATGCAGGGGAAAGGATCTTCTTCTCCATGGCTGAGAAGAAGCTCCCATGGCTCCAAAACTTCAAGGCATCACAACTTGGCCATCCGAACTCCAAATCCGGATTTCTAAAGTTCCAACCAGGGTGGAATGGAATTCTCTTCCACAAGAAAATATCAAAACTCATAAAAATCCAACCTAAATAGACCAAAACCATGCAAAACCGAAAATAGGGAAAACTTAGATCTAGAACAATGGAGGCTCCAAACCACAAAATACCAAGTTCTAATGTTGATCACCATGTCCTAATCTATCAAATGGACAAGTAAAATAGGGTTCTCATGTGGTGGCAAGGTGCACTTGCCTAAGGGTTGGTGTTGTGTAGAGAAAGGAGAAGAGTGTTGTGTAGAGGAAGGAGAAGAAGAAATTAATGGAGGTTTATGAGGAGAGAGAAAAAGTTGGTGGAGTTTTAAAGAGGGTGGGATGTGGTGTGTTGAGGGTGGAGCATAGGCTAAGGTGTTCCAATACATATAAACCAAACCAAACCATCCTAATTAAAACCGGGCCATGCCAAAACCCAAAATACGAGAAATACCAAAATTCTACAAGTTGAGAAAAATAAAAATACAAGCCAAAATCCAGATACGAGTATAAATACGAAATACGAGAAATACGGGAAATGAGGGTGACAACTCTACCCACCTTAAAAGAATTCCGTCCTCAGAATTTAATCAAGGAGCTAGAGATTGCCACGACAAGCTACATTGAGCATAGGCAAGCTACACTAAGCAGTTCAATCATACAATCATACAATGCAAGCAAGGAAGGGAAAACGTAAGGCATAAGAAAGACATTATACCTCACGAGTCAAACATATAGGGATATCGCGATCAGATGTCGTCCTTACGCTCCCACGTTGACTCACCTAGAGAGTGATGACCCCAAGCAACACGGACAAATTTAATAGTCTTGTTCTTGAGTATCTTCTCCCTCCGGTCCAATATAGACACGGGCCTCTCCTCATACGAAAGGTTGGTACCAACAACCAATTCCGAATGGTCTAGGACGTGGCTCGGGTCCGAAATATACCGTCGTAATTGGGACACATGGAATACATCATGTACCTCACTTAGCGACGGCGGAAGAGCGAGACGATAGGATACATCTCCTACTCGCTCTAGAATATCGAACGGCCCTATATACCTAGGACTAAGCTTTCCCCGCACGCCAAAGCGAATGACGCCGCGGTTAGGCGAGATCCTAAGGAATACATGGTCGCCGACAGCAAATTCTAAGAGACGCCGATGAGCATCGCCCCAATGGCGCTGGCGGTCCTGGACAACTCGGAGGTGATCTCTGACCTTCCTGACCACTTCAACCGTCTGGGAAATCAATTCGGGTCCGAGCATCTGCCTCTCCCCGATATCGTCCTATGCTAGCGGGGATCTGCACTTCCTGCCATAAAGAGCCTCGAAGGGTGCCATCTGGATACTGGCCTGATAACTGTTGTTGTACGAGAATTCTACCAGGTGCAGATGATTCTCCCATGAACCACCGAAGTCAAGGGTACAGGATCTCAACATATCTTCAAGAGTCTGGATTGTGCGCTCTGATTGACCATCCGTCTGCGGGTGATATGCTGAGCTGAATTGAAGGCGAGTCCCCAAACTCTTCTGCAAGCTGCGCCAAAAGTGTGATGTGAATCTTGAATCCCTGTCCGAGGTGATGCTGACTGGCACACCGTGAAGCCTGACGATCTGCCTGAGATACATCTCTGCTAACTGTGCCGTCGACTGTCCAACTTTGAATGGAAGAAAGTGTGCCACCTTGGTAAGCCTGTCCACAATTACCCAAATAGCATCTCTGCCGGCCGGAGATCTGGGCAATCCGGTCACGAAATCCATGGTTATATGTTCCCATTTCCATTCTGGGATCGGTAAGGGTTGAAGAAGTCCAGCGGGCCTCTGATATTCAGCTTTAACCTGTTGGCAAACCAAACACCGAGAGACAAACCGGGCTATCTCCCTCTTCATGCCATTCCACCAGAAATGCTGACGAATATCATGGTACATCTTCGTACCACCCGGATGAATAGAGTATTGAGAACTGTGGGCTTCTGCCATGACTTCCCGTCTGATATCTCCACTGGGCACACAAAGACGAGTGCCGTGCCGAAGTGTACCGTCTTCATAGATACATAACTCTGGCCTTCTTTCTGCTTTACACTCTGCTCTGAGTCGCTGGATCTTGGAATCTGTTGACTGCGCCACCCGGATTCTATCAACTATGCTGGACTGAACCTGTAGGCTGGCCATCAATGCCACGCTGGTTGGAAGAACCACTTCAATTCCCATCTTCTGAAGATCTGCCAATAATTCTGGTTGTGCCGTCAGGAGATAAACTCCGGCTCTCCTGCTCAATGCATCTGCTACAACGTTGGCCTTCCCGGGATGATACTGCAAATTCACATCATAGTCCACCAGTAGCTCAAGCCATCTTCTCTGCCGCATATTAAGGTCCTTCTGGGTGAAAACATACTTCAGGCTCTTATGATCAGTAAAGATCTCCACTCTATCTCCGTACAAGCAGTGTCTCCACAACTTCAAAGCAAACACTACCGCCGCCAATTCCAAGTCGTGGGTCGGGTAATTCTTCTCATGATCACGTAGTTGATGTGACGCATAAGATATTACCTTCCCATGCTGCATCAAGACACACCCCAATCCTCTGCCTGAAGCGTCGCAATAAATTGTGAATCCTCCGGTCCCATCTGGAAGGGTGAGAATGGGAGCCGTTATCAAACCTCGCTTCAACTTCTCAAATAATTCCTGACACTCTGTTGTCCAAACAAACGGCACATCCTTGCGGGTCAACTGGGTCATCGGCACTGAAATCCTTACGAAATCTGAAACGAACCGCCGGTAGTAGCCGGCCAATCCAAGGAAGCTGCGAACCTCTGCCACTGAGCTGGGTACCGACAATGACTCGATAGCCACAATCTTCTGGGGATCCACTTTCACTCCTCCTCGGGTAATGATGTGACCCAAGTATGATATGCGATCGAGCCAGAACTCGCATTTACTGAACTTGGCGTACAACTGATGCTCCCTAAGCGTCTGGAGGACGACTCTGAGATGTTGCTCATGCTCTGCTTCACTCTTGCTGTAGACCAGGATGTCATCTAGGAACACGATCACAAATTGATCCAAGTAAGGCATGAAAATGCGATTCATGAGGTCCATGAATACGGCCGGCGCATTGGTCGCTCCAAAGGGCATAACAAGGAACTCCCAATGTCCATACCTCGATCTAAATGCTGTCTTCGGGATGTCCTGCTCTCTGACTCTGATCTGGTGGTATCCCGACCGCAAGTCGATCTTCGAGAATACTGAAGCCCCTATGAGTTGATCAAACAAGTCATCTATCCTCGGAAGAGGGTATCTGTTCTTGATTGTCACCGAATTCAAGGTACGATAATCAACATATAGCCTGGACGTACCATCCTTCTTTTTCACAAGAAGCATCGGGGCTCCCCAAGGCGATCCACTCGTACGGATGAATCCCTTGGTCCTCAATTCTTCAATCATCTTGTATAAAATCTCCAACTCTGAAGGCGCCATCATGTAGACTCGCTCTGATACTGGTGCTGTCCCGGGAATCAAGTCTATAGTGAACTCAATCTCCCGTTCTGGCGGCATCCCTGGAAGCTCCTCTGGAAAGACATCTGGAAACTCTTCAACTATCCAGGGTAACTGCACTGCTGCTACTGCCATCCGCAATGCTGGGGAAGACGGCTCCACTGTGCCTCTAGAAAACGAAAACTCTGGCTCGCCGGGGATACTAAAGACAACTCTGCCAATATGGCAGTCTATCCTAGCATACTGGTTCCTCAACCAATCCATGCCTAGGACTACGTTATAGTCTGTCATAGGAAACTTTATGAATCTAGCGGGGAACTCCCTACCGCTAACTACGATCCGACACGAGGAAAACACTCGATCTACTCCCACAAGACCATTACCAGTAAGTATATTGAGCCTCACTGATAATGACTCGGGCTCCAATCCTATCCGTGTCGCGAATCGTGCAGACATGAATGAATGCGATGCACCAGAATCAAATAATACAGACGCTGGAGAGGAGTTGACGAGAATAGTACCTACCACAACCTCACCTGGTGCAACTTCTTCTTCCATCGCCATCATCATGGCCTGACCTCTAGCTGCGGGTCCCCTCTGCTGGAAACCTCTCTGCCTATTCTGGGTCTGAGCTTGGGCTTATGCATACTGCTAGGGGTATTGTTGCTGGAATGCCTGAGACTGAGGCGGCAAGGGCTTCGAAGACTGATACTGCTGTTGCTGAACTGGTATTGGGGCCGGTCCTCTCACCGAAGAGCTAGAAGGGTTGGATGCTGATGAACCACCCCTATTCGGGCAAGCCCCTATCCTATGATCTGCTGCTCCATACGCCAGGCACAATCCCTGTGCCCTGCGACAGTCTGCCACCACATGCCCTGGCTTCCCGCAATGAGAACATCCCATCGCGGAAGTCTGCTTCTGCTTCTGCTGCTGTGGGTACGTCAGGGTCGAATGCTGAACCGACGTTACTGAGTCCGCCCGCCTCGGAGTTCCAATGGTTAATCCCCTAGCTGCCGGGGCTAGAGCTGATGATTGGTGCATCTGACTGTGGGACCGCTTCCTACCTCCGGTCCTATCCACGATCCTCTGGGAGGTATACTCATGCCTCCTAGCTGCTCTCAAGACTGCATCGAACGTCTGGTGCTCGAACTGTTCCACCTCCAATAAGATCTCCAAATGCAGCCCCTGCTAGAACCGCTGGGCCCTATCAAACTCGGTCGCCACCAAGGTGGGGGCAAACCTACTGAGTCTAGAAAACTCAGATGCATAACTGTCGACTGTTCTGCCTCCTTGCTTCAAGTTGGTAAATCTGGTCTGCAGGTCGTACCGAGCCACAGCATCGAAATACTTCGTCTGGAATCTCTCTCTAAATACTGCCCAAGTAATGGGTGCCACTAATCCCATGGCTTGCGCCGCCCACCAACTGCGAGCCAAGTCCAACAACTGCAGGCGTACCACCGCCACCTTCTCATTCTCGGGTGTCCTAGCTGCTTCCAGAATCACCTCGGTATCCTGAAGCCATGCATCCGCGGCAATCGCATCCTCGCTGCCGTCGAAGAAAGGAGGGTTCAATCGCTTGAAGCTGTTCACCGCCTGGTTCCCTGGATGTCCGCCTCGGGTCAAAACATCTTGAACTGTCTGGTGCAGGACGTCGCTTCGACGATCCTGGGAAGCTATCAAAGTTCTGATGAGGCCTACTAAGGTACCATCATCTGGCTCTGCGGGCTGGACGGACCGAACTGGTGACTCTCGTCCAGTAGGCACAACTCTGGAGGCTACCCCGGAATGCTGGGCTTGATCTCCGGGTTGCTGTTGGTCCACGGGAGGTGCTCCTCCTTGCTGATCGGCAGGGTCAGGTACAGTGCTGCTGAGGAAGACGACACAGGGAAACAATAAGGAAGGACCAGGACAGATCAACGATACAAGCATGTAATCAGGGCAAGAATTTCAGGGATTTGAAAATACGGGCGAAGATCAAGGGCGAATACTGATTGAGACATCTATTCGGTAAACCCTCACATTTCTTGATTGACAAGACCTGCATGGGCTACCACTTAAACCATGTCACGCCCCAGAACCAGAATACTGGAGAGCGGGGGCAGACATAGCCAGCTACGTATATTAAAATGGAAACCACCTCGATATACGGTCACGGCTGTCTAGATATATGAGGGTTTACTACAAGCCAACAGTCTCTTATGGTCATGAACATGCCTAATGTCTCAATCACAAGCAAGTAAGTAAGGTCGCAAGATGTATGATCATAAAATATACAATAGTAAGGTGTCCCAAATATTACATATTCAGCTGATCATGAAGCTAGTCGTTACAAAATGTTAGGACTAGCAAGAGTTTAGTCGTACATGATCAACCCTAGGATTTGTTAATCATGTTTACAGCCCGTAGGCAGACAGTAAGTAAAGTACATCGAGCTAACAGGTGCTCGTCGGCTAAACGCCTCAAAAGAATAATTTTACAGTAGAGTGAGCGAAACAAAATAGAAAACCCACTCGTAGCCCGGGTTCCTTCTAGTCGCCACCATTGGGCTGGAAGCTTGGTAGATCCTCGGGAGCTGCTCCAAAATCTGGCCACACAAAACCAGCTGGGTCAACCCCAGAAAGAGCAAGTGCCACAAGGGGGCCACGAAATAAGAACAAAAGCCAGCAATCAGCATAAAAAATCTAATATTAAAATTAAAACTTACGAAAATATGGCAGGGTGATATACAACGAGATAACCATGGAACTATTCCGATAGCCAGGTTACAACCCGTAAACCAAACAAGGACCGGGGTTGTAACCTTTCGTCTGAACAGAACTTGGTTTCCCACCATTTATCGGCAAGATAATAATGCAAGAAATTAAGGCAGGGAGCAATCTTGTACTGGATCAAGACATGGCTAAACTGGTTATACCTCATTCAATCAATCACGGCCAAGCAGATACTACGGCTTACTACTTTAACTAACTAGGGTTATCACAGGCCTAATTACTAACAAGATGCAGTGAGATTGTTCCACAGCCACAAGCCCTGTAGACCATCCAGGTTACCCAGGTCGAAAATTAGGGGTTGAATTCAGGTAGGTACATCGCCCGGGAGACAAATGTACCCTTAGGTGACTTAGAGGGTACAATACGCGACGGTGTGCTGGAAATGTGCCCTACTCGACGGCAGGCTACAGATCCCAAGAGCGCCCAGGTAACGGGATTGCCTGTAGCTGTGTCATCTCTTCATGACTACTGTGTTATTCTAGTTATTAACCTTAATCCATTTTAGTAGGTACTCCTGACCGTGGTACTCAGGAGTCCCATCCTAGACATGATGCAAGACAGGACAAGTGGATTTAACAAGCAAGCAAGAAAGAACTACCCACGGTGTCAAGGCAAGTCAAGTTAATTAGCCGTCGTAACAGCATTAAGATAAATCATGTCAGGGTACTTGTCGGGAGTGCGCCACGACGGGCCACTATCATGTCAGGTTGGTCATGTCAGGAGTACACCACTACGGGTGACTGTCGTGTTATGCTAGTTCCTTGTTATACCATGCCATGTACAATAGTCATTCCAAACATATTAAGTAAAATCAAGTTCATGACAAAAGGCGTAAGGATATAAAATAGGCGTAAAATATCTAATAAAATATCAATATACAGGGCTATAGAAGAGCCAAGCTTAAAGAAATAAGACAAAAACTCCAAGAGCTAATGGGTTAAGCAAGGGGTCAGGGGAGCAGCGTACGCGCAAGAGCACGCACGCAGGGGAGCTGCGTACGCACAAAAGCACACACGCAGGGGAGCTACGTACGCAAAAAGTCACGCACGCAGGAGAGCTGCGTACGCGTAAAGTCACGCACGCAGGAGAGCTGCGTATGCGTAAAAACATGCACGCAGGAGAGCTGCTTACGCGAAAAGTCACGCACGCAGGAGAGCTGCGTACGCGAAAAGTCACGCACGCAGGAGAGCTGCGTACGCGTAAAAACACGTACGCAGGAGAGCTGCGTACGCAAAAAGTCACGCACGCAGGAGAGCTGTGTACGCGAAAAGTCACGCATGCAGGAGAGCTGCGTACGCGTAAAAACACGCACGCAAGAGAGCTGCGTACGCGAAAAGTCACGCACGCAAGAGAGCTGCGTACGCGAAAAGTCACGCACGCAAGAGAGCTGCGTATGCAAAAAGTCACGCACGCAAGAGAGCTGCGTACGCGTAAAAACACGCACACAGAAGAGCTGCGTACGCGTAAAAACACGCACGCAGGGGAAAGGATCTTCTTCTCCATGGCTAAGAAGAAGCTCCCATGGCTCCAAAACTTCAAGGCATCACAACTTGGCCATCCGAACTCCAAATCCGGATTTCCAAAGTTCCAACCAGGGTGGAATAGAATTCTCTTCCACAAGGAAACATCAAAACTCATAAAAATCTAACCTAAATAGACCAAAACTATGCAAAACCGAAAATAGGGAAAACTTAGATCTAGAACAATGGAGGCTGCAAACCACAAAATACCAAGTTCTAATGTTGATCACCATGTCCTAATCTATCAAATGGACAAGTAAAATAGGGTTCTCATGTGGTGGCAAGGTGCACTTGCCTAAGGGTTGGTGTTGTGTAGAGGAAGGAGAAGAGTGTTGTGTAGAGAAAGGAGAAGAAGAAATTAATGGAGGTTTATGAGGAGAGAGAAAAAGTTGGTGGAGTTTTAAAGAGGGTGGGATGTGGTGTGTTGAGGGTGGAGCATAGGCTAAGGTGTTCCAATACATATAAACCAAACCAAACCAAACCAAACTATCCCAATTAAAACCGGGCCATGCCAAAACCCAAAATACGAGAAATACCAAAATTCCACAAGTTGAGAAAAATAAAAATATAAGCCAAAATCCAGATACGAGTATAAATATGAAATACGGGAAATACGGGAAATGAGGGTGACACTCACAAACCCGTAGAAATCTTCCTAACCGAAGTTGACGATTCTTCGATTAGATCTTCTTCTTCTTTCTCTCTTGGATGACGAAATCCTAAGAGCAAAGTACGGACTTTCTCTTAGATTTTCTTATAGACGAGCACCCCGAATCTCCACTTTATGCCTTACTTTGTGCCTCTACTGTCACGCCCCGCTTCCGTAGGAGCGATCGTCCTCGCTAAGGCGTGATGCCATACGAGCCTAGATTGCGCTCGTACAAGGCAGTTCCATAACGGCCGATTACATCGACGGCGACGGGGCCGTCGCACAGAAGTCCCAAGCAGAAACATTGAATACATTATAGCGGAATTTAAAGAAGAACACATGAACACAAGTAACTCAAAAGAAATCTCTTTATTGATATTGAATACAAGATTACATTTGTGGGCGCAAGGCCAAATTACAAGTCTCTCGTGCTCACTTTTCTCTCATTTACAAGTCATTCTGCTCTCTCTCATCTCTCGATACAATACTTGATGTCAGCGGAAGCTTCGGAAGGCGATGTCCATACATTATGTCCTGTATAAGTCTTCAGATCACGCGGCCGCACGCTTTGACTCGCCAAGGAACTCCGTGCCTCGACGTATCCAAGCGAGCTCCACGCCACGAGCTTCTACCTGTGCCTGCACATGAAACACTGTGTGGGTGTCAGTACCACTGTACTGGTGGAGTGAGCTTCTCGCCCACCCATACATAACCGATACGTTTCATTTACTTTGTGCAGCTTAAACCCTTTCGATTATCTTTCTAGTCTTGCCTTAGGATGCATTTTAAACAAGACGTCTCGGTCTATACTTAGCGATGCAACGACAAGGTCGTGCAACGACGGGGTCGTGCTATAATGCCAACGTGTGTTTCGATCGAGGCAGTGCCTCATTACTCAAGTACTTGACCGAACTTCAACTCGGGACGGCAGGGTCGTGCCATATTCTATTCGCGACTTAGACAATTCTATGCCGAGGAGCAACTTACGCGAACTCGACCGTGCCAAGACCTTTACTTAAACTCAAGCGCCTCTAGACCAATTCTCGTGCCAACGATTTAAGTGCCAAGGACGACAATGGGACAACTCGTGCAGGCCGTGCCTCTAGACCTTTCTTAGACTTGTCTGTGCTTCAAGATGAGGCCACGCCTCGCAAGTTATCAAGACATATCGTGCTACCGTCTTGCAGCCTTCCTGTTAGACCCATTTGCTAACTTAGACAAGACTTGTGGACCATAGTATCACTTTCATGAACATCTCGACGTCATCTATCGTGCCAAGCACGGTGCCTATGCTGCAGCCCATTCTTAGGCCCAGACCTGGTGTTACTGACTAGACATAATTCCAGTTCTAAACCCAATCCAAAGGTATACATGCGGTGTGCCGCTATTGCCAACGCATCTACATAAGGTGGTCACTAGCAATTTCAAGCTATCTTGGACACGGCTCGGCGGGGGTATCGGTCCGCCCTTCTAAGGGTAGCTAGCCCCGGAAGCGCCGATACTCCCATGCGGTTATCCTGTATCCTGGTTGAGCCGCACTTGCTTCTCCCGGGCGAATGATCCCGGCGCCCCGGTGATCACTCGAGAAGACTACACCTTGTCGACAAGTTGCCCAATGACCATACAAGACCCAATTCGATCTATCAAATCCTTCCTTAACATGACCATGTATTCCTTCTCTTTATCAAGACTTAGCGAGACTCCCAAGTACGAGGGACCGATCTCGTGTGCGGGACATTATCAAGACATGGCGAGACTCCCAAGCCGCGGGACCGATCTCGTGTACGGGACATATCAAGTCATGGCGAGACTCCCAAGTAACGGGACCGATCTCGGCGACAACAAGTCGCGTGGACTTCCTTTGTTCGTGGCAAGCTTTTTACTAAAATGACCATACTCGTGCCTTAGACAGGCTTGGTTCTCTAGGCGACGCTAACGCTCAAGTCATATACTTTACGCGATGAGCCTTGTTCTCAAGGGACTATGTGACTTGACAACCGCAGATAGAGCGGGACAGTGCTAGTAATGGCTTCGATAGCCCAACGCAACACTTGTCTAACTTATTTCGGGCAACGACTCGACGAGCAAAGGCTACGTCGAGCTCCGCATCGAGGGAACGTGCTAGGCACGGGGTCGACTTGGACAACCAACTTTTTGGGTGCCTAGACTTAAGCCAACGAGCCGTACGGGACAACTTAACTTACGGGATGTACGAAGGCTATGCCAAGCCTTGCGGGACAGGACCGTGCATGCTTTATTAAGCATTCATTGCGGGCGATGCCTATGACTTAGGCTAATTCAAGTGTTGGGACAATACGACGGGACCGTGCATGCTTTTCGAGCATTCACGCAGGCGACGCCTAAGGCTTAGGCTATTTTGAGTGTCGGGACAACTTAGCAACTTGAGCCAACTTCCTTTTCCCAAGCCACGGGAATGAAGGATCGAGTGTCATTTGAAAGCACGCTGAGCCGACTTCTATGTTGACCGTGGGACCATTTTCCATGTTCTAGGACATTCCGACCCGACGGGATTATTCCCTTAGCTATGTTGGTGCGTAGCTTTTAGATTAGCCTACCAGTGCAAGTTGAAAACAAGCGAGTTATTAAGTGAAGGCTAAGATGAAGCAAGTTCACCAAAACTCCCCTACCTGTGCGAGGAGTCGCCTCGACCGAGCGAGCCTTCGAGTAGCCGTTACAAGGCTAAGTTCCAATGCTGTCGGCATTTCGATTCCACCGATTGACTTTGCGGGACGGGGCACTACAACATACACCATTCAGAACAAGTCTCGTCCTCGAGACTTTCCTGAAGGCAAGCCATCCTACCATTTCTATGGCCAAGATTTATTCGTACACATTTCGCCTATGCGTTCCTTCGATTCCGAGCCACGCTCGTACTATTATCAAGTTTTCCTTAAATACGATTCCAAGTTCTCGACACTCTTCCATTCCCCAAGTCTCATTTCAATTCAACGTATCACTTGGCTGGATCGTGCACGCATTCCAGGCATCCCTAAGATATATGCATTCAGCCAAGCCGCATGATAGAGAATTTGTCATTCTCACTCGAGTCGCATCGTGCACATACCTAGGCGTCCCTGAAATATATACATGTCAGCCGAGTCTCGTGAGCAGGGTTTCCTACGTTCGTGATTCATGCTATCCATTCAAACCAATCCTCAAGATCAATCATTCGATCGATAACACTTGCGATAGGGGCGTTTCGCCTAACCGCTAGGCCAATCTTTTCAAGGCTAAGTCAATATCAGGATTGGAATCATAGTTCCCTAACAATAATGCCAACACTGACCCCAATCCTAGGGTCAAACCATAGTTGGTAGTATGGGGTTTTCTACCCAAGCTCGCGTCACTCAGATTTCTAAACATCGAGCATGATCACCTATTCGCATCAATGTGTTCGTTGCACAGAATTTAAATCCGTTCAATCACCAATTCTAACCAATTCATGTATTCGGTCATGAGGCCATCTGGCTCAACAATACATTGCGCCCTAATCTCACGCGAGTCCGATTATCCACGGCGGTTCATGAATCACCATGCAACGCTCCCGCGGAATAATCATTCTTATTGGGGCGTAACTCTTGTTCGAGTTTAGACTAACTCATTCTCGATACGCGAACTGGGCCTAATCAATCCTCAAGTTCAATTCTTCAAGCACACAATTCATTCTCGCGTCACCTTCGCGTCAAACTACAAGTCGAAGCATACAGATTGCCATGCCATGCTAGTTTGATCACCCCCGCTGTATGAATCACCATACCAGCGCTCACGCGGAGTGATCGCCCTAATCGGCACGACGCATGTGCGAGGCTGGAGTTGCACTCGCATAAGACAAGAATATCAAAGTTGTGGTTATCGACGAAGCAAATCCAAACGTTTCATTTTTATCCAAGTCAAGATTTCAATTCGATAGTCTGTTCGTCATTCGTTCAACCAGAAAATCCTCGAGCCAAGTTTATCATTTCCTCGATACATTTCAATATCCCGAGTATAGCATCCATCGGAAAATGACATTTGTACGATCGTCATTCGCCGAGTCAGAGTACCCCCGAGTTATCGCATATCGATCTTTGATACGCCTCAATACCATCGACGATATACGTAACCTGACGATCTTCCTTTGCAACGAATTCTGAGTCGTGCGACTGATGCTATTGTCCAAACCGGATATACCACCATTCCTCGATATTCAAGATCAAGTTCAGTCGCCCTTCCTCAAGCTCGTTTCAAGATCGTTGTTCAAAACTCAAGTCACATTTCATTTGTATCAATCCGGAATCGTACGTGCGATCCTCTAAGTTTCCTCGATCAAGACTATTCACTTTTATTCGTCGTTCCGAGTCGTTTTCTAACTTGCGTTGCCCATTGACAAGTTGTCCGAACGAGATGCTCGTCCGGGACATTCAAAGTCACGACCAACTAAGCGTGACGCGTTCTAAGGCTTTGCACGATCGCATCGCCTCGCCGACGTACTCATTATTATTTCTAATCCTCAATCTTTGCTCGAATGATTTCCAAGAAAATCCATACACCACTCAGATTCGAGCCATCCGATCTAGCCCACAATCACGTTCGCGTCGTTCGCTAAGGCGTCCTTCAGATTCGTTTGACGAATCCCTAGCGTAATCGCTTACGTCGTATCGACGTACTAAGTTGTTCGCACTATTTCCTCGAAATCCAAGTCAATCCTCCGTGTACGCCTAAGCGTTAACTCGATAACATTCCTATCGATAGACACTCTAAGTGCAGCTTCGCTCCCGACCAAGCGGTACTCGATATCATTCGTAACTCGTTTGCACCAAAAGTCGAGGTGTGCGATACGCGACGCAACTTAGCCAAAAGGCCGTACGCATGGCTATCTCGTGCGAACTATATTCGAGTTTGCGCGCTCAATTGCTAGGGTCAGCGCATGACTAGTTAGGCACGCACGCGATATGTTAACTTAGCATGTATTCTCTATCGAGTCAAGTTTAACATCGTTCGGCACAAAGGCCGACAGATACATTCGGCGATAGCCTACCGATGCGTTTGGTTGAACGCTTGTACGAGCTTTTGAAAATATTTAGACTTATTGTATGGACATGCCGAGGGACATTCGAGAGAGAGCGTACACTTATTTTCCAACAACGAGCTTTCAAAACTGAGAATTCGACGTGAAGTCCAAGGACGTAAAGCCGTGCTCTGATACCATTATGTCATGCCCCGCTCCCGTAGGAGCGACCGTCCTCGCTAAGACGTGATGCCGTACGAGCCTAGATTGTGCTCGTGCAAGACAGTTCTATAACGATCGATTACATCGACGGCGACGGGGCTGTCGCACAGAAGTCCCAAGCAGAAACATTGAATACATTGCAGCGGAATTTAAAGAAGAACACATGAACACAAGTAACTCAAAAGAAATCTCTTTATTGATATTGAATACAAGATTACATTTGTGGGCACAAGGCCAAATTACAAGTCTCTCGTGCTCATTTTTCTCTTATTTACAAGTCATTCTGCTCTCTCTCATCTCTCGATACAATACTTAATGTCAGCGGAAGCTTCGGAAGGCGATGTCCATACATTATGTCCTGTATAAGTCTTCAGATCACGCGGCCGCACGCTTCGACTCGCCAAGGAACTCCGTGCCTCGACGTATCCAAGTGAGCTCCACGCCACGAGCTTCTACCTGTGCCTGCACATGAAACACTGTGTGGGTGTCAGTACCACTGTACTGGTGGAGTGAGCTTCTCGCCCACCCATACATAACCGACACATTTCATTTACTTTGTGCAGCTTAAACCCTTTCGATTATCTTTCTAGTCTTGCCTTAGGATGCATTTTAAACAAGACGTCTCGGTCTATACTTAGCGATGCAATGACAAGGTCGTGCAACGACAAGGTCGTGCAACGACGGGGTCGTGCTATAATGCCAACGTGTGTTTCGATCGAGGCAGTGCCTCATTACTCAAGTACTTGACCGAACTTCAATACGGGACGGCAGGGTCGTGCCACATTCTATTCGTGACTTAGACAATTCTATGCCGAGGAGCAACTTACGCGAACTTGGCCGTGCCAAGACCTTTACTTAAACTCAAGCGCCTCTAGACCAATTCTCGTGCCAACGATTTAAGTGCCAAGGACGGCAATGGGACAACTCGTGCAGGCCGTGCCTCTAGACCTTTCTTAGACTTGTCTGTGCTTCAAGATGAGGCCACGCCTCGCAAGTTATCAAGACTTATCGTGCTACCGCCTTGCGGCCTTCCTGTTAGACCCATTTGCTAACTTAGACAAGACTTGTGGACCATAGTATCACTTTTATGAACATCCCGACGCCATCTATCGTGCCAAGCATGGTGCCTATGCTGCAGCCCATTCTTAGGCCCAGACCTTGTGTTACTGACTAGACATGATTCCAGTTCTAAACCCAATCCAAAGGCATACATACGGTGTGCCGCTATTGCCGACGCATCTACATGAGGTGGTCACTAGCAATTTCAAGCTATCTTGGACACGGCTCGACGGGGGTATCGGTCCGCCCTTCTAAGGGTAGCTAGCCCCGGAAGCGCCGATACTCCCATGCGGTTATCCTGCATCCTGGTTGAGCCGTACTCGCTTCTCCCGGGCGAATGATCCCGGCGCCCCGGTGATCACTCGAGAAGACTACACCTCGTCGACAAGTTGCCCAATGACCATGCAAGACCCAATTCGATCTATCAAATCCTTCCTTAATATGACCATGCATTCCTTCTCTTTATCAAGACTTAGCGAGACTCCCAAGTACGAGGGACCGATCTCGTGTGCGGGATATTATCAAGACATGGCGAGACTCCCAAGCCGCGAGACCGATCTCGTGTGCGGGACATATCAAGACATGGCGAGACTCCCAAGTAGCGGGACCGATCTCGGCGACAATAAGTCGCGTGGACTTCCTTTGTTCGTGGCAAGCTTTTCACTAAAACGACCATACTCGTGCCTTAGACAGGCTTGGTTCTCTAGGCGACGCTAATGCTCAAGTCATATACTTTACGCGATAAGCCTTGTTCTCAAGGGACTACGTGACTTGACAACCGCAGATAGAGCAGGACAGTGCTAGTAATGGCTTCGATAGCCCAATGCAACACTTGTCTAACTTGTTTCGGGCAACGACTCGACGAGCAAAGGCTACGCCGAGCTCCGCATCGAGGGAACGTGCTAGGCACGGGGTCGACTTGGACAACCAACTTTTCGGGTGCCTAGACTTAAGCCAACGAGCCGTACGGGACAACTTAACTTACGGAACGTACGAAGGCTATGCCAAGCCTTGTGGGACAGGACCGTGCATGCTTTATTAAGCATTCATTGCGGGCGACGCCTATGACTTAGGCTAATTCAAGTGTTGGGACAATACGACGGGACCGTGCATGCTTTTCGAGCATTCACGCAGGCGACGCCTAAGGCTTAGGCTATTTTGAGTGTCGGGACAACTTAGCAACTTGAGCCAACTTCCTTTTTCCAAGCCACAGGAATGAAGGATCGAGTGTCATTTGAAAGCACGCTGAGCCGACTTCTATGTTGACCGTGGGACCATTTTCCATGTTCTAGGACATTCCGACCCGACGGAATTATTCCTTTAGCTATGTTGGTGCGTAGCTTTTAGATTAGCCTACCAGTGCAAGTTGAAAACAAGCGAGTTATTAAGTGAAGGCTAAGATGAAACAAGTTCACCGAAACTCCCCCACCTGTGCGAGGAGTCGCCTCGACCGAGCGAGCCTTCGAGTAGCCATTGCAAGGCTAAGTTCCAATGCTGTCGGTGTTTCAATTCCACCGATTGACTTTGCGGGACGGGGCACTACATCTACCCTCACCCCATATATATATGATGAGTAAATCATATTCTAGTCATAATAGGATTTCCTAAATAGGAATAAAATAGGAATTCTATTATGCAATATTCTACTAACATCCTATTTTAGATCATAATAGGATTTTTCCAAAATAAGAATCCCATTATATCTAAAATAGCACAACACCAATTATGGACATCCAAATATAATATAATCAAATATTTAACTAGATTTGGATTCCATAAATATGTTGTTACCAAATCCAGACTGGACTCCAACAATCTTCTCCTCCAGTCCGATGAGAGGGTATTGACCCCATGGTTCCTCAACAGGACTCCATGCATGTCGTCCCACGACAGAATACCTGCTCCCCTATGCCACTGATCTCTCCCCCATGCCTCTGATCTCTGATCCCCCGAGTTGCTTTGCATCTACCTTCGTCTCCAGCTCCTCGACCGTCATGTCGATACTAGCTGTCATGCGTAGCACCTTCTGTACTATTGGGATCCTGCCGATATCAATAATATGACCAAGACCGAAGTCCCTGACGACCAGCCTTACCGTAAGTCTCGGCTGCCTTTCCCCGACTTCTATCTTCCACCGAAAAGTGTTAACGTTCCAACGAGCTTCTTCACCCTTGCTGGCCCAACCAAGCGGACGATGCGGTTCTCAAGAGATTCGAACTCCTGAACCTGCCCACCTTCGTGTCCGAACTTGAAGCTCCCCCATATGCATACGTCCTCGAGCAGAACATCACGCACTGTACATACCATCGATGACCCATAGCTCCCTCTGAACTGTGTGAATGATGATGCTACCGCCTCAGATTGAGTTTGCTGTAAACTTTGACCTCTTTTCTGGCTTTAAACTTCTGAAACCGATGTTGCTCCGTGAAGCTTTGGCAAACCACCTGTTGCCAAAACTAGATCCATAGAGCAACCCCCACCAGGAGACTGTCCAGCTGTCATAGGACCGATAGACTTACCCTCAATCTTTGACTCCTCACCATCCATCACTTTGTCTCGACGAACCGAATCCTTTATAACCCTCAAAACTTCTCGAAGACCCTCATTCGTAAGTTTTCGATGATCTAACTCTTGTCGAACACCCTTCGAGCCTCCATCCGATGTCTCTGGTCTGCCTGTACAGCTCAGTGGCTTGAGCCTGTACATGCCACAACACAAATCTTTACAAGCCAGTTGTTGGGAACCTTTTGCAAGCATCCAATCTTTGTCTCCAAACAGACTCCGACAGCCATCATCTGCCATCCTCCCTACTGAAACCAAGTTGTAGCACAAACGTGGTACATGTTGCACACCCCTGAGGACGAGCTTCTTACCAAACTCCATCGTCAAGTACACATCACCGATGCCTATAACTACAACCGTCCCCTTATCGCCCATCTTCACATGTCTAAACCTGTCGTCACGGTATGACGTAGAGATCCTTCTATGTGGAGTGGCGTGATACGATGCCCCATGTCCATGAGCCAATCGCCATCATGACACATGCCACAAGATTCCTCTGTGTCGATCGCTACGATGATGATATCTTCAAATGTCGTAAGATCCTCCTAATCGTCCTTGCCTTTGGTCTTCTTAGCTTTAAGATTTATGCAGTTCCTCTTGATATGACCCATTTTGCAACAGTAATAGCAGCCCTCCTTGCGGTCCACAATTGCAAGATCCTGAGAACTCCCCATGTTCTAACATGTGACTTGGGTCTTCCCTTTCCGTAGGAAGCCATTAAAGCAGACTCCTGCGACGATTTTACTTTCTTACGTTGGACCTCCTGATTCAACAAGCTACTTTTGACTGCCTCTATCGTGATAACTCTATCAGGCACGGAGTTGCTCACTGACACCACCAACGTCTCCCAGCTTTCCGATAGAGAACTCAAAAGTAGTAGGGCCGGAAGCTCATCATCAATCACCATCTTTATCGCAGACAGCTGATTGATGATACCTTGAACCTCGTTCAGATGTTATGCCACTAGGGCACCCTCCGTGTACTTCGAGTTGACGAGTTAGTGAATAATAAACGCCTTGTTTCCAGCCGTATTCCTTTCGTACAACGAATACAGATTTTTCCACAAAGCTTTTGTCGAACTCTCCATGGACACTGGTAAAAAACTGAATCATCCAACCATTGGCGGATGAATCCAACGGTCTTCCGATCCAGTCGTTTCCAGTCTTCAGCAGCTTTGTTCATTGGCTTTGCGCTATCGCCCTCCAACGGACCATGCAAGTCCTTGTACCAGAGTAGATCCTCCATTCTTGGCTTCCAAATCGCCCAGTTTTCCCCTGTAAGGGTGATCATACGAGTGTTCATTTGTTTCGTAGACATGGTTGCCAGAACCTCCAAAGCTTTGATACCAATTATTGGGCGCGTGTGAAAGCGTTTGTCAACCCACCTAATCAAAACCAACTCTCATCTAACAAACACCAAGCACAAGATGAATACAAGTATATGGCGGTGACGTACGTCACCTGCACAAATCCAAACCTTTAATAACTCAGATGAAATTGCAAGATTGACAGAATTTACGTTGAACCCTTTGCCCTAATAGGTTCAACCCCCTTACCACTCTCAAGAAAAAAAGAAGATTACAATTGAGATCACTCACAAACCCGTAGCAATCTCCCTAACCGAAGTTGACGACTCCTCGATTAGATCTTCTTCTTCTTTCTATCTCGGATGTCGAAGTCTTGAAAGCAAAGTACAGACTTTTTCTTAGATTTCCTTATGGACGAGCACCCCGAATATTCACTTTGTGCCTCCACCCTCGCCCCATATATATATGATGAGTAAATCATATTCTAGTCATAATAGGATTTCCTAAATAGGAATAAAATAGGAATCCTATTATGCCTAAAATATTCTATCAACATCCTATTTTAGATCATAATAGGATTTCCCAAAATAAGAATCCTATTATATCTAAAATAGCACAACACCAATTATGGACATCCAAATCTAATCAAATTAAATATTTAACTAGATTTGGATTCCACAAATATGTTGTTACCAAATCCAGACTGGACTCCAACAAGAATAATTTCTTATTTATGTGACATAAAAATGGTTCCCATAGTAGGGGTGAGCAACGGTTCGATTTGGGTCAAACTAAACCGTATTAAAAAATTGAACCAAACCATATTTGTATATAGGGCTACAACTATGCCAAGCCATTCACGAGCTGCTCGAAGTTCGGTTCGATAAAAGCTCATTTGAGCTCGGTTCGTTTAGTGAACAAGCTAAGCTCAAGCTTTATTTTCGAGCTCATTTAATAAATGAGCCAAGCTCAAGCTTAGAAGTACTCGGCTCGTTTGAGCTCACAAGTTGGCTCGTTTATGAGCTTACGAGCTCGCTTATTTAGAAGATCATTTAGGAGCTCATGTAGAAGCTCGTTTGTTTGTTGAATTATAATTTTATACATGTTTTTATAATAATAATATGGTTGCGTGCATTATATATTTATATGTCCTTAATAATTGATATTAAGAAACTTTTTAATTAAATTTTAAAATTACATGTACTTGAATTCAAGCCTAACTAGCTTGAAATCAAGCTTAATAAGCTTGAAATCAAGCTTAACGAGCTTGATTTTGAGCTTACCTGTCACTACCACATTTTGGCTTGAGGGTATTTTGGTCATTTTGACTTTTTGGTGATTTTGAATTTTTATTAATTAAATATGTGCTAATTGTTAGTTTGAGGCTTGACCTAGAAGCTTAGCCTAATCTAGATTAGCCTTAGGCTTAGTGTATTGATTAGGGTAACCTAGTAATGACAAGGTTATTAATATCTAGATATTCTAGGTAAGATATTTTACTCTTAGGATATTTGTGGAAAAGTTAGCCCTATGACTAGTTGAACCAATAGGGAAGCTTAGAATTGGGTGGACAACTCCTAGCTACTCATCTAGACCTAAAACCTAACCCTAATTGATCTATGACAGCCATCAAACACCCCCCTTCCTATAAAGTCTCATTAACAAAGCCTTAGCCTCTTTTTTACTTCTTGCTTAGAACCCTAAAAGTTCCTCCCTAAATTCCTTCCCCTAATATCCAAATCAAGCCCAAATTGGCCCTAATCAATTGCATCATCACCCTCTACCCTAGTGGGAACTAGTAGGGACTTGCTAGCTAGGATTTGAATTGATTTGATCAATTTAAATTCAAAGGAAAACCCTCATCAATACCCTTCTCATTGAGAATCATTCTCAATAGGTAAATCCTATGAAACCCTTGTAAAATTATGTTTTATTTTCATAAATGCATGTATATAGGTATACCCTAGCTGTAGGGTTAGTTTGGTGCTAGGTAGTGTCCATTTCGTGTCCGTATCGGACACGTATCAGTAATTTTAAGAAGGTGTTCGATGGAATGTTTGTGAGAAATAAACTGTTTAAATTTTAGAATCTATTTGAATGGAAAATTAGGTTTTTATTTATAGATAACTAATCTACTTGACTGAGTCGAAGTTAGGGTGATTTTCGTATCCAAAACGGACACGCACCACGCGCACGCTGACACACACAGTGCCCTGCTACCCATTCTGCATATTGGACACGACACGCCACGTGGCGGCCTGCCACTTGGCACAGACTAAGGGGAAGTGTCTGACAACACCCCCCTTGAATCTCATATCGCCTTGTGTCGTATCGGAAGAGAAATTCTATGCGCACTGGTTTTGTACACAGACTGTGCACACGAAATTGGCTCTCTGATACTGGCTTCCTGTATGGACATGGCGACACTTGGGCTCATGTCAGGGTCCTAGGCACGAAGCCCTATGTGGGGTAAGCTCAGGTAAACGAGCACGTGTCATGAATTGACTCGTGTCGTGTGCACGAGGACACGGCACGCGTGCACGAGCCTGTGCACGAACTGTGCACCACAGGTTCCTGTCCTGTGTTGATATGCATTTGGACACTTCGTGTCCACTCTAGTGGACACGAATGACACCCCCTAGAGATGTGAACATATGGATAACACACCTATATACCTGATTTCTAAATTCAATGGTTTGATTATGGTTTTCGAAATAGGAAAGTTCATGTATCAGTCGAGTTTTCAATTAGGATTAAACTGGGTTTTGATTTACTGTTAGATGTTAAACCTGAGATATCTGAGAAGTTCAGTGTAACTGAAATAGGTTTTTTATTTCTGAAATGTTACTACATGTTATATGTTTAATTCCTATGCAAAACCTGAGTTGGATTGAATGTGGAAGGCTGAAATGGAGAAACTGGGTTTTAATGTCTGTTACATGAGATATAATATATGTTAGTTTAGTTAGGAATTAACTTGAAATCTTAATCTGAGATTTAGTTAGGAAGTTAAACTTGGGATTTCAAATGGTTGATGTTAACTGAGATTCAAGTAAGGGTTACACTGACTTGTAATGTTAAAACTGAGTTTTTGCAATATTGTTTACTGAGGTTTCAGGCAAGTCAAAACTAAGATTTCAGTTAATATTAAACTGGTTTTGATAGTTCAAGTGATGACTGGTTTGAGGTTTAGGAATGGTTGTTAACTGAGATTTTAGTTATGAATGAATTGGGTTTGATTTTCTAATGTTGAATGTGTAGACTGAAATAAAAATACCTGAGATTTAAATCATGTAAACTGAAATGGGTTTTGGTCTTAATTGGACTGAACTAGTGTGTATCCTGAGAGTTCATGAATGATTGACATGTTGTAAACTGAAATGGAAATTGTTAGAATGTTAACTGTTTTATGCTATTGTGATAATGGAGTTAGGTTAAATGTTAACCATGCCATGTGCTCTTTAACCCTTACTTGTATTCCATAGTCCATAGTCCAAACACACACACACACTTTTCACTCTCTAATTTCCTTCTTCCTTCTTCAATACATATATAGCTTCCCTACATAATTATATACGTATTGAATATGTGAGTGATACCTATATGTGCAATATAGTGTATATATATTATAATTGAGTATTGTATAAGTAGGGTTGTATTGGTAATGGTGTATAGGCCTAGAGGTAGTGTTGACCTAAGTTGACTAAAGTGACCTAGAATAGTGGACTTGACCTAGTTGACTTACAGTTGACCAAACCCTAAAGTTGACCCAGTTTGACTAGATGTTGACTTGGGTTGCCCAGAGTTGACCAAGTTTGACTTTGACCTAGTTTGACCTAAAATTCATGTAGATTGCATTACAAACTTTATTACCTTATCTTAAACACATTGTGACCTGTGTTGCTCTAAATAGGACTCATCTACTCTGCCTGGACATCTACACTTATCAGATACTCAGGATATCAGACGAGTACATTCTCTGACCGTTTCATACTTGCTAGAACTTATATTACTGCTCTAGATTTACTTTACTTGTATGCTGTCATGTTGGTAACACGGATTGGTACTATATGGATCTTTTCATGAGATGTTATCCCCCTCAGGAGTATCAGGTACTTCATGTCTTGTGCGTTTCACTTACATCATGTATCGTCATGCTTCAATATTCATGTATACTCTGGAGTCTCATGTACTCTCATGTTCACAGAGCCCCCATGAATCAATTTCACGTGTGCTCTCATCTATGAGGCAGTGAAATCTTGAATCTTAACGTAACATGTCTGGATCCTTGTGTATTGATTGGGACTGGAGGACTAGAAATAGCATGTGAATAATTCCAAGTAGTATAATCATGAATCACCTCTCTTGAATCACCTCCACCTGTTCACATATCTATCTCGTACTCTGATTCACTAGTCACTGATAGTTCTCTACTTATAGTAGATATTTCCATTACAGTTATCTCTTTTACTTCATGTACATTCCTTCAGTTATTCATATATCGTACTCAATTGCATGTTTATTTTCTTCTGACATGATATGAACTGCGTGAGATGTATTGTGCTCGCTCCTGTCCTGACTGAACCTGTTGATATATTACAGAGGATGAAGATGAGGCTTTCTGCACTTCCTATTATGGAGCAGCCCTAGACGACACTTGCGAATTGGACTCTCAGAAGGACCCAGCTCTTGCTGATATTATCACCCCTACTGCCTAGACTAGTTTAGTTAGGCTTTATCTTACTTATATTGTTATTTAGGATTGAGTTGTATTATGTCTGTTATTGTGTCGTTTTGACACTTAGACTTATTTCCCTTTCTGTTGTACTTCCTTTGAGATTTTCATATTTATGACATCGTTCTATTTTCTGCCTTAGATGTGATTGAGACTGTATTCTGTATTGTCACCTCCACTCGGAGTGTATATACTGTACAGGTACCTTATATTGTTAGATGTTGTGACCTAGGACAGTGTTCTACCACCGACACTGCGGCGTAGGCTGGATGTACCCACTTCTCGTGTCCTTACTCTAGGGTGCGGGTCGTGACATATTTTTAGTGGTGGCCCATATAGGTCCTAGAATTACGGTGGTATTCGAACTAGAGTATCACTACAGCCTGCAGTAGGATTAGGATATTTTGAAGGTACTCAATCACATTAGGAAAAACTCTTAATCAGATTCCTTTTATCTAAATTTGCTGCTTATTGTCTTCTCTTGAATATAAACTGTCCTCCTTTGCTATTTCGACTCATTCTCAGAAATTGTCTCTTGTTTGATCTGTCTCCAGGATGCTTGAGACACGATTGCAGCGCCCCACCACGGGAGGTATGTCAGAGAGGTCTGCCACTTCTCGTACAGTTCAGCCAGGACCTGAGATGGCAGCTCCCTTACTACCTACTAAGGTTGGAGTATCTGCAGCCTTCGGAGGAGCACCTCCACCAGTTCAGAGGCAGACCCCAGTTATTCCGGATGTTCTTCAGCCACAACAGCAGCCACCTGCGGGGATTGTTGATGTGGGCCATCTATTTTCCTTTATGGAGAGGATACTGGAGTCCCACCACCAGCAGCAGCAGCGTCAAACTATCGATTTTTGTCAGGGTATAGACGAGGCTCACCAGCTGGTCCGGACGACAGTAGAGATGGTGACCATCCAGGTACCAGCTCAGTAGCAGCATCAGTACCAGCCGAGGACGTCGGGCATTCAGGAGTTCCAGAAGATGCGTCCGAGGGATTTCTATGGTACAGAGGGCGTCCACTTTGTGGACGACTGGATAGAGCATATAGAGAAGATATTCCGGTTGGCAGAGATACCAGCCCGACTTCAGATCGAGGCGGCAGCCAGCCAGATGTAGGACCTGGCCCGTACTTGGTATCAGACAGACCCCCGAGTGGGAACTCAGGGGCAGACTTGGGCGGCATTCAAGACGCTGTTCAAGGAGCAGTTCTTTCCGGATGTAGCACTGGGAGGCATAGAGTAGCAGTTCGAGAGCCTGGTTCAGGGGAACCAGACAGTCGGGGAATATGCCGAAGAATTCTGTCGGTTTAGCAGATTAATTGAGGACTTGAGCGAGAAGACGAAGGCAAGGAAGTTCCGCAGGGGATTGATCAGGAAGGTCCGATCATTGACTAAGAGTGACTGGGATGCCACCTTTGCAGAGATCTTAGCAGGAGCTATGGCGGCAGAGGACGACCTGGGGTTGAAATTGAAGAAAGGTTGGGACTTTCTTGGAGCCAGTAGCAGTGGAGGCCAGGCCAAGAGGCCCTACTTCCAGCAGCAGTTTCAGCAAAGGCCGTTTCAGCAGCATCCTCAGGGACAGAGCCGTGCACCTTTTCAGCAGGTACAGCAGCAGCAGCCGAGGCAACAGCAGCAGGCTCAGAGACAGTAGTCCACCGGTTGTACCTACTGCAAGAAGCCAGGGCATGGGTAGACTGAGTACAGGAGGTGACTGGGAAAGTATCTTCTTTGCGGATCGTTAGAGCATCAGATGAGGGACTGTTCCCTCTCCACAGGCAGAGCAGCTCAGGGAGCCGGAGCCAAGACTCCAGTAGGCCAACAGAGGGGACCAGCCCTGCAGACGCAGCAGCAGAGGTTCGGCCAGCATCAGCAGCAGGCCAGGGGAGGCCAGCAGGGGCGAGCATTCACCATGGCAGCGGAGGATGCAGAGGCTATTGGAGATCTTATTGCAGGTTCTGTTCTTCTTGACTCCATTCCAGCTTTTGCCTTGTTCGATTCGGGGGCTTCCCATAGCTTCGTGTCAGTATCTTTTGCTATTCGACACCATCTTACTTCTGAATCATTGCCTAGGACTTGCAAGATCACGACCGGGGGTGGTATTATCCTCGTCAGTGATATTTGCAGGGATCGGAGAGTATTTTTGGAAGGCCGAGAACTGGATGTGAGTCTGCTCGTAATGCTACTACCGAACTACGATATAGTACTCGGGATGGATTGGTTGAGCAGGCACCATGCCAGTATAGATTGCTGCGGCGGTAGAGTTCTTTTCTGTCCGCCAGGAGAGCCAGAGTTCGAGTTCGCCAGGCGGGAGGCGGAGCAGAGCAGCGGAGTCTTCTGCGGAGTTGCAGTTGAGGAGCAGACAGTGCCACATCTATTGATAGCAGAGTTCATAGATGTCTTTCCGGAGGACTTGCCAGGACTTCCACCAGACAGAGACGTTGAGTTCTTTATAAACTTAGTGCTCGGCACAGAGCCGATTTCTCAGCACGTCTATAGGGTAAACAACAGCGAGTTAGTAGAGTTGAAGAAACAGGTGGATGAGTTGCAGAACAAGGGATTCATCCAATCTAGTTCTTCACCGTGGGGTGCCCCGGTGCTCTTTGTACCGAAGAAGTATGGGTCGGTACGGATGTGTATCGATTACAGGGCACTCAACAACCTTACGATCAAGAACAGGTACCCGCTGCCATGGATCGATGATCTCTTTGATCAGTTGAGCGGAGCTAGGATATTTTCAAAGATTGATCTGAGGTCAGGTTATCATCAGGTGATGGTGAAGAGGGAGGATATCTCGAAGACAGCCTTCAGGACGCGATTTGGCCAGTTCGAGTTTTTGGTGATGCCGTTTGGGTTGACTAATGCCCCAGCGGTATTCATGAACCTGATGAACAAGGTGTTCCACCAGAACTTAGACAAGTTCGTGGTGGTCTTTATCGATGATATTTTGGTGTACTCGAAGACCGCGGAGGAGCATTTGAGAGTGGTTCTAGAGACTCTCAGGAAGGAGGAGCTTTATGGAAAGCTCTCGAAGTGTGAGTTCTTCCTAGACCGAGTTGATTTCCTGGGTCATGTTATGACTGGAGATGGGATCTCAGTTGACCCGAGGAAGATCACGGCAGTTGAGGCGTGGGCAGCACCGACTTCAGTTGCTGAGATCAAGAGCTTCCTGGGATTGGCAGGCTACTACAGGAGGTTCGTTCAGGATTTCTCCCGGGTTGCAGAGCCATTGACTAGGCTGACCCGGAAGGACGTAGAGTATATCTGGTCAGAGGAGTGTCAAGTCGCTTTTGATGAGTTGAAGAAGCGGTTGACGATAGCTCCGATTCTGACATTGCCATCAGGATCAGGCGGGTTCACTATCTACAGTGACGCCTCTGGGAAGGGTTTGGGTTATGTCTTGCAGCAGCATAGAAAGGTAATTGCCTATGCTTCCAGGCAGTTACGTCCGTATGAGAAGAACTACCCTACCCACGATTTAGAGTTGGCGGCAGTTATTTTTGCCTTAAAGTTGTGGAAATACTATTTATACGGAGAGCGTGTAGAGATCTTCACAGACCACAAGAGCTTGAAGTATGTGTTTACACAAAAGGAGCTCAATATGAGGCAGCGCAGATGGTTGGAGTTGAAGAAGGACTTCGACATTGTACTGCAATATCATCCAGGGAAGGCCAACGTGGTTGTCGATACTTTAAGCAGATATCCGACAGCCATGTATTTGACGGCAGATCGTCACTTGCTAGCAGATCTGGAGAGCCTGGGGATCGAGGTGCTAGTGTCAGGAGTAGAGATGTAGATGTGTGGTCTGCAGATTCAGTCGGACTTGATTGAGAGGATCAAGTCGACTCAGTTCGATGATGTTGCTCTACGGTGCATCCGAGAGCAGGCTCGAGCAGGGTTGGTGGACGAGGAGTTCACCATTACAGAGGATGGCGCATTGAGGCACGGTTCTAGACTGTGTGTGCCCAGTGGAGAGCTTCGGGAGCAGGTCATACAGGAGGCCCACCGTTCTCAGTACTCTATGCATCCAGGTGCAAACAAGATTTATAGAGATCTGAGGGAGCATGTATGGTGGTATGGGATGAAGCGGGAGGTAGCACGCTTCGTCGCTAGATGCTTAGTCTGCCAGCAGGTGAAGGCAGAGAGGCAGAGGCCAGGAGGATTGTTGCAGCCGTTGCTCATTCTGGAATGGAAGTGGGAACACATCACGATGGACTTCGTTTCGAGATTGCCGCGTACTCCAGGAGGGAAAGATACGATTTGGGTCATCGTAGATAGGTTGACCAAATCAGCTCACTTTTTGCCATTTAAAGTGGGCACATCTACAGAGAGACTGGCAGAGATGTACATGCAACAGATCGTCAGGATTCATGGGGTTCCGGTGAGCATTGTCTCGGATCGGGATAGTCATTTTACTTCCTATTTCTGGAGGAGTCTACAGACTAGTTTGGGCACTCAGCTCAAGTTTAGTACTGCATACCACCCTCAGACGGACGGACAGTCAGAGAGGACTATTCAGACACTCGAGGACATGCTGCAGACTTGTGTCTTGGATTTTGGAGGATCCTGGGAGGATCACCTGCACTTAGTGGAGTTTGCATACAACAACAGCTTTCAGGCCAGCATTGAGATGTCACCGTTCGAGGCACTGTACGGGCGTAGATGTTGTACACCCTTGTCTTGGGATGACATCGGAGAGCGAGCTTTATCGGGACCTGAGATGGTTGTGGATGTAGCCGAGAAGGTGAAGCTCATCAGAGATCGACTTCGCGTGGCGCAGGACGGACATCAGCATTGGGCCGATAGCCATCGTAGACTGTTGGAGTTCGAGGTACAACTTAGAGATAGGATTAGAAGTAGGATTGATTATTTTGTGATTTTATTGATCATGTTTGATTATTATAGTTAATTTGAGACATTGATTGTGTTTAGGTCGAAGATCTAGTTTTTTTGAGGATATCTCCGACACGTGGTACCATACGTTTTAGTGGAGGTGGGAAGCTTAGCCCACGCTTCATCGGACCTTTCGTTATCAGCGGGAGAGTCGGTGACGTGGCTTACAGGCTAGATTTGCCACCTGCATTAGTGGGAGTCCACAACGTATTTTACGTGTCGCAGTTGAGACGGTACGTGGCGGACCCTAGCCATGTACTCGATCATTCGGAGATCGAAGTAGGACCTACTCTTAGCTATCCAGAGTAGCCTGTGGAGATTCTGGATCGATGAGAGAAGGTACTGAGGAACCAGATGATACCCTTGGTTCGCGTCGCATGGAGGCATAATTCTCCAGGAGAGTCTACCTGGGAGCGGGAGGATGAGATACGCGAGCGATACCCTTATCTTTTTGGACCTTGAGGTATGATTTTCTATCCTTCTCACCAGTTTAGTTTCGCCTTTCAATTTCGAGGACGAAATTCTTTTAAGGAGGGTAGACTTGTTACTACCACATTTTTGGCTTGAGGGTATTTTGGTCATTTTGACTTTTTGGTGATTTTGAATTTTTATTAATTAAATATGTGCTAATTGTTAGTTTGAGGCTTGACCAAGAAACTTAGCCTAATCTAGATTAGCCTTGGGCTTAGTGTATTGATTAGGGTAACCTAGTAATGACAAGGTTATTAATTTCTAGATATTTTAGGTAAGATATTTTACTCTTAGGATATTTGTGAAAAAGTTAGCCCTATGACTAGTTGAACCAATAGGGAAGCTTAGAATTGGGTGGATAACTCCTAGCCACTCATCTAGACCTAAAACCTAACCCTAATTGATCTATGGCAGCCATCAAACACCCCCTTCCTATAAAGTCTCATTAACAAAGCCTTAGCCTCTTTTTACTTCTTGCTTAGACCCTAAAAGTTCCTCCCTAAATTCCTTCCCCTAATATCCAAATCAAGTCCAAATTGGCCCTAATCAATTGCATCATCACCTTCTACCATAGTGGGAGCTAGTAGGGACTTTCTAGCTAGGATTTGAACTGCTTTGATCAATTTAAATTCAAAGGAAAACCCTCATCAACACCCTTCTCATTGAGAATCATTCTCAATAGGTAAATCCCATGAAACCCTTGTAAAATTATGTTTTATTTTCATAAATGCATGCATATAGGTATACCCTAGCTGTAGGGTTAGTTTGGTGCTAGGTAGTGTCCATTTTGTGTCCGTATCGGACACGTATCAGTAGTTTTAAGAAGGTGTTCGATGGAATGTTTGTGAGAAATAACTTGTTTAAATTTCAGAATCTATTTGAATGGAAAATTAGGTTTTTATTTATAGATCACTAATCTACTTGACTGAGTCGAAGTTAGGGTGATTTTTGTGTCCAAAATGTACACGCACCACGTGCGCACTGACACACACAGTGCCCTGCTACCCGTTCTACATATTAGACACGACACGCCACGTGGCGGCCTGCCACTTGGCACAGACTAAGGGGCAGTTTCTGTAGTACCCTGCTCCTCGCGGTCCACTATGTAATACCTACGGCTTGCTGACTCAGTCTTGAACTGAGTATTTGGTGAAATCTTTGCCGGTATCGTTTGATCACGGATGAAATGCAATAAACCTTTCCAATTGATGGATTGGCTTCTATTGAAATGAATCCAAGAGTTTTGTTGGATGTTTTCTTTCGCTGCTTGGTTTTGATGAATGCGTTTTCGTGTTGGTTTTCGATGATTGGTTTTCATTGTTCGCTTTTATCGCATTTCGCATTCATTCCGAATCTTGAGAGAAAGAGATGAAGTATGCTAATCAACTGTTGGTGCCAATGTAGGCCGTGTGAATTGTTCGTGAACGGCGCGTGAAGTCACTCCTTCTCTCAACTAAGATTCATCTCGGTGAGTTGATTTAACCGGGCATGCATTTATTTGTACGCCCTAATAAAAATGATCTCTAGTCCACTCTGTTGCCTTGTCCCTGTGATCAACGATACCTCAATAACAAAAGATAAGAAAAAGAATGAATGCTAACGAATGACTGCAAAAGAAATAAAATGTTATTGAATGCTATCGAATGACCAAATGAGAACTGAATACAAATGAATGACCGAACGATTAAGGCTAGTTATGAACTGGTCGCTATCTGTCGCACTGGTAGGTTTTATCTGATAGAAAGAACAAGTCATGCATTGGTCTCGGACAACTTGTTAACAAGGTAATAGTCTCTCGACGATTCTAGGGGCACCTGGGATCGATCGGCCTAGGAGAGATTGTAATAGCACCTCGGGGTAAATGCTACACCTCGGGAATGTTGTGTCCTTAGCGACGAGCTGAACCATTGAGTCACAGCGGCTAATCATGGGGGACGGGCCCATGGACCACCATGTAGTTAGGACATGCATGTGAACAAATCCTTATTGTAAAACCTAACAATGAACGATGATGGTAAAGTATGCTTCCTATATTCATATGCAAATTGTGCTAACCTGTTTTGTGCAGGGATGACTGTCGGCGATGGGTAAGTTGGTTATGAATTATTCTACTGTCATTGTTTCTTATGAATTGTTAAAAAGGAACCTAGACAAGTAGAAAGAGCACTAGTAAATATGTAGCTTCATATGTTGAATTAGTGCAGATATTTGTGAGTTTCGGCGAAGAGCCGCTCGCCAGTACATGATGTGTGCTGACCCACGTTGTGGGCATCCTTTACAGAAAGCAAAAGGAGACAGGAGGATTTCAAGTGATGCACCGAAGCTCGTCTAGCCTAGTAGAGCTGTGGATTGCCTCGAAGCTTTATTTTTATTCCAGTTAAGTTTCAAGTTTTCATTTCCTTTGAAGGTGTCTTTCAATTCCAGCTTGTAATAAGGGATATGATGTATGGATATTGTGACTATTTTCAAAGAGAGTTTCAAAGAGAATCATGTAGCCAATATAAGACACTCTGAGTTTGCAAAGCTTTGTACTTGTATTCCTATCAAGTTATCAATAAAAGAAGTATTTTCATTTTAAATCTCTGTGTCCAATATTTGGTTTTCTGCAATGAATAGGTGCGTGCATGTGTTTTGCTTAACTAATGGGTGCGTGCGTGTGTTTTTGCTTGACTAGTTGTTTTGTGCAGGTTCATGGCCTTGTGCAAGTGCAACTTAGGCTTGCATGGCATCACGCCTTAGCGAGGACGATCGATCCCGCAGGGATCCAGGCAAGACGGACGACTCTAGCGGGATCGGGGCATGATAGTTTCTGACAACACCCCCTTGAATCTCGTATCGCCTTGTGTCGTGTCGGGGGAGAAATCCTATATGTACTGGTTTTGTACACAGACTGTGCACACAAAATTGGCTCTCTGATACGGGCTTCCCGTATGGACACGGCGACACTTGGGCTCGTGTCAGGGTCCTAGGCACGAATCCCTATGTGGGGTGAACTCAGGGACACGAGCATGTGTCATGAATTGACTCATGTCGTATGCACGAGGACACGGCACGCGTGCACGAGCCTGTGCACGAACTGTGCACCACAGGTTCCTGTCCTGTGTTGATATGCATTTGGACACTTCGTGTCCACTCTAGTAGACACGAATGACACCCCCTAGACACGTGAACATATGGATAACACACCTACATACCTGATTTCTAAATTCAATGGTTTGATTATGGTTTTCGAAATGGGAAAGTTCATGTATCAGTCGAGTTTTCAGTTGGGATTAAACTGGGTTTTGATTCACTGTTAGATGTTAAACCTGAGATATCTGAGAAGTTCAGTGTAACTAAAATAGGTTTTTGATTTCTGAAATGTTACTACATGTTATATGTTTAATTCCTATGCAAAACCTGAGTTGGATTGAATGTGGAAGACCGAAATGGAGAAACTGGGTTTTAATGTCTGTTACCTGAGATGTAATATATGTTAGTTTAGTTAGGAATTAACTTGAAATGTTAATCTGAGATTTAGTTAGGAAGTTAAACCTGGGATTTCAAATGGTTGATGTTAACTGAGATTCAAGTAAGGGTTACACTGACTTGTAATGTTAAAACTGAGTTTTTGCAATGTTGTTCACTGAGGTTTCAGGCAAGTCAAAACTGAGATTTTAGTTAATATTAAACTGGTTTTGATAGTTCAAGTGATGACTGGTTTGAGGTTTAGGAATGGTTGTTAACTGAGATTTTAGTTATGAATGAATTGGGTTTGATTTTCTAATGTTGAATGTGTAGACTGAAATAAAAATACCTGAGATTTAAATCATGTAAACTGAAATGGATTTTGGTCTCAATTGGACTGAACTAGTGTATATCCTGAGAGTTCAGGAATGATTGACATGTTGTAAACTGAAATAGAAATTGTTAGAATGTTAACTGATTTATGCTATTGTGATAATGGAGTTAGGTTAAATGTTAACCATGCCATGTGCTCTTTAACCCTTACTTGTATTCCATAGTCCATAGTCCAAACACACGCACACTTTTCACTCTCTAATTTCCTTCTTCCTTCTTTAATACATATATAGCTTCCCTACATAATTATATACATATTGAATATGTGAGTGATACCTATACGTGCAATATAGTGTATATATATATTATAATTGAGTATTGTACAAGTAGGGTTATATTGGTAATGGTGTATAGGCCTAGAGGTAGTGTTGACCTAAGTTGACTAGAGTGACCTAGAATAGTGGACTTGACCTAGTTGACTTACAGTTGACCAAACCCTAAAGTTGACCCACTTTAACTAGATGTTGACTTGGGTTGACCCAGAGTTGACCAAGTTTGACTTTGATCTAGTTTGACCTAAAAATCATATAGATTGCATTACAAACTTCATTACCTTATGTTAAACACATTGTGACCTGTGTTGCTCTAAATAGGACTCATCTACTCTGCCTGGACATCTACACTTACAAGATACTCAGGATATCAGGCGAGTACATTCTTTGACCGTTTCATACTTGCTAGAACTTATATTCCTGCTCTAGATTTACTTTACTTGTATGCTGTCACATTGGTAACACGGATTGGTACTATATGGATCTTTTTATGAGATGTTATCCCCCTCAGGAGCATCAGGTACTTCATGTCTTGTGCGTTTTACTTACATCATGTATCGTCATGCTTCACTATTCATATATACTCTGGAGTCTCATGTACTCTCATGTTCACAGAGCCCCCATGAATCAATTTCATGTGTGCTCTCATCTATGAGGCAGTAAAATCTTGAATCTTAACGTAACATGTCTGGATCCTTGTGTATTGATTGGGACTGGAGGAGTAGAAATAGCATGTGAATAATTCTAAGTAGTATAATCATGAATCACCTCTCTTGAATCACCTCCACCTGTTTACATGTCTATCTTGTTCTCTGATTCACTAGTCACTGATAGTTCTCTACTTATAGTAGATATTTCCATTACAGTTATCTCTTTTACTTCATGTACATTCCTTCAGTTATTCATATATCGTACTCTATTGCATGTTTATTTTCTTCTGACATGATATGAACTGCGTGAGATGTATTGTGCTCGCTCCTGTCCTGACTGGACCTATTGATATATTACAGAGGATGAGGATGAGGCTTTTTACACTACCTATTATGGAGCAGCCCTAGACGATACTTGCGAGTTGGACTCTCAGGAGGATCCAGCTCTAGCGAATGTTATCACCCCTACTGCCTAGACTAGTTTAGTTACGCTTTATCTTACTTATATTGTCATTTGGGATTGAGTTGTATTATGTCTGTTATTGTGTCGTTTTGATACTTAGACTTATTTCCCTTTCTGTTGTACTTCCTTTGAGATTTTCATATTTATGACATCATTCTATTTTCTGCCTTAGATGTGATTGAGACTGTATTCTGTATTGTCACCTCCACTCGGAGTGTATATACTGTACATGTACCTTATATTGTTAGATGTTGTGACCTAGGACAGCGTTCTACCACCGACACTGCGGCGTAGGTTGGACGTACCCACTTCTCGTGCCCTTACTCTAGGGTGCGGGTTGTGACATTACCGAGCTTGTTTTTCAAGCCAAGCTCGAGCTCAAACCAAGCCAAGCTCAAGCTTAATATAAACAAGCTCGAGCCAAGCTAAAGTTCTAAAAGAAAAAATTTATCAAGCTCGAGCTCAAGCTTGATTAGTTCTAGTCAAGCCAAGCTCAAGCTTACAAAAGCTTAGCTCGGCTTGGCTCATTTGCAACCTTATTTGTATAAAATTGAAAACTGAACTGTATTAAAAAATCGAACCAAGCCGAAGAGAATTAAAATGGTTCGATTTTCGGTTGGTTCGGTTTTCAGTTGGTTCGGTTCAATGGGCCCAAATGGACCGGGCCTTCTACAGCAAAATATACTACCAAAAAATAATAGAATTTTTTTTCCAGTAGCAAATTCTAATATTAACATAATGAAATGAAAGATCTGGAGCAACAGTAATTTTTTTTCTTCGTAATACAGGTTTTCATATTACGAATTTGAGTATACGTTCAAATAATTCTAATGATTAATTACAAAGGGCCCAAAAAAGAACTTAGTTACTGTAACAACTTCTTCCATCAACTGAAGCAACTTCTCCATCAACTGAAGCAAACGTTGGATCTACACATTTTCCACAAACCCAGTTGGCATAAAACACAAACAAACAAAAATAGTTTCCATAAACCCAGTCGGATCTTCATATTTTGACTAATTTATGATAAAATGTCCAGATATATCAATTTCAGCTAGGGCCTAATTTCAACATAGCAAACTGCAAAAGTTAACTTACTTAAGAATGTACTTGATTGTTTTCATGACAACCTGAATAGTATTAGAAAAATTAGAGGTGGGTACTGTCACTTTCCGATTCTGCAAAGTCCTTTTGTCCTCACATTGGACTCTGTGGAACTAATCGCCCTCGCTTGGGCATGATACCGTACAAGTCTGGTGTTGCACTTGTACAAGACAAAAACGGTGCAAATTGATAATCTTCAAATAGGGACACATCACAACGATACAAGCAGACAAATTAAAAATAATCAAGACACATCTCTTTATTGAGAGGAATACCTTATTGATTCATAGCAACGAAAATAGGTAAATAACTTGAAGTCATAATAAGGCATGAAGAAATATAATCCCTTTATTGATAATTGAATTATATTGAAGTACAAGGCTTGCAGTAAAATGCAAATCTTACAACACAACTCATATTACATTGATAGCCAACTGAAACTCACGCCTTGTAGGCTTACATTGGATAATGATATATTGAATTACAACTGGAACTATCGACTTGGCTTACAACTCACTGGTACAACTGATTTACAATGTTCCATACATTATGCTCTTTATAAACAGAAGACATCATCTTTTGCAATGAGAGCTTCTGCATGCCTAATAAATCTCTATGCCGTGGGACTGATCAATACCAATCTTCGTGTACTGAACTTCCCAAGCACGAGCACCTAAAAAGAGTGCCCCCAACATGGGTCAGTATACTACTGTGTACTGGCGAGCAGAACCAGCCACTCGCCTAAGCCAACACTAAGTAATTATGTGAGCAAACATTTATTAGAGTGATCTTTCTATTTGGAACCTAGCATCAGTTTACAGTTCATGTGCAGTATTATATTGAAGCATGTAAACATGTTATTGCATTTGTCATATAAAGCATCATTGAAGCAGCATTGGTGTTAACATACTACGCAAGTTGTAGCACTACTCATGGAAAGGCAAAATTTAGCATTATTGATATTAACATGTTAAGCAGACAAGTTGAACTAACATGTATGATAAACATATTACATTTGAAGTGATTTCTTACCGATAGCCGACTCTCTCGTACCAGCATCAAATATCAGTTAAACGATGTACTTACTCTGCCTGTACAAAACATTCATTAGCGTGCATCCTGACTACATGGTCACTGACATTGTTATAGCATGCGGACTTTTGCCATAAAGGACTTCAACGGTAATGCGATGACTCCAGAGTAGGTTGCTAGTCTCTAAGGATGCCTCGCATGACCATGTACTCTTAAAGTACGTTTGTATTTCTCCCGTACTGCAATATCCAATCCAAGAAAGTAGCTAGCCTCTAAGAGTACCTTGTAATACATCGTGCCACCAAAGTACGTCAATATTTTCTCCTAGGCCGAATCGGTCCCAGTATCTCGGGTACTGTGTGAGGAAACTAATGTCAAACCTTATGCACAAGTTGTCCATGACCATGCGAATGCGTGTTCGACTCGATCGTGAACAGAAATGCATGGTAAAATATTAAAAGAAAGTAAAGGCAATGGTACATCATTTTATCACATCTAAGTCGTGTTCAACAAATTATTCATTTCCATTTCACTTGGTGATCTCAGTAATCCCAAGCATCGTTATTTCTTATTGCATCAATTTATTATAACATTTCTAACATCATTCCTTTCAACAAGGAATATATATTATTTCATTCATTTCTCATAGGGACTTGCAGCATTTCATTACTCACATAGAACATGCATCATTTTATATCCTTGCAACAGTTATACAGAGTGTACATGAATCTAGTGTTTCATTTAGTCATTGTATCAATAGCATAGCCAGATCATTTCTCATGTAACATTCACATAACATCTCATTATTCAAGTGTCTCATTTGTTTCGATAATATTAAACATAAGGGACATTATCATTCATTTCTAGTGTAATATTTTACAGCAATAGTTCTGTAGGACCGTTGAGCACCTCTAGAAGGGGGTGAATAGAGTGTGTGTGTAGCAGAATAATTATCACAGTTTAAAAACTAACTCATATGGCTAATCAAATACCGGTAAGAGCAAATGAATATTAGTATATGAATTGCAGTAAAAAAAGAGTTAAGAAGAATCAAACTCAGTGACACAACGATATATACTGGTATCCCTCGTAGAGGACTAGTTCAGTCTCGAGTACTCTTGCTCGATGTTAATCCACTATGGCACTAGCTTTAACTGAGTGCTTACAACTCTACAATACTGTACTTGGGGACAAGTGCACGACCAACTTCAACAACACCGTGCTTGGCGACGAGTGCACAACCGACTCCTGAAGGCATTTAAAACAGAACCATTTTCTGAGATAGCATCTGATACAACTCTTTGAACCAAACTCTAGATTGAACTGAAACTGATACTGGCTTGGCTAAGAGTAGTATAGGCTAAATATGAAAGTGTATAGCTCATAGAAAATACTTAAGAAATAGAGAGAAGAGAAAGTGAATGAGATAGGATATTATTGCATGAGACTCTTCTGGCTTGAGCTTTGAAGGCGATAGATTTTTCTTTGGGGGTTGCCTCTTCAAAGTCTTGTTAGTCTAGCTCATGGGACATGAGCTTGCCCATAGGTGTCTCCAATGTCATCGTGGTGATATCGTTTCCTTCTATGATTGTGGTGGCCTTCGGGTTCTAATTTTTGGTTAAAGTTCACAGTACATTCCTGATCTTCTCATGATTGTTGTAATCATTTCCAAGATATTGTAGAGAATTAGTAATATCAATAAAACAAGTGAACATCTGCGTAATTGATTCACATGGTTTCATCTTGAATGCCTCATATTCTTGTGTCAATCTACTAATTTTAGACTCCTTCACTTGAAAAGTTTCTTCATGAGTTACCTCAAGGAGTTTCCAAATTTTATTAGATGTGACACAAGTAGATACGCGATTGAACTCGATTTTATCAATTACATAGAATAGTGCATTGATGGCTCTTGCATCTAGACTAGCCTATGTCTTCTCATGCTCAGTATATTTGTCATGGGGCTTGTCTACTAAAAAACCATCAATCACTATTCTAGGCAGTTTCTTGTAACTGCCTATAACTATCGACCGAAGATCGAAATCCAGTGACTTAAGAAAGAAACCCATCCGTATTTTCCAATACGTATAGTTTGTTCCATCAAATATATAGTGGAGGTCTATTTGTGGATTGCCCTTCACCATTGAATATAGATTTAACGGTTGCCATATATATACTCTCTAGGTGGTTATGTATATGTATAACCTGCTTTGACACAAATTATAGGATCTTTGAGCACCTCTAGAGGAAGAGTGAATAGAGTATGTGCGTGTGCAGCAGAATAAATATCACAATTAAAAATTATGTACTATGACAAGTAAGAGCAAATGATATAACAGAAAATAAATTGTAGTAAAGTAAGAGTTAAGAAGATCAAACTCAGTGATATATACTGGTTTCCCTCGTGGAGGACTAATCTAATATCGTGTACTCCTATTCGATATTAATCCAAAATGGCACAAGCTTTAACTAAGTGTTTGCAACTCTTACAACACCATGCTTGGGGACAAGTGTATGACCGACTTTAACAACACCGTGCTTGGCGACGAGTGCACGACCGACTCCAGAAGGCGATTGGAAATTGAAACGTTTTCTGAAATTTAGCCTTCGATACAACTCTTCAAAACCAAACTCTAGATTAAACAAAAACTGTACTGGCTTGGCTAAGAGTAGTATATGATAGATATAAAAGTATAGCTCGTAGAAAAACACTTAAGAGGAATATGGAAGAGAATAAATGAGTGATTTAAAAATGTGAAAGTTCTTCTATATTTATAGTGTTTTCATGAACCGAATTCGGACAGAGTTCGGGGAGAGTTTGGATGCAGAAATTTTACATTCGAACGTTGGATGCAGATATCAAGAGAATTCCAAAATTTATTGAAATTGCCCTGACCGAACTCGGGCCGAGTTCTGGTCGAGTTCTGCATGAGTTCTGACAGAACTATTTTGGGCCAAATATCTAGGTTTTGGGCTATTTTTGATTGTGGACTTTGGATATGAATATGTAGATAGGTAGGCTATATTTTTGTTGACTGAGAATTAGCTAAGCCAGTACCGATCCTGATCAATCTTACATATGTTTCCTAGACTCAAAAAAAAAATAAAAATACAGAAAAAAAAAAATATTCTTGATCTTGATTCCATCGCTTTTGCTTCTTGATGACGACGAGAAGTTTGTAGCTTGTAGCAGTAGTAGGTACAGACTTGAAAGCTGTAAACCTGTAGCTGTATATATATTTTATGTATCAACCAAAGTTGATATTGATTATCAAAGTCAGGTATGATCATGACCAGTGGTTCAACATTTTCCAGAATTAATATTTATTAAGAATTTGTCGTTTCGAGAGACAAACCATGGAACAAGTCTATATATATTGATGTAGAATCAATACAAGACTTGTACACATATTTTTCTATGAATAAAATATATTAATAATTACTATAGAATATTATAATATTTTTTAGAAGTAAAAGTGATATTTTTACGTTAAGAATATATTACTTTTATATGTAGATTTAATACTATGTATGTTATATTAAATAGAGTAGTAATATAACTAGTTTTGGTGTAAATATATTATTAAGGTCTATATATGGTAAGTCCATAAATAGTAAGTTATTAGTGTATTATTAATAGTAGAATATTTATTATAGGCGTACGTGATGAAATTAGTGAGGACTTTGGAGTTGGTCAGACAAACACGCAAATAGAGGTAACAGACAAGTGTACCTTACCAATATTTCAGTACCTTTATTCTTTTCTTTTATTTTTGTATATTTATTTTCTCGTTCGTGATCATTGAGGACGTAGGGTTACTTGATCATTAACATCCGAATTAATTCGGGTGTTGATGTCAGTATATTGACATCTGGAATCAATCCTAGGCATTACGATATATCATATTCATGTTGATTGACATGATGGGCAACAGAACATGGACACGATGGATGATGATGATATGATACGTATAGAAGCATGGAAAATATGGGGTTCATGTGGATCACAACTGGCCGCATGAGTTCTTTGTGCCAAACTGGTCCGCATAAAGGAGAGCCGCATGACAAATTCGGCACCCCATGCGGCCCGTCTGCAACCAGACTGATTCGAGCTGTAGAAGGAAGATATGCGGCCAAGCTGATCAGTCCTTCTGATAAAGCTGACAAGCTCTGTCAAAACTGACAAAAATGACAGTTCTGACACTCTGACAAAAAGATAAGACGTGATCAGACAAAATGCCATGTCACTAAAAACAGGGTTCATGTGCTTAGACTTAGTCATGCGGCCAGAAGGATTGCTACCCGAGCCGCATGAACCTTATGCGGCTCAACCTATGCGGCCCTAAAGGCTCTAAGCTTCATGCGGCCAAGGGTGACTGTAACCTAAGCCGCATAAGCTTTATGTGGCCAAAAATACAGAATCTATGCGGCTCAAAAGTCCTTAAGCTACATGCGGACTAAGGAAGACTGCGACCTAAGCCGCATGAGTCTTATGCGGCCCAGCATGGCCGAAAACTGAAAGACTTATGCGGCTCAAAATGACTCCATCAGATTAATCCTATCCTGCGATAGGACACGTGTCAGGCTGACTAAGTCTCAACCATCCAGATTTACTGTAATAGAATCCCAACAAATCGCCAGCTGGCGGCCAAAGAGCGGGTCTTTGCGTGTTGTTGTAGCCACGTGGCCACGGGCCATCTATGCGGCTCAAAACATATATCACTATAAATAGCAGGGTGCCACACCCCTGCAAGGCGGGCAACCTACGAAGGGTAATTTCTTCAAGAGCTAAGACTGCGTCGGATAGTCCAAGGAGTAAGGTAGAGTTGATACACTTTCCCGAGCCTCCACCGTCACCCTCCAGAATAAAAAAACTAAACAATTGTACTTAGATTGTTTCCTAGGATTTCTTTCTAGGCTTTTCTTTGTACAAGCGAGTTTGTAATCAATTTTAGTGTTCCTATAATACCTATCTTTGATATTTTAATGGTAAATAATACTGAGTCTGACATGAGTTATTCGTGGCTATGGACTATGTGATTGTATGTAGTACTAGCTTGCATGACTTGTTATTGGTACATGATTTATACGTGACTTGACTGGACAGTTTTAGAGCATAGGGAGGGGAGGACTCTACCGAAATATTCGACCGTCTAGACTTGTGGTCATTCTTCCTTGTGTGGACCATGTTTACTTGCGTATTGACATGGTCTCTGTAGTAGAGTAATGGTATTGATTGATTGTTCGTCTATCGGTATCATATAATGGTGCCTTGGGTGATTGCCTGTACGGCTGGGCCTAGTATTAGGATTCTTCTCAACTACGTATTTGCACTTAGACTGGTTATAGTAGATACCCTTTTTAATTTATTTTTACTGTTACATTGGCATACTTTTTTGTACCTTGCTATGTCCCCTGAGGACCTAGTGATCTCTCTAGGTTGTTAGTTATACAGAGTTGGTCCGCTGATCATGGTGCTATGGCTATATTCGACTTATGTATTTTATCATGCTTTCGTATTATATTCATTATTTAGACTCTAATATTAGCATAGTTTTGTAGACCCATATCGTTCTTCGGGTCTAATCGAACATGTATGTTATTAGGCTGCAGATCATGGCATATACTACTCCTTCTTGACATTTATTTATCATGTGGATTGAGATAGATATTAGTTGATTTGATAGATTTATTTAGAAAACTAATATAGCTTATACGTACTCGAGCCAGGCTGGAGTCCTTTCGATACGTAGCTGGTATATATACGTTCTCCTAGTCCTATGTATTTTTGGACTGGGGCGTTACAGTAGTGGATTGCAAAAGGCTGAAGCCAAGATTACAATCGCCCAAACTCACAATATATCTGAATACAATGACTCAACTCTCTCCCATCTCTCAATATAAAATATCATGCCTCGAGGCATACAACTTGAAGAAGGCGATATCCATACATTATGTCCCGTATAACTAAAGTCTTCAATGCAGTTGCACGCCTCAAAATGCTGAGGAACTCCATGCCTTAACGCATCCAAGTGAGCTCTATATCGAACGAGCAATTACTTGTAACCTGCATGCAAACTGGTTGGGTGTTAGTATACAACTATACTGGTAGGGGACATCTCGCCCACCCATACAAAACCAATACGTTATTTTAGTGAGTGAAACTTATTCTTGTAGTCTTTCTAATCTTGTCTTAGGATCAATTTTTATAACATAACTATAAAACCAACTCTTGTGTCGCAACATCGTGACCGTGCTATGCGACAACGTGAATCATACCCATTCCTTGCCTTTCGACCCTTCCTGCTCAAACCATGATACATAGGGGTGCAACTCATGTTGGCTAAACCCGAGATCTGGTAAACCCGTTAATGGGTTGGATTTGGGTTGAAGATACTCGGGCTCGGGTTAGGGTTCAGATTAAAATATTTGAATCTGATCAAAAATTAGATTGGGCTCGGGTTCATGTGTCGGGTTAGCTAAAGAACCCAAAACCCGACATATATATTATATATATATATATATATATATATATATATATATATATATAGGGGTATTTTTTGGGCTCGGGTTCATGTGTCGGATTGGGCTCGGAGCCTTTGACTGACTGCCAGTTGGCGTATGGGTTTGACCACACACAACCTTTAAATAGGGATATTTTTAGGGCAAAAACCGTTCGTGCACTCCTCTACCTCACTTCATGTCGGAGACAATGCTGTACTCCGACGACTGTGAGTCTTTTCCTTGGCGAGCTTGGCAGAACTTGTGCCAGTCGTGGGCTAGGATTGCAGAACTCTTTATTCAAAGAAGTAGCAAGCTTGATGGAGGAGTCTTTGAGAAGAACTTTACTGACTATGGATGGAGTTGTCCCTGTTTATGCAGCGTGACAGCTGTGCTTTGGTCCAAGACGATGCTGAGTGCCAAAATATTGAACACAAGGCCTTGGATTGATTGTCATTTCTAACCCTGTTCAGCCAACGTTTAGGAGTTGCACCGAGAAAAGGCACTTTTCTTGGCCTACATTGTAGAGGCAGCAAAAAAGACGCTTTTCTTGGCGTACATTATGAAATGCTTGTTAGGCTGCACATTGTATGTTGTACTTTTGATGCTGCTAAGTAGGTCGTTGACTTTATTTATGTAATCATGAACATAAAAAATTTGTGATAGACTTCCACTGTTTTATAATTATGATTTAATACGGAATCTCCTTTATGCACTTTTTTCCATTTTTACTACACTTTTCTTAATAATGTCCGTCTGAAGTGCGTAGTAGTTCTGCGATTTTAACTTCTTTTGTAGATGCTGCACTTTTTTTTGCATGCTTCTACAAGACCCCTTTCAAAATTTTGAAACTTGGATAAGTTTGGAATACTTTGAAAAAGAAGCATGAAAATGACACGTGGCTTGAGGAGTGCGCAGCACTTTGCTGACAGGCTGTCATTATTTAAGAGAGCGAGCAACCGTCAACAATTAGTGCTTTAGCCATCATTCATTAATGATAACGACTCCTTATTTTTTGGAAGAGATCAATAATGATTTCATTCCACCCCTGCATGCATTTCGAAACGTCTTCGCAAAGCCGAAGCATTTCTTGGGCTCATCTGTTGACACATGTCATTTCCCTATAAATAGTTGTTTTTTGGAGAAAGAAAACTTTACTCTGTTCATTTTCTCTGAGCTTTTAAAAAAAGACTCTTCTTTCCTCCCCAACCAGAAACCCTAGTTTTCTCTCAATGGTCCCCAAGACTCCAAGAGCTCCCAAAGCTCCTATGGCCCCTAAGGGTAGTGCTGCTTGCACTAGCAAGACCAAGGAGAAAAGGCCGACTACCAAAGTCGGCGTTGCCGGTGCTGCTCCGATCATTGATGAGCACGCACACTCCGATGTGCATAAAGCTATTGCGATAGGCTTCCTGTCTTTGCTTCGACAGAGATGACCTAAGAAGGATGATTGTGCATAAGTGTTTGCTTTCGAAGCAACACTTCAAAATATGTACCGATACCCTGTTTGATGATACACATAGGCACTACTTTTTGAATTAGTGTCTGGAAGATGCGCTGACGCTCCTTTTGTTGATGAGCATGGGCACTAGTTTTCGAAGTAGTATATGGAAGATACACTGACGCTCCTTTTGCTAATGCGCATGGGCACTACTTTTCAAAGTAGTGTCTGGTAGATGCCTGACGCATGCTGAGGCGCATGGCCATTGAACAGTGCCTGAGATGAAGTTTGTTGATGCGCATGGCCGCTGAATAGTGCCTGCTATGACACTTGCTTGCTGTGAGCATAGCCACTAAACTGTGCCTGCACTGAAGCTTGCTTGCTGATGCGCATGGCCGTTGAACAGTACCTACGCTGACGCTTGCTTGCTGGTGCACATGGCCACTGAACAGTGTCTGTTTTGAACGTTGCCTGCTGATGCGCATGGCCACAATTCCTTTTTAGCGATAAGTTAGTCTCCAAAGAGACAAGGATCCTTAAGATCAAGGAGGAGTGGTACTTTGGTAACTACGACCTTAGCCTGTCTGTTTCACCGATCGAATGACAACTTCCTCTTTTGGTCTTCTCCTGCTTTGTCGAGAAATGACATATGGAGTGGGATTTGACCCCTACACAGGGGGGAGTGCTGGCATGCCATTTCAAACTGGAATCTGGCTCCAGGAAGAGAGATACTTTTACGAATGTCCATGATGGCCCGTCCTATACCTTGAGGGTATTGCGTCCGGGCCACCTATACAACGATTTGACCCCGACCGTTCATCCTTTTGGGGCTTCCCATTTTGCCAACCAAATTCTTACGGAGGTGGTCTCATACTCGAAAGAACCTTTCTGTCTTGAAGGTTGGGTCTACCCTGAAACCAAGTGGCATATCTTGACCTTGTGGATATTGGCCAAGTACGAAAAGGAACTGAAACATATTAGCCTGTAATATGTTTTGGCACATTACCTAATGGTCACACCTGATTTTGATAATCAACGGTAACTTAAGTCGATACACAAAATATACGAACTGTTGCTAACATTTTAGGACAAGTGAAATCAATATCGAAGAGCGCACTGCATCTACAACAAGCACTCAAGTCGTCATCCAAAAGCAAATTGAATTAGAATCAGATCGAGTCATTTTATATTTTATTCTGTATTTTATTCTTTATTGAGTCTAGGACATAGAATATAAAATCTATCGGGTATTACTGGCTTAGGTTATCTACAGTCCACTTATCTAAAAAAGTCTACCCATTTATCTTACCTCCACTTATCCAAAAAGCCACAAATACTATGCAAATTTGGTCCCAATATCTATGTTCTGAATTGAAAAAACTCAGACAGAACTCAGGCCGAGTTCGGTCCGAATTCGGTCTACTCAACTTCAAATATCAGTTGCCTCCAAATATGTATACAACGTTCGTCTACGAGATCTTTGCATCCGAACTCTGCCCGAGTTCGGTCCCTAAAAACATCTATAAATAGAAAAGAATTTTTTATTTCAAATCACTCATTCACTCTTCTCTCTATTTATTTCTAAAGTATTTTTCAGCGATCTAAAGCTTTCACATTCCACCTATACATCTCTTAGCCAAAGCCAGTAACATCTGTTCAATTTAGAGTCTTTGGTTTACAAAGTTGTAAAGAGATTTTCTTAAGTTCAGAAAACATCTCAGTTTTTGGAGCCGGTCGTGCACTCGTCACCAAGCACGGTGTTGTGAAGTCGGTCATGCACTTGTCACCAAGCACGGTGTTATAAAGAGACTGTAAGCTCTCAATTAGTTTGTGAATAATAGATCAAAAGCGGGCAAGAGTACCTGTGACTGGACTAGTCCTTTCAGAGGAAAACTAATATATATCGCGGCGTTCACTGAGTTTGATTTTCTATCTCTTACTGCATTTACAATTCTGTCTCTTTATTACTGCCATAGTTATAAAATGCTTAATTTTTTTAATTAGTGATTATTTCTACTGCACACGCACATACTCTATTCATCCCCTCTAGAGGTGCTCAACGGTCCTACAATTGGTATCAGAGCAGATTATATTCTAATATAACAACCCTAGAGATTATATAGGGCAGTCGTAAAATCAATATTCAATAGTAAACTAAAATCCACAAATAGACCCCTACTATTTGATGGAACGAACTGTACTTATTGGAAAACATGAATAACTTTCTTGCTAAATTCTTTTGACTTTGATCTTTGGTCTATAGTTGTTGACGGTTATAAGAAACCAGCACGTATAGTGATTGAGGGCGTACTTATAGACAAACCACATGACAAATACACTGATGAAAAAAAGTGAAAGGCTAGTCTAGATGCACGTGCCATCAATGCACTATTCTGTACAATTGACAAGACAGAGTTCAATCGAGTTTCTACCTGTACTACGTCTCATGATATTTGGAAACTTCTTGAGGTGACCCATGAAGGGACTTCCCAAGTAAAAGAAACCAAAATCACCAGATTAACACAGGAATATGAATCATTCAAAATGAAACCCGACGAGTCAATTACACAGATGTTTACTCGTTTCATAGATATCACTAATCCCTTGCAATCTCTTGGTAAAGATTACAGTAATCACGAGAAGATCAGGAAAGTGCTACGGGATCTAACCAACAATTGAAACCCAAAGGTAACAACAATCATTGAAGGAAATGATCTTACCACCATGACTCTGGAGACACTTATGGGCAAGCTGATGACCCATGAGCTGGACCTACAAGAATTTAAAGAAGCGACCCCTAAAGAAAAAATGATCGCCTTCAAAGCTCAAGCCAGATGAATAACATGCAATGATTCTAATGAAGAATCATCCAGTGGTGATGAACAAGCCCTACCAGTGAAGAATTTCAGGAAATTCCTAAAGGTTGAGAGATCAAACAGAAGGAAGAAAGACGTCCATGAGAGCAATAAAAAAGAAACAATATGCTTTGGATGCAAGAAGTCAGGGCACATAAAGAAGGACTGTCCAACGTCAAAGAAAAGCAGTCCATATGACGGATCAAGACCAAGCAGAAAAGCTACAACTGGTCGAAAGTATGCAAATACAAGCATCTGGTACGAAAGTGATGCCTGTAAATCAGAGGAAGAGGACAGACCCTGCAACACTGCAAATGTCTGTCTCATGGCATTCGATAATGTATCTGCTAACCCTCTGTACGATAATTTTACTTTCGATGAGTTAGAAAATGCCTTTAACGAACTACATGAAGATCACAGAAATGTGTTAGACAAGTACAAGCAATCTCGAAAAGAGGTTAAGGCATGTACAACAGAAGTAGCCATATTGCCTAATCTTCTCGAAGATATCAAAGAGACATCTACTATCGGTAACACAGATGAGATAGCCTAACTCAAAGTAGACTATCATGAGACAATCCTCACCATCGAAAGAAAATAAAAAGACTATGTCAAAGTACAAGAACTTTATGACAGAGAAAAGAAGAGACACTTAGTCACAGAGCAAAGACTCATTGATATGACTGCTAGATATGAGGAGTCTTGTGCGATCTCTAAAAAGTTAGAGATCATGTTAGGCAAGCAGGCCATCCCTGTGACACAATCTAAGGTTAGTCCTAACGCTAAGCATACATCTAAGAGGACTCAACCACAAAAAGCACGTAAGAAACATGCTAATCATCATGCTTTCACGTATAGGTTTTTAAAAAGAACACAATTACCTGTCAACACAAAACAAAGAACACTTTTTCAAAACTTACTTACACGTACTGTGGTACACACGGGCACATATCACAGTATTGTCAGCAAGAAAGCTTGTTGACAATCAAACACTTGTTTGGAGACCTAAGACTAATCAATATGGACCCTTCAAAAAATGGGTACCAAAGGATTCATCTACTCATTTTGTAGATAGACCCTCAACCCTCTTATGCTAGAAGCAAGTGGATCCTCGATAGCGGATGTTCGCGGCACATGACTGGTGATGCATCTTTGTTCGCTACACTATCGATAAAGAAAGAAGGATACGTTTCCTTCGAAAATAACTTGAGAGGTGATATAATTGGAAATGGCACTATTGGTATGTCTCCTTATCCAGTAATAAAAGATGTTTGTCTAGTTACAGAATTGAAATGTAACCTACTTAGCATAAGTCATTTGGTAGATAAGGGTTATGGCATCAATTTTGTAAAAGACAAATGTACTATATATGATATGTCATCTAGTAATCCCATATACGAAGGGATTAGAGAAGACAACATTTACATTTTCTTTCTAGAGAGTACTAACAATGCAGGAAGGTGCCTAGTAGCAAATCAGGATGAAAGTTGGCTATGGCACATGAGGCTAGGACATGCTAATATGGATAATATCTCACGACTTAGCACCAAAAAGTTGGTAAAAGGACTCCCCAAAATAACATTTAAGAGAGACATGGTATGTGCTGATTGTGAAAAGAACAAGGCAACTAGGTCAACCTTTAAATCCATCAACGATGTAAGTACTTCTAGACCCTTGCAGTTAATTCATATGGATTTGTTTGGCCCTAGTAGAGTCGCTAGTCTTGGTGGTAAGCTCTACGCTTTTGTTATTATTGATGATTTCTCTCGTTTTACTTGGGTTTACTTTTTATCAAATAAAAGTGATGCTATTTTTGAATTTCAGATATTTTGCAAAAAGGTACAAAATAAAAAAGCTTCATGATTACTCGTATCCGAAGCGATCATGGTGGCGAATTCGTAAATTCTGATTTCAAAAGGTTTTGTGATGATAGTAGATATTACCACGAGTTTTTTTGTCCTAGAACTCTATAATAGAATGGTGTTGTGGAGTGAAAGAATCGAACTCTAAACGAGATGGCTAGAGTCATGCTGAATCAGCATAATCTTCCAAAATATTTTTGGACAGAAGTTGTTAGTACAGTCTGTCATATTTTAAATAGGGTATTAATTCGACCTATTTCGAAGAAAATATCATATGAGCTTTAGTTTGGAATGATTCCTAATATTTCTTATTTTAAAGTTTTTGGATGTCGCTGTTTTATCCTGAACACCAAGGATAACTTGGAAAAGTTCGACTCTAAAGCAGATGAAGGGATATTTCTCGGATATGCTGCTAAGAGTAAGGGATATAGAGTATTCAATAAAAGATCTATGATTGTTAAAGAATCTATTAATGTTACTTTTGATGAGCTCAATAGTCACAGATCTAGTGACAATAATGATGAAGATGCACAGGTTAAATACAAGTCATCCAAAGGTACTTCTACCGGAGAGAGCCATGTGGAAGATCTAACAGAGAGATTCAAATCTTGAGATTCCTGCCAGATCATCTAGATAAGCTCATTATAGGTGACGTATCTAAAGGTGTAAGTACACGTTCTTCAAATAAAATTACTGATATAGTAGCTAATGTAGCTTTCATATCGCAAGTAGAACCTAAAACTGTAGCAGATGCTTTTGCTGATGAATTTTGGATTGATGCCATGCAAGAGGAACTTAATCAATTTGAGAGAAACCAAGTTTGGGAACTCGTTCCTAAACCTATCGGTCAATCGATAATTGGTACCAAATGAGTGTTTCGAAATAAACTAAGTGAGGATGGGCAAGTCCTATGCAACAAAGCACATCTAGTTGCAAAAGGTTATAATCAAGAAGAAGGTATTGATTATGACGAGACATATGCTCCTATTGCTAGACTAGAAGCTATCCGCATATTTTGTGCATTTACATGTTTTTATGATTTTAAATTATTTCAAATGGACGTGAAAAGTACATTTTTAAACGGATACTTGAAAGAAGAAGTTTTTGTGAAACAACCCCCTGGTTTTGAAGATTTTCAAAAACTCGATCACGTCTTCAAACTTAGAAAAGCAGTCTGTGGACTCAAACAAGCCCCTCGCGCTTGGTATGAACGCCTAAGTGCCTTTCTACTTGAAAATAGTTTTTCAAAAGGAAGAGTTGATACTACTTTGTTTATCAAGTCTGGATGATATTCTACTTGTGCAAATATATGTCGGTGACATCATTTTCGGTTCTACTAACGAAAAACTCTGTCAAGAATTTGCTAAGTATATGCAGAGTGAGTTTGGGATGAGTATGATGGGAGAGTTGAACTACTTTCTAGGACTTCAGATCAAGCAATACTTATAGGGAACATTCATCAACCAAGCTAAGTATACGAAAGACTTACTGAAGAAGTATGACTTCGACAACGTAAAGCCTATCAGAACTCCAATGGCTATATCTACCAAGCTTAACATTGATGAAAGTGGCAAACTAGTCGACCAGCCTAAGTATCGAGGTATGATTGGTAGTTTATTATATTTAACTGCCAGTCGTCCTGATATTATGTTTAGTGTTTGCATTTGTGCTAGATATCAAGCTAATCCCAAGGAATCACACTTATGCGCTGTTAAGCGTATCTTCCGATACCTTAAGGGAACTTTTATAGTCGGCTTGTGGTATTCCAAAACAAAATCTTTGACCTAATCGGTAATTCAGATACGGATTTTGCAGGATATAAAGTAGACTGTAAAAGTACCAGCGGTACGTGTCATTTTTAGGTAAACTTTACTCCTGGTTTAGCAAAAAGCAAAATTCTGTAGCACTATCAACCACTGAGGCCGAGTATATCGCCGCAGGACGCTGTTGTGCTAAAATTTTGTAGATGAAGCAAACTCTAGAAGACTACAATCTGCACCATACGAAGATTCCCATATATTGTGATAATACTAGCACAATTAACCTGACTAAGAACCCTGTATGTCACTCACGCACAAAGCACATAGAGATTCGTCATCACTTTTTACGTGATCACCAACAATATGAGGATATTTGCTTAGAGATTATTGACATAGATTATCAACTAGCGGATGTGAAAACCACTGGCTGAAGACCGCTTTAACTATCTGCGTCGAGAGCTAGGCATACTTGAATTTTTAGACTCTTGATGCATTATGATTATTAAAAACTCTTATAACTTAAAACTTTGAAATTTATTAATTGAAGTTATTTTAGGTACAAGTCGAAAGGGCCCTTCTGTCATACAGGCGTAAATAGCTTGGAGCGACACAGTGTACTAAACTTCGGACTACCGCTAGCTGGGATCCGGCCCCTATAGCTGTAAAACCCCTAAATTTCTACTACGATTTTTTTTAAATAAATAATTTAGTATTGATTTTGTAATTTGGATTTGTACGTCGCATACAAGTTGGCATTTGTCGTATTGTACGTCGCGCGCAGGTTGCGTTTCGTATTTTCTCGACGAGTGCGAATATGTGCGAGGTACATATTTTTAGAAAATATTTTGATCTTTTATAAAGGAAGTATAGTTTTCAAAATAATTTATGATAAATATTTTTAATTTACTAAAGGTTGTAAACATAAGAGAATTCCAAAACTTTATTTTATTTTACCTTATAAGGGATTATTTATAATTTAGAAAACTATTTTTCCATTTAAAATATTGTTCATGTCGAGTGGCATAAAATCTATTAATGTCCACTTTGATTTTTACAAAAATTTTTGGTTTATTTATTATAAAACGTATTTCAAATATTTAAACATTTATGTGATTTTCGAAATTTATTTATTATTATATTTTAATATTCCAAAAAAAAGATATTTGAAACTAAGTTTGATTTAATATTAATTATTTATGATAATATTAAAAAAATATTTTATTTTAGAGTAGATAGGAATTATCTAGATTTGAATTTGAATTACGGATTATGATTTAAATTAAAGATAGAAATCTATTTGGTTTTAAATCGTGATTATGATATTATTGAGCTAGTTTTAAACTAATTTAAATTAAATATGACATTATCTAGAGGGGGATTTCAACTACTACTAATCCATATCCAACTAGGAGCACCACCTCCTATATAAGGAGAGGCTCCTTCTCTTTTTTTCCAAAAAAATTTCAACCAACAAAATCCACAAAATTTCTCCTACAAGCTCATCCACTATATCTTTCTAGTGCAAATACAAATATCATCTCCGTGTCCGACATGCCGGACACTACTTTGTCTCCGTGTCGTGCAGGACACAATGCCAAACCCAACCGACATCACCCGAAACCCTAGTTTGCCCGTCTCTTGGCCCTGCTTGCCGCCACCACCACCAGGCACTGCCACCACCCTCATCATCCTCACCACCACCACTGGTGGCAGCACCCTGACACCGACAATACACCAAACCACCATCCCAGTCACCTCCGTCCTCGACCACAGCCTATCATCACCACCCCGTCGTTCTATGTTCATCGCCGTCTCGGCAAACAACCCGCCTCGCCATCCATACCGACTTCCCCCATGCCCACTAACACCATGACAACTGACAACAACCACCAAGTCACCGACAACACAGCCCAGCCTCTACTATCGCCACGGCCATCGCCGGCCGCGGCCGCCCAAATCAACATCATCACTCATCCAAAAAAAAGGAGAAAAACCCAACCTGACCAATCGACTCGGCGCCGCCTAGTCCTCGCCTTTGCACCGCGTCGAGACTCCACAACCAGCCCCGCTCGCCGTGCCCCCGCGGTGACCGCCCACCTCCGGTCATGTCGACCGCCGTACGTACACCTCTCGCTACCACCGGCGGGATCCAGGTCAAAACCTAGATCTGGATCGCGCCACCGCCCGTACTCCTCATCCGCGCCACCGACGCCAAGGTTCGGCAGCAGCCGCCCCCGCGCCTCTGAGTGCTCCTGCGTCTGCACCGGCCATCGAATCCCCGCCCAAAATCATCGACGGCCCCGTGAGCATGCGACTATGCCGGCGACGCGGTCTCGCCACCTCCCTCCTTTCATGACAGCGCCCGGCCGCGCCCCACGGATGGCCTCCACCAAGCCGCCGAACTCCGGTACACTCCACTTTCCATGCTCCCCTCTTCCTCACGTTTCTCCTCTATTTTCTCTCTCTCAATGTGTTCCCATTTTTAGAAAAGAGAAGTACAGTTCTAATACTGTTATTATTATTATTATTATCATTACTATTATTATTACCATTAGTATTATTATTGGTATATTTAATTTATAATGTCATTATACATGTAAATATTTTTGGTAAAATTTATGACCAAATTAATTATAGTTTTAATTTAAATAATATTCCTAGTAATATTTGAGTATTTACCTAAAATACTTTCAACTAATGAAAAACAGTCTTCTCAAATATTCATTTACAAGAGTTATCTCTAGTACTAAGATGTTCCTCTAGATATAAATGTATTTGAGAAAATTTTAGTTTTGGCTTAAATGAGTTATTAATATTGTCAAATATTTCTTTAATATGTTTTCGTTTATAAAGTGTAGTTTTATCAATAAAAATATTTTTACAAAACTTATAGTTAGCTCAAAACAATTTTTTTTAATATATTTTCCTAAAAGCATATTTTGACTATTACACATAAGCCTCTATCTAAAAAAAATTCTATTTTTACAAACTATAGTATCTTAGCATAAAATGAATTTTGATACTTTTCTAAGAAATGATTTTTAATTAATAAAAAGCTAGTTTTCAAGTATTATGATTAGTTCTAAATTTGTATAAGGATTCCTGTACTCTAAACTCTTTTCGATTATTATCGTCGATCATGACTAAATTGTGCCTTCCTATTTACTCATGAACTTCGGACCTCTATGCATCGAACATGGCTATTGGACTAGTTGGGACCTGTTAGATCACCACACCAGACGGTACCCCAGGCAAGACACCTTGCCTTACTGTTTACTTACTTGCTCAATATCATGCATGTTTTACTTATTATTTATTTTTAGCAAATGTAATAATTGTTCTTTCAAAACCGTATGTAGATTCAAATTACTGTACTTTTGTTTTCTTATGCATTTTGACTTAGAGTTAAGGGACCACCCTTGTGTGTGTCGCATTCATTGGCCTCGACACTTGTGTGCCACGAAGTCGCGAGTCACATATAGATACGGACTTGCGTGCTGACTGATCATCGGTGCGTACAGGCCGTGCGTTAAGATACGACTGCTAATAGCTATGGATGTCTAGAAGACTTAGCGGTTATTAGGAATATCGTGATATGGATACAGCAAGTGTAGTGCATAGGGAGGGAGAAGACAGCTATTAGGCGTAGGGGCTTTCATTCGTTTACTTTCCTTTAGATGCCCTTAGTGACTTAGTCGAGTGCTAGTGGGCCGTGCATTTACTTTCCTCTAGCTGCCGTTAGTGACTCACCCGAGTGCTAGTGTGCCGTGCATATATTTGTTATTTTTCTCTAGATGCCACTAGTGCCTCGGTTGAAACACTAACGTGTCATGTTTCTAGTTTCGGAAGGCCCCTGTGTGGAACGTTGTCTTCAAAGTACATTTCATATAGAATGGTTAAGGACCTTTATCTGTTTAGACATATGCAATTTTCTGTTGAGCTAACTATATTCAGTTTATGGCATGATATTATGTGTCTTGTTACGTCCCTCTTTGGACCTGGTGATTTCTCCATGTGTGCTTTTGTGATGTTGCGCAGGTGCTCTAGCCAAGGCAACGACTTGCTCTATTCTTTCGCGGATGATTGCATTTGAATCGTCTTCACATCGCTCGACAAATTTCTTAATTTTGTGTTTCTATCTTTGTTGGTAGTGGATTTGTCTTCGCCCAATGACTTGTGTAAACAATAATTCATAAGTTATTATAAATTCTTTCCCCTTTATTTGTGGATGAGATAGTGTTGTGGCTTTCTACACTTTGCAGCTTATGTATACATACGATGGTTCCATATATTGGAGTATACTTCGTATGTATGCAGCTGGCATGATTACGTTCCTAGTCCTATGTATTTTAGGACTGGGGCATTACAACAGCTAATCCAAAGTAATGAATATTATTAAATGAAGAAGTTTAAAAGTTTTTAGGTGCATTTATCATTCATTATGCATTAATGAACATGAAATCCAAGTGGCCGAACTCGGACAGAACTCGGACCGAGTTCGGTTAACGTCGGTGCAGATTTCTAGAATAGCAGCCGGCCCTAGCCTTTTATAAACCCCTCCATACTCCTTATTCTTCTTCTTTCCTCCATCGAAAACAATTCAAAAACCTAGTTTTTTTATCTTCCAAGATCTCCTCTTCCTTCAACCCTAGATCTAAGAAGCTCGGAAGGTGACTCCCTCCTCTTGTTCTCCACTATTTTAAGGTATCTATCTTCTCTTTCTCTCTTATTTTCTATGGCTCCTAAGCTCCACAAGAGGAAGAAAGTTGCTTCCCAAGCGGGTTCATCTTCAACTTCAGATTATGAACCTGTTAGCATTTTCATTCCCGTTCGTCCTACTGATGACGAGGATTACGATTCTGCATTCTTTCCTTCTACAAAATATTCAATTACTTGGTTTGACTCTTTTCATGGTAGAGACATTTGTCCAGGACGCTCCGTAAATTTTAGTATATTTTCAGAATATGCTCCTATTTTTGAATGACTTTTGCTCCGTGACTTCTTTGAAACCGCTGACAACATATATGACAATGCTATCCGTATGTTCTATTGCAATATGCAAGTTAAGGACAACGGTAACATTTATTCTTGTATCGGTGGTTATGAGATTGAATTTAACTCAACCGACATTAGTGAATACTTTCACATGCCGAATGTCGGCATGACTTTGGTTGATATTCATCATGTTCAATTCCCGAAAGGTGTTACCCTTGATTCTTTCAAGGCGAATATGTGTCACCCTAGACCTGTTCCTCGCAATGGTAGGGCATACTCAATGCACCTTAATCAAAATTTCTATGAATTGCATCGCTTTATTTTCTCTGCTTTGCTTCCCAAAACGGGATCTTCTGACGAGATCATGTTTTATGAGATGTTCGCGATCTATCATCTGCATTTGGGTGTTCCATTTTCTGTTTCCAAGTCCTTTATAGCTTGGATGATCAGTTACTGGCGTCCGGGGCGTAACCTTTTGTACCCCATGCATCTAGCAGCTATCTTTAGAAGATTCAGAATCAATCTTGCCTTGTGTTCCTATTCTTCCATATCTTCTGAGCTGATTAGATACATGACTTATCCTAACCCACCTCCTCCACCCGGTGCTGAGCCTGCTCCTGCTTCTGCTGATGATCCAGATACCCCTGCTCCAGGCTTTGACCCGTACTTCTATCATCGGTTCGATGACTTTGTTGCTCTCTCTGAGCAACGTTATCAGTGCTTTGAAGATTTTGTCACCCTCTCGGGACAACGTCAACAAAGTTATGTTGATGCAGAGTTCCAACACACCTCACAGGCACAGGTGTTGCGGAACAGCATATCTAATCTTCACTGGAGTTTGGCACATGACCCTGCACATCCAGTTCACATGATCCATCATCCCAGTTTTGCTGGACCGAGGTTTGATGATGAGACTACTTTCCAGTACTTTGATCCTACCACTGCCTAATTTGATCCCCAGCCACCTACTGCTCATGGAGATGAAGACACACAGATGTGATGTGGGCTTCAGTTTAATATTTTTGAGTTTTATTTGCTAGAGATGATGATCTTTGTAGTTACCCTTTTGTACCAATCTAAACTGTTATAGTTAGACTTTATCTAGTAATTTTTTCATAGTCATAAACTTTCATAGTTATGACTTTCTATGCACTTTTTTGAGGTACTTCAGTTCAGTTTATGATATTTTAGTCTTTTTAGTTCACTGCTACTAGTTCTACTTATGCTGTGACTTGTATATTGTGGTTATTACTCTAGTTCTTTGTCTTTGTCTGTGATGTTTTATAAATTGTTGGCTTCACACAGTACGGGGGAGCTACACATTTTGTACATGACAAAGGGGAGAAAAGCAATACCAAAATTTCAAAAATTCAAATGAGAACAAGTCAATTATATTATTTCAAATTTATATATTAGCTATATTTTGATATAGACTCAAGTTTGTCAATTATCAAAATGGGGAAGATTGTTAGCCTATTGCCTAATGGTCACACCTGATTTTGATAATCAACGATAACTTAAGTCGATACACAAAATATACGAACTGCTGCTAACATTTCAGGACAAGTAAAATCAATATCGAAGAGTGTACTGCATCTACAACAAGCACTCAAGTCGTCATCCAAAAGCAAATTTTATCGGAATCAGGTCGAGTCATTTTACATTTTATTCTGTATTTTATTCTTTATTGATTCTAGGACATAGAATGTAAAATCGATCGGGTATTACTGGCTTAAGTTATGTATAGTCAACTTATCTAAAAAAAGCCTACCCATTTATCTTTGCTCCACTTATCCAAAAAGCCACAAATACTATACAAATTTGGTGTTACGCCCCAGAACCAGAATACTGGAGAGCGGAGGACAGACACAGCCAGCTACATACATTGAAGTGAATCCTACCTCGCAATACGGTCATGGCTATCTAGATACATGAGGGTTTAACTACAAGCCAACAGTCACTTATGGTCAAGAACAAGCCTAGTGTCTCAATCTCAAGAAAGCAAGTAAATGTAACAAGATGGTTGATCATTAGACATACAAAGTAAGGTGTCCCATACATTACATATTCAGATGATCATGAAGCTAGTCATACGAACTACGAAGACTAGCAAGAGTTAAAGTCATACATGATCAACCCTAGGATTTGTCAATCATGTTACAGCCCTTAGGCAGACAGGAATATAAATTCCACACGAGCTAATACTTGCTCGGCGGCTAAACGCCTCAAAAGAATAATTTACAATAGAGTGGGAGAGAAAAATAAAACCCACTCGTTGCCAGGGTTGTGTCTAGTGTTCACCATCTGGCTGGAAGGCTGGAAGATCCTCGGGAGCTACTCCGAAATCTGGCCATACAAAATAGCTGGGTCAGACCCCAGAAAGAGCAAGTGCCACATGGGAGGCTTACTTAAGAACTAAACCAGCATATTAGCATATAAAGACATAATTGATAATGAAAGACATGGGTTAGGAAAATCAGGATGATAAACGATAAGATAACTAAGGAACTATTTCGGTAACCAAGTTACAACCCGAAAATCAAACAAGGACCGGGGTTGTAACCCTTCACCTGAATAGAGCTTAGTCTCCACTTATTTATCGACAAGAGTAAAGCATAATAGTAATATGCTAAAGTAATCCTGAACTGGCACTGTCTAGACAAGACTAGACTGGACTCCATCCATCAATCACGGCTAAGCAACAAGTACGGCTTGATACTTTTAACTAACTAGAGTTATCACAAGCCTAAAACTAACAAGATGCAATGAGATGTTCCAACAGCCACAAGCCCTGCAGACTTAATCCATGTTATCCAGTCGCAAGTTAAGAGAGTTGGATTAGGTGACTTGGGGGTGCAACACATGACAGTGTGCTAGAAATGTGCCCTACTCGACGGCAGGATACAAGTCCAATAAAGCGCCCGGATAACGGGACTGCCTGTAGCTGGGAAATCTCTTTATGAACTACTTGATCAATCTAGTTATTACCCTAGTCAGATTTATTATGAATCCCTGACCGTGGTAATCAGGAATCCATGTCCTAGGCATGATGAAAGACGAGACACGTAGCTTGTACAGGCACAACCAAGAGAATCAACCACGGTGTCAAGACAAGAGTTACTTAGCAAGTCCAGGTAGCTGTCACAACAGCGTTCAAGATTATCATGTCATGTCAGGTTACTTATCATGTCAAGAGTGCGTCACGACGAACCACTATCAAGAATTATCAAGATGGGTCCTTATTATCAAGCCGTGTTCATGTCAAGTCCAGTAAAATCTTATCAAGTTCAAGCCTTATTATGCTCAACAAGTTATTAAGTCGGGACGTCACAGGGCAAGTCAAGTAAAAGGGTACAAGCAAGGATCACAATATTACACTAAGGACCAAAGGGACAAGCATGGATAAATGTAATAAGAATTATCATGGCAAGAAATGGCACAAGAGGTCAAAAGGGGTGCCAGGGACAGCATGCGCCAGGATAGCATGATCGCGGACAGCATGTGCCAGGGACAGCATGCGCCAGGGATAGCATGCACCAGGACATCATGTGCCAGGACAGCATGCGCCAGGACAGCATGCGCCAGGAACATCATGTGGCAGGACAGCATGCGCCAGGACAGCATACGCCAGGGACAACATGTGTCGGGAAAACATACGCCATGGGCCAAAAGGCACCATCTATAACATGCGCTAGGACAACATGTGCCAGGGATAGCATGTGCCAGGACACCATGCGCCATGGGCCAAAAGGCACCATCCACAACATGCTCCAGGATAGCATGTGTCAGGGACAGCATGCGCCAGGATAGCATGCACCCTGGGCCAAAAGGCACTATCCATAGAATGTGCCAGGACAATATGTGCCAGGGACAACATGCGCCATGTCATCATGCGCCATGGGCCAAAAGGCACCATCCACAGCATGCGCCAAGACAGCATATGCCAACACGCATGCGCCAGCATGCATGTGCCAGCATGCATCAGCATGCACTGCTCATCTTCTCCAACCAGCCTCCAAATGTTTATGGGAGCCTATGGACTAGAAAGGCCATAAATCTCTCAAAATAAGTCAAAATCGGGACTTTCAAGGGTCTAAATTGGGTATAATTAAATTTCCTATAACATAGGACCATTAGATTTCAAAAATAATAAAGTTTAAAAGACCAAAACCAAGAAAAACTGAGAAAAATTATAAACTTAGATCTACAAAAATCTATCCATGGAAACTAAAAACTCTAAGTTCTAAAGAGGCTTAGAATCAAGTGAAGACGAGAATGGAACAATAAAACTTGAGATCCATCATGAAGCAAGTTGCACTTGCCTAGGGTTTTCTTTTGTGGGTGGAGAGGAGTAATGGAGAAGATGAAGGAAATAAATGAAAGTAATGAAGAAAGAGAGAGAGAGAGAGAGAGAGAGAGAGAGAGAGAGAGAGAGAGAGAGAGAGATAGGAGAGTTGAGTTATATATCAACCCCTCTCATCTCAAACCACACAAAACCAAACCAAGCCAAGCCAAACCAAGAAGAACCAAAATAAACCAAGGCTAGATTAAACAGGATCAGGCTAAGCAAGACAAGTCTAACTACGGGTCACCTGACAAATGTCAAAAATTTGTACACGTATACTGAAAAAAACGTATAATGAAAAACGGGAGTGACAACTCTACCCACCTTAAAAGAATTCTATCCTCAGAATTTAATCAAGAGGCTAGAGGTTTCAGGATAAGTTATACTAATACTGGCAATCTACATCTAACAGTCAATCAAATAATCATTCATACAAGCAAGTAAGTAAAATCATAAGGCATAAGGAAGACATTATACCTCATGAGTCAAATAGGTGTGGATATCGCGATCGGATATCATCCTGACGTTCCCACATTGACTCACCCAAAGAGTGATGACCCCAAGCAACACGGACTAACTTAATAGTCATGTTCTTGAGTATTTTCTCCTTTCGATCCAATATGTATACGGGTCATTCCTCATACGAAAGATTGGTACCAACAACCAATTCCGAATGATCAAGGACATGACTCAGATCCGGAATGTACCATCGTAATTGGGATACATGGAAGACATCATGCACCTCACATAACGACGACGAAAGAGCGAGATGATATGACACATCACCTACTCGCTCAAGAATGTCGAACGGCCCTATATACCTAGGACTAAGCTTTCCTTGTATGCCAAATCGAATAACGCTACGGGTAGGCGAGATCCTAAGGAATACATGGTCGCCGGTAGAAAACTCAAGAGGACGCCGATGAGAATCGGTCCAATGACGTTGGCGATCTTGCGCAACTCGAAGATGATCTCTGACTTGTCTGACCACCTCGATAGTCTGCATAATCATCTCTGGACCAAGCATCTGTCTTTTGTCTACATCATCTCAAGCTAAAGGTGATCTGCACTTTCTATCATACAGGGCCACAAAGGGTGCCATCTGGATACTGGCCTGGAAACTGTTGTTATAGAAGAACTCCATAAGATGCAGGTGATCTTCCCACGAACCACCAAAGTCGAGTGTACATGATCGTAACATATCTTCGAGAGTCTGGATCGTGCGTTCTGACTGACCGTCTGTCTGTGGATGATAAGCTGAACTGAACTTGAGACGAGTCCCCAAACTCTTCTGAAGACTCCGCCAAAAGTGTGATGTAAATCTCGAATCTCTGTAGGATATAATGCTAACTAGTACTCCGTGCAATCTGACTATCTGCTTGAGGTATATTTCTGCAAGTTGATTCGTCGACTGACCAATTCTGAAAGAGAGAAAATGAGCTATATTGGTGAGTCTGTCAACTATAACCTTTATAGCATCTCTCCCAGCTGGGGATTTAGGTAACCCAGTCACAAAATCTATGGTGATATGCTCCCACTTCCACTCTGGGATCGGTAAAGGTTGAAGAAGCCCAGCTGATCTCTGATTTTCAGCCTTAACTGGTTGGCAAACTAAATAACGAGAGACAAACCGGGCTATCTTCCTCTTCATACCATTCCACCAAAAATGCTGATATCACGATACATCTTCGTACCGCCGGAATAAATTAAATACTGTGAACTGTGAGCTTCTGCCATTATCTCTTATCTGATGTCACCACTAGGTACACAAAGACGCCTTCCATATCGAAGTGTACCGTCCTCATGAATACATAACTCTCCTCTCCGTCCAGCTACATATTCTGCCCTAAGCTGCTGAAGCTTAGAATCTATTGACTGAGCTAACTTAATCCTCTCAACTATACTGGACTGAACTTGCATACTGGCCATCAATGCTACATTAGTAGGAAGAACAACTTCAATACCCATCTTCTGAAGATCTGCTAACAACTCTGGCTTTGCTTTTAGAAAATAAACTCTGGCTCTTCTGCTCAATGCATCTGCAACAACGTTGGTCTTCCAGGATGATACTACAAGTTGATGTCGTAATCCACAAGTAGCTTTAGCCATCTTCTCTTACGCATGTTAAGGTCCTTCTGAGTAAACACATACTTAAGACTCTTGTGGTCGGTGAAAATCTCCATCTGATCTCTATACAAATAATGCCTCCATAACTTAAGCGCGAAAACCATCGTTGCTAACTCTAAGTCATGGGTTGGGTAATTCCTCTCATGATCATGAAGCTGACGTGACGCATAAGCTACCACCTTACCATGATGCATCAAGACGAATCCCAATCCTCTGCCGGAAGCGTCAAAATAAACTGAAAATCCTCCAGTCCTATCCGAAAGCGTGAGAATGGGGGCCGTCATCAATCCTTGCTTCAACTTCTTAAATGAACTCTGACACTCTGCTGTCTAAGCAAACTGCATATCCTTGCGGGTCAAATGCGTCAAAGGTGCTAAAATTCGAGCAAAATCTGATACAAATTGTCAGTAATAGTCGGCCAATCCTAGGAAACTCTGAACTTCTTCAACGGTACAAGGTACTGGCCATGTCTCTATAGCCACTATCTTCTGGGGGTCCACTTCCACTCTACCTCTGGTGATGATGTGACCTAAGTACGAAATGCGATCCAGCCAAAATTCGCACTTACTGAACTTCGCGTACAACTGGTCCTCTCTGAGAATCTGAAGAACTACATGAAGATGCTACTCATGCTCTGGTTCATTCTTGTTATAGAATAAGATGTCGTCTATAAACACTATCACGAACTGGTCAAAATAGGGTATAAAGATACGATTCATGAGGTCCATGAATACGGCTGGCACATTGGTCGCTCCAAATGGCATAACGAGGAACTCCCAATGTCTATACCTCGATATGAATGCTATCTTCGGGATGTCTTGCCCTCTGACTCTGATCTGATGGTACCCTGACCGCAAGTCAATCTTCGAGAATACTGCCGCTCTACTGAGTTGATCAAATAAATCATCTATCCTTGGTAGGGGATATCTGTTCTTGATTGTTACGAAGTTCAAGGTACGATAATCAACACGTAATCTTGACGTACCATACTTTTTTTTCACAAGAAGCATCGGGACTCCCCAAGGCGATCCACTAGCACGAATGAATCCCTTGGTTCTGAGTTCTTCAATCATCTTGTAAAAGATCTCTAACTCTGAAGGTGCTATTTTGTAGACTCTCTTTGACACTGGTGCCGTCCCTGAAATCAAATCGATGGTGAACTCTATCTTTCTCTCTAGCGACATGCTTGGAAGCTCTTCGGAAAATACGTCAGGGAACTCTTCTACTATTTTGGGAAATTGAACTGCTTTTGCTACTGTTATCCGCAAGATTAGTGGAGAAGGTTCTACTTCGCCTCTGGAAAATAAAAATTCTGGTTCGCCAGGAATACCAAAAATAATCCTGCCAATATGGCAGTCTATTCTTGCGTATTGATGCTTCAACCAATCCATTCCTAGGACCACATCATAGTCGACCATCAGAAATTCTATCAATCTAGCGAGGAACTCTCTACCGCTAACTACGATTCGACACGAGGAAAAGATTCCATCTACCCCTACAAGACCGTTACCAGTAAGTATATTGAGCCTTACTGATAAAGACTCGGGCTCCAGTCCTATCCGTGTTGTGAATCGTGCAGACATAAATGAATGCGATGCACCCGAATTAAATAAGACTGATGCTGTAAAGAATCAAATGTTTTGAAATAATAATAAGACAAACCCAAATAAGTTTCAGAAACAGATAACATGAAGCTTATTCTTGACTATTCTTGGCCGATTAAAGTAATTCATATTTTGTAGTATTAAAGCACGAAGGTTGGAGTGGCGATAGCGTTTCTATTGTGTATTTAGATCATAGGCTACCTTTGGAAATTGGAAAGATAATTTTATAAGCATGTCTTATAGTTGTTAATGATTTTTTATGAAGAAACATGTCCAAAAAGTGAGCGTAACTGGAATGAGAATGAGAAGATGGATGGTGGCATTACATTGAAAGAGAGAATAGGAAATGAGTTCATCCAGGGAAATGAAGTGTTATCAATTGAGGATAAGATAAGGGAATTCAATTGAGTATAAGAGGAAGGAATTCTTTTTGAAATGTTTTAGACATGCACAATGGTAACCAATAGATGCACAATTTACTCAGTTAGGACTGATACCATCTTAGTTTAAGGAGCTGCTTGAACGCGGGGGGTGGGTGGAGGGGGGGCGAACTTTAAACTTGGATCAAAACTTTAAAAAGTGTGGCTCTGCTAATTTTAGAGAGGGGATGGCCCTCAAGAAAGATGAATGGAAGATAAGAATTCAAGTAGCCTACCACAAAAATTTGGAATAAAGGCTTTGTTGCTGTTGGATTTTATTACTATAATATGCTCATGTAAGTAATTTGTGGGTCTTGTTTTGATTTTCTTATACTTCTAAACATGGTCTCATTTGTTGAAGTGGTATTCTGTTAACAATTTTGTTATCAGAATACAATTTGAAGGTGACTTGGTGACCTCCTCTCCAGATATATATCAACTCGATCTGGAATCTGATGTAGAATTTTTACTACTAGCATCTGATGGTTTATGGGATTACATGAAGAGGTTTGTATATTATGTTTTTTGCACGTGGGTTACATTATAATTTCTAGCTGCTTTTACCTCCTCTACATTTTCTACTGTAAAGTAATGGACATCTGCAGTAAACTGGCATCAGTTTCAGCTCCGATGCAGTAAGTTTCGTTAAAAATCAACTTTAAAAACATGGTGATGTCCAGGTTTGTTCTGCTATATTTCCTTAAGGCTGTTGATAGACCATATGATTTTCCCCACTAGCTAAATCTTTTCTTATTCGTGTTTCAGCTAGCTTGTGAAGCTCTTGTTCAGATGGCTTTGGTACCATATTATTAAACACTTATATCATTTTCAGTTGTAATATCATATGCTAACTAATTTAAAATGTTGTTCTATTGACTAGTTTGTTTTTTCGCCTGCAGAACCACAAGTCACAAAACAATATCAGCATTATGATTGCTAACCTGGGGTAGTCTTCTACCTAAACAGCTTAATAATGTTTTTTTCACTGTTATGTGCCAAGGTTCACAATATCAGTATCAAAATTTGTGTCGGATCCTTCCTATGAGTATCGGTATTGGTGGAATCGGCTGTTTCAGATCGGAATGTCAAAATTTTTCGTATCGAAAAGCAAATAATTATTAATAAACTATTAAATTTTTACAAAAATATTTTATGTATTTAAGCATAATTTTAAGTATTACATGTGTTGTTTCTTAGTAGCTTTGAAATTGAATGAAAAAATAGTCACCCTTGCCAATTGATTTACCTGCAATCGATATTTCTTTTCTTCTTTTACATGTTTTTACAACCTTATTATGCTTTACGCCATTGATAATTGGTCTTTTGGTTCAATTTTCTTTGTCTAATTGATCGAAAAAGAGATCCGCAATGTCTGTATTAGTCAAGTATCAGTGTCAGTCGGTATCAAATCAAGACATGCCAAACTGTATCGATATTGGTTATAAACTATGTTATGTACTTGGCTAAATCAGATATCCTACTGAATAATACATACCTTATTTGTAGTAGAATTTTCGAAAAAATTAGTACAAGTCTGTGAAGACTAATCTCTTTTTGACTTCTCTCTTCTTTTTCTTCTTTTTCTTGTCCAAGCACTAAAGACGTGGGTGGATTACCAGAGAGTAACACTCTAATCAATTGTGGAGTTATGAACAGTCTCCCTAATAAATAGGACATTTACGAATTGAACAATATGCAGCTTCAGAAGCATGGATAACAAAACTGCAATGCTAATAGAGAACAGTAATGCAGCAACATTGCCTAAATAGTCCCATGGAAACACTGCTCCGCGTCCTTCGAAGCCCTGCTACTTCTCTGCCAACTCCGCGTCCGATGAAGTGCAAAGTGTGCCATCAAATTGCTTTTTGCCTACACCAGAGCCTGAGTTCGAGCTACCAAAGGAATTTCTTCTAAGAATTTGTGACAAAAACAAATATTTGTTGTGGGATTTGAACCTTGTCCACTAGTAAAATTTTCCACCATACCAAACGCTTGAGCTAAAATACCCCTCATGTGTACAAGTTAAGAAATAAATGCTCAAATATGAAAATACACACTTGGGGTTTGTCTCGAAATGGAATGGTAAGATTAGATCACTAATGATCACATCAACTAGGCCCCAAATTATAAGATCGCCTCAAACGAATGGGTTATTATTGGCCCACAATGATAGCAGATACTGTTGAATATGCAAGAAAGTGTAGGGCCTGTCAGTTCCACGCCGATTTCATTCATCAACCTTCAGAGTTTCTACACGCGACGGCAGCATCTTGGCTTTTGAAGCCTGGGGCATGGACGTCATAGGACCAATCAGCCCGCCATCCTCCAAAGGACATCGGTTCATCCTAGCCATAACCAATTACTTCTCCAAATGGGCGGAAGCTACACCACTCACCGAAGTGAAGGCGTCAAACATGATCAGTTTCATCAAACATCATATTATCTACCGCTTCGGCCTACCTCGCAGGATCATCTATGATAATGGTCCACAATTCGCAAGCTATGCATTCTATCGGTTCTGCGATAGGAATCGAATCCAGAATGTAGCCTCTACTGCCTACAATCCAGCGGATAACGGGCTAGCAGAAGCCTTCAATAAAATCATCATAAAACTTCTCAAAATATTCGTGTCTTCAAACAAGTGCGATTGGAATGAGAAACTCGGCGAATGTCTATGGGCCTATCGTACAACTGTCCGGACTCCAACAGGAAGTACGTCATTCTCTCTGGTTTATGGGAGCGAAGAAGTTTTTCCCCTAGAAATCCAGATTCCTTCTGTTCGAGTAGCCTTAGCCAGTGAGTTGACTACCGAAGAAAGCTACCATTTGCGTCTACAAGAGCTCGAAGCACTAGACGATAAATGCTTGTTAGCTCAGCAGCGTTTTGAGCTATACCATGTACGTCTTTCTAGAGCCTTCAACAAAATGGTGAAGGAAAGAATCTTCCAAGTCGGTGATCTAGTCTTGGAAGTAAGAAGACCAATGGTCTTGACACACAAAACGAAAGAAAAATTTTAGCCTAAATGGGAAGGTCCTTTCATCATAGAATCAGTGTATTCTAACGGTGCGTACCGACTAACCAAGCCTGATGGTGACTTGCTCATGATGCCTATCAATGGCAAGTTCCTGAAGAAATACTATGTGTAACCTTTTTTACATAATGTTCACATATGTTCAGTCATGTAAATGTACAGTGCGATGTTTATGTGATTCAAAAAATTATCTAACTATTATCCGTATTTAAAGAGTCTTGAATACGCCTTAGATAATAGGTCCTCTAAAATATTTTTCCAGTGGAATCATTCCCGTTTTTGACTCTGTCCAAACTCGATTTGACGAAAACAAGCCACGTCCCTATTACCTCTAAATTGTTTTCCGATAATTATTCCCCCAGTGGAATGATTAAGAAATGTTTTGCCATGTCCATATAACCTTTGAGCAAAGCATTCATCAAGGATAATCACGTCCATATTACCTCTGAATTATCCACTCCCACCTAATGTTATATATCTTTCCATGTCCATATTACCTCTGGTCAGATATAGAACGTCCCCTGCTATTACGTTCATATTACCTCTACTAGCAGCCTCGTTCAACTTATTATCTATATTCAAAAAAAACTTGAATATAAAATGGATAATAGGTCCACATCAAATTCCCCAGCTGAATACCCACCAGAAATATCACTACTACGTCTACACTACCTCCGATACCGATAGTCTTTCGACTTGACACCTATACCTGATTCGGGATAAAAGACACGGTGTTAAGACCATAAAACCTATCACATCCATATTACCTCTGTTGGGTTTTGTTTCGAATCTATTTGCTCGTATTCCCAGATGCATAAAAGGGCAATAGGTCCACAAAAAAAGTCCTCCAGTAGGATGTCCTTTGTCAAACATAAATGTTGTATTAGGCCCTCTAGTACAAGCACTACAAATACCACAAATAAAGGATGGAGTGAATGCATTTTGTTTATTCAAAATCAGTTACATTCATAGGAGTACATCTCCAGTAAAGGATTACACTGATTTTGTTTCATATTCCCAGAAACAGCAATTACATGACAATTCATGGATCCCTACAGTCGAGGATCATAATTGTGTTGAGGCATATACCATTCTCTCAGCCATTTCGCATACGAAAAGTCTATTTGATTAAGGTCTTCAGCGGGGGCGGGAGGGTCAGAACTCCCAGTGCTACAACCCTTAGACTTGGGCTCCTCCTTTACAGCAGTCTCAATCTTGGGAGTAATTCCCTTCCTGATGGGCGCCAGCTCTTCTTTTACCTCAATCTTTGGTATCACCTCCTCCTTAACGAACGGTGACTCTTGTTTGATGAAAGGAGACAGCATCTCCTCTTTCACAATGGTCTCAGCCTTCGGCATGGATGCTGCAAGAATCAAAGACAGAAGAGAAAGTCAGACTTAGAAAACCGTAGGAAAAACTAAGTGTTGAAGGGCTTTTATGCGCCCAAAGGGCTATGCGCCCAAAGGACTATACGCCAAAGACAAACATGTGGGCGCATAACGTACAACAGTACATGGGTGCATAACATACAAACAGCATGTGGGTGCATAACATGGCAATATGTGGGCGCATAACACACCACAGTATTGGCGCATGACTTCCGTAGGCGCATAAGAATGCTCACAGAAGTATGTTGCCTTAGGCGCATGCGCCCAGACAGAAGAAAAGTCTGAGCGTCACAAATTAACGCTCGAGACTTTATTTTTTGAGGCGTGGCCTCACCCAGAATCGGGTCCTGGACTGGTGAGGATGCTGCCGCAGGAGAAGAGCCACTCGGCGCAGCCCTCTTGCCCTTCGCAGATCTCTTGGCAACCTTGGGAGACATGGTTCGTAAAGAAAGGAGATGAAGAGTCTTTTGAAAGTTCTGAGAGAGGAGAATAATGAACTTTCTCTCTCCTTCAGAGCCTATTTCTAGGCATAGGCCATACCCTATGTGCCCCTATTTCTATGCGCCTATGCGCCCATTGTGCGTTATGCGCCCACCATAGCTTATGCGCCCACGTGAAGATCCAGCCTCTTGCACACTATGCGACTGCCATTTGTTGACGTGGACGACGTATGAAGGATGGACCTCTTCAAATTCCACCCCGACGAATCTGTTAGTTCAGATTTTCGAGGAAGATCTCAACAGTCGTCTCTCTGATAGGCAGGCCAAATGCTATGCACCCAAAGAGAGAGCCGTGCTATGCGCCCACTACATCTTAAGAAGACGGTCCATGCTTCTTTCAAAGTATTTCAAACTCGTTCAAGTATCAAAAACTTTGAAGGGGGTCTTGTAGAAGCATAAAAATTTCAGCAATGAAGCCTTATGCACCCAAGCCAATGAGGACATATGCGCCCAAGTCATCCTGTGAAGCTCTATGCCAAAGCCACCCTGTGAAGCTCTATGCACCCAAGACAAGCTCCCCAGAAGGAGGGTGTATAGCCTGAAACACGGCTATGCGCCTAAGCTAAAACATCCCTGACTCGGTCAAAGCCATGATCAAAACGTGCATCGAAGCGTACTGCCACGTCAATCTCCACGAGCAGTCGTACACCGAAGCATGCGGCCACGTCAGCATCATGATCAACCCACGACCACGCAGCTTGCATGCACCTACATCCTATGCACCCAAAGCAAGACCATGCGCCCACATAAACACCAGTATGTTTTCTCATGTGGGCGCATAACATCATTCCAGCTCAGAAACTACTATAAAAAGGGGTCTCATTCCTCTTCAAAAGACAGAACGAAGAGTATTTTCGAGAGCCAAATTGCTGCACTTCTTGCCAGTGAGCCGAGAGTTAGCAATTTTCTTAGGTTTTCTTCCACTTTTGTAATCGGAGTGTCAACGGAGTAAAGGAGAAACTGCCGCTCGATCTCCATCGTCCCATTCCCCAGAATTTTTTTGTATTCGAGGATCCTCAGCGCAGGATCTCTCAGACGTACTCAATTTGTGGTGCCTTGCGCCAATAAAGAAAAGATAGCATTTCTTCTTCTTTTTGTGCGTGTCCATATGGAGTCTTCCAAAAGTTCATTGACTCTCAGAGTGAGTAGGCAGCACTTTTTTGAGCTAGTGTCACCGATGCATTTTGTACCAGAAGAAGACATCGATGACACCAGGGACCGCTAAGATTTCAAAAATCTTGGGCCCTTAGATTTCTATGGGACAAAAGGAATCCTCTACGTTGACGAATGGCTAGAGAATATTGAGAGGCTCCTCCAGATCGTCCGTATTCCTAAGGACCTCAAGATCGAGGCAACCAGTATACAGATGTTTGATATCGTCCGTGCTTGGTACCGAGATGAGCCGCGGATAGCAGCACCAGGACTTCTCTTGACAGATTTCAAAAAGCTGTTCAAGAAGAATTTCTTTTCGAAGGTCGCCAGAGACGCACTCGGGAGCTAGTTCGAGTGTCTTGAGTAGGGCAGCATGACAGTTGATGAGTACACGATGGAGTTCGACCGACTGAGCCATTTTGTGGAGTCCCTGGTTCGCATACCACAGGAGTGGGCCCGCCATTTCAAGAAGGGCCCGACTCGAAGATTCGCCTAGTTGTCACTACCAGCAGGGCCAGTACTGACAAGGACATCCTCAGTATTGCCCAGGGAGTAGAAAAGGACATAGAGCCTCGGACCAAGAGGGACAAAGATGTAGACACTAGCAGCTAGCTATTAGGGCCCACCGAAGCGGCCCAACATGTAGGCGAGGTCGTTTCTACCTCAGTATCCTATACTACAGTTGCAGCATTATCCTGCCATAGCTTCTATACCCAGCCACAAAGACAGATCCAAACGGCAACCACTTGTGCTTTTTGCCACCGACCAGGCCATTACTTTGACGTGTGTCGCAAGAGGTTGAGATTCCCAGCAGGCTTCTGTTCGTCTTATACTTGGACCAGCTATAGGACCCAGGGGAGCTGGAGGACCACATGTACTTCCTCCGAGGAGACCACTCTGCCCGCTCAGCAGCAGAGGTTTGCACACCATCAGCAGTAGCCGAGAGGTGCACCACAGCAGGACGAGCATTTTCTATGGTTGTAGAGAATGATGAGGCTACGCCAGATGTGATTACAGGTTCTATCCTACTCCACTCATTTTCTATCGTTGTATTATTTGTCTCGGGTGCTACATAATGTTTTCTATCCCTTGAGTTTTTGCTTAGATACGACTTCACACCAGTACCTACTAGGAGGAACTATCGGATTATGACAGGAGGAGGAGTAGTACCGGTTAGTGATATGTGTGACTGCCCAATTAGTATAGCTTGAAGGGAATTCAAAGCCCAGATCCTTGTAATGCCACTCCCAGGATTCGATATAGTCCTCAGGATGGACTAGTTGAGTGAGCATTTTATAGTGATAGATTGTCATCAGGGGAAGGTAATGTTCAGACCGCCAGAGAGTTCACCATTTGAAGTCAGTATTGTTGACCCAAACTGGATCATAGTCAACCTAATTTAGAGAATTAACAAAATGATATCTAATATGATCTAATACGACACATCAAGTTTAAGACAGAACGTATCAAGTTCAGGACAGACGTCATCGATAAAGCTGTTACATTGCAAATGTACTTGTACTCAGTCTATAATTTTTTAATTTATTAAGTCTAAAAATATGTACGTTGAGTCGTACTGAGTCATCTCAATCCCTAGACTTACTTCTCCAAACTCTACCATACAAAACAAAACAATCCCTGAACCAAACCAAACCAATCTAGCCCATATAAACTTTATGGCCCAAGGTAGACAGAATTCGGGCCGAACTCTGCCTTAGGTAGAACTCGGGCCGAACACTACCCCCTAATTTTCAGGAACCTAATTTTTAGGAACACCATGCTACTAACTGTCCAACGTTCAAATTTTTGAATATTTGGGACAGAATTCTGGCCGAATTCTGCCTCCCCTGACTAGTATATATAGGGCTTGATTTCTTTCATTTTAAATCATCTCTCACTCTCAATATTCTAAGCCTTATACATTCTAAGCCTTACTCTTCCAATCTACTAGCCATAAAACTTCCTAAGCCCCAAGGTGCTCAGTGCGATTCAGCTAGAAGTTTTTGTGCAATAGTTGAAAAGAAGTCACTTGGACAATTCCAAGTTTTGCCTCTGCAAAGTTGTAAGAAGTTGGCGTATACTTCTGAGTAAAGGCACATGTGTGTACTCTATTTCACAAATAGTGGATTTCAATCCTGAACGAGAGTTCTCAGGCCTGGACTAGTCCTCCATGAGGGAAACAGGTTATATAGCTATGTTTGCATATACTCTTCTGATCTCTCTTAATTTCTGCATTACTACTCTGATTATTTATTCTATTGGTAGTTGCTTCTGGATTGGCATAGAGTTAATTTTTTATTGGTTATTTTTGACACAAACGGTTTTCACCCCCTCTAGAGTTGCCTACACGTAACTTCAATTGGTATCAGAGCTCTGTTCTCTTGATAAAGGATTAACATCCTAGAGCTGATCCATGGCAACCATACAACCTATCTTTACCAGCTATGGTGAAGGACGGTCTACTAATAGGCCACCCTTATTTGATGGAACCAACTACACCTACTGGAAGACACGAATGATTTTCTATCTGAAATCTCTAGACTTTGACTTATGAACCATAGTCACAGATGGTTATAAGAAGCCTGCTAGAATTATTGTTGAAGGGAATCTCATAGAGAAACTCCACGACAAATATACTGATCAAGAAAAAAACAGGCTAGTCTAGATGCTAGGGCTATTAATCCTCTCTTCTGTGTTATAGACATGACTGAATTCAATAGGGTATCTACTTGTTCCACTTCCCACAAAGTATGGAAGCTTCTAGAAGTGACTCACGAAGGAACCACACAAGTCAAGGAATCGAAAATCAATCGACTAACACAGGAGTACGAAGCATTCAAGATAAAACCTAATGAGATGATCAAATAAAGTATCACTAGATTCCTCGACATCTTCCTTCAGTAAGGATACTCCGACCATGCGAAGATACACAAAGTGCTAAGGGGATTAACGAAGAACTGGAACCCCAAAGCCACAACAATCATCGAAGGCAATGATCTCACCACCATGTCTCTAGAAACTCTGGTGGGGAAACTAATGAAGCAAGAGCTCGATCTCAAGGACTTTGAAGAAACAGCTCCAAAGGAGAAGGAAATCGCGCTAAGAGCTCATCGCCGAAAGGCTGCTCCAAAAGAAATAGACGATGATGACTCTGATGATTGTCACGACCCGCACCCTATTTAGGGGCACGAGCATGTGGGTACGTCCAGCCTACACCGCAGTGTCGGCAGTAGAACATTGTATAGGTCATCTATAAAATCTAACATCAACAATATATATAAACCTGTCATCTCCGCACGGAGGAAAATATATAACTCAGTCACATGACATCAAGGAAAGATAAGCACGATGTGATAAAGATATGATAGAAAATAGGAAAGCTGAAAATAGATACAAGTCATAGTGTCACAACCAGAAGTTCAGAGTTTAAAATATTATACAATTCCAAAAATATATATACTACAACACCAAAAAAACAAGCTGGAACGCAGTCCAGTCAAACCTACTAGTTTAAGATCCCTACCGGTGGTGCGTCCTCTAAAGGCACCGTCTCCACTGGATCCAAGTAGTCTGCGTCTACGCCAAACCCATAGAAGGTTGGGCAGTCTCCCTCTAAATTTGCTGTAAAACACAACAAAGTTATCCTGTCAGGATATGAGCAAGTACAAACACTAACAACAGTTCCTTGTGAATTAACAAATTTTATAAGAGACAATTATAAAGTAATACAAGATAAAATAATAAGACTGGATTATAAATAGGATATGTAAAACTGGATATCATGTCATGGTATAAACTGGATATCATGTCATGGTATCAAATACTGGAATGTATAACAGTATAGGAATATCTGATGTATAATGTAAACATAAAACGGTACCTTGAGATATTAGAGCATTGTGTGATCGGCTTGGGTCCAGATCAGGCTGTTCCATTTGGCCCGACTATCACAAAAAATACACAAAAAGGGTCAAGCCGGCCAACATGAAAAGTGCACGCAAGAAATATAAGATCTCGCTACACCCTACGTGCGGTAAGGGTGGCGCAAGCACAAGAATAGTTACATGAGGGGTATTGATCACATAACCTCTAATAACTCCCCATCCCCGAGTAGTATAATGGATCCGGACATAACACGTCATGACACAGGATTCAAAAAGCAAGGGGCCAGCCCGCTCCCAAATCAGTATCGATACAAGTACAGGAAACAAGATCGACAATGTACCAATATACCAAGAAAGTCCATGAATAACATCTCATGACAGGATCCGACGTATACTAGTCTGTGAACCATCGTGTCAGAAATCAAGTAAAATACTATAACGAAATCGGATATAGCAGATATCAAGACAATAAAAACTATCAGTGAATGTACTCGCCTGCGGTCCTAGGCAGTCAATAAGAATCGAGGCTAAGAAGATAGTCACAGACCTATAGATGAGATATACAGGAGTTAATTAGAGTTTAATAGTGTTTGACATAATTTTTAGGGTATGATATGCAAATCTAGGTCAAGTTCAGTCAAACTAGGTCAAACTAGGTCAAAGGTAGTCAACTGGTCAACTCTTAGTCCAATCTATGTCAAACTAGGCTAATGTTGACTCACAGTTGACTTTTGGTCAACTGGTCAACTCCTAGTCCAATTCTAGGTCCTATGTTGACTTTTAGTTGACTTTGAGTCAAGACAGTCAACTATGGTCAAACTGGGTCAACTCTGATCTAGGTATCATATTCCTAATATTACCTACCAAGATACCCTATATCTTGGCCCTATTGGTATCCCAATATCAATATCTTGGTTTAGCACAAATACCTTAGCCTAAGGTAAACCCTTACCTTAGTTAGGTAAACCCCTTACCTTAGCATAGGTAAAACCATTACCTAGGTATTACCTCAATACCTTAAGGTAAACCCATTACCTTAACCCCTATCCTAAAATCTTGATACCCTCAAGATACCATATATCTTGAATCCTAAGATATCAATATCTTAGGTATCTTGATATCCTAGACATCTAATATCTAAGGTATCTAGATATCTAACTAACTTACTAACTTAGATACCTCAACTATCTAATATCTTACACAACTTAGATATCTATCATAACTTAGATATCTAACATCTTAACTTAGACTAACTAATAACTAACTCTAATATATATATCTAACTAACTTATAGATATCTAACTATAACTTAGATATCTAACTCACTATAATATCTCTAACATAACTAACTATACTCAATCTCTAACCTCACTCACTAACAAACAAATACACTCACACACACACACAAACAAATACACTCACACACACACACACTAGGCTTTGCAAAGGGGGCAACTGGGGTGCCCCCATTGCATCTACTGTTGCTGCCACCACTGAAATTGCTGCTGCTGCTGTAGTGGCTACTGCCACTGCTACTTGCTGCTGCCTTTGGCAGCAACCCCCTTCCCTCCTCACTCTCTAACACCCACACACACACACACTAATACACTAAAAATCCTCTCCTAACACTAACACAAAAATATATATACACACTCATATATATATATATATATATATATATATATATATATGATAATAGGGTTCGTCCCTGGGCGGAACATCCCTGACAACATCCTTCTAGCCCAAAAAATGATAACATGCATAAAATTCCCAGCGAGGGGGGGGGAGGGGGTAGCACAGCCATCAAGCTCAATATGGAGAAGGCCTACGATCGCCTAGACTGGCAATTCATGATCTGGGTTCTTAGGGCCTTCGGGTTCTCAAAAACCTGGATAGACATCTTATACAGATCCATAAGCAACTCTTGGTTCTCCACTGTCATCAACGGGCAATCGGACGGCTTTTCAAATCTACCCGCGGTGTCCGATAAGGAGACCCTCTATCCTCCACCATCATCAACATAGCTGCAGAAGCCCTCAGCAGAAACCTCAACAACATGGTCAACATCCCCAGATTCTACCACTTTCATACCACTGCAGGCTGTCCTATTATAACTCACCTGGCGTACGCCGACGACGTGCTCATCTTCTCCTCCGAGGACGTCGGATCCGTAGAGGTGGTCAGTAGCACCCTGGAGAAATACACCATATGCTTCGGACAACGGATCAACAGTGATAAAAGTGTCATCTATACCCACCACAAAGCTGACAGGAGCCACTCGGCTACTCTCACCAATCTCACCTCCTTTTCCACCGCATACCCACCGTTCACCTACCTGGGCTGCCCATTGGTATACGGCAGATCTAATTCAGGCATCTTCGGTGGGCTAGTTAACAAGGTCAGGAAGAAGATTGAGGAATGGCACAATGCGACCCTATCTCCAGGCGGCAAGATGATCCTCATCAAGCACGTTTTATCCTCCAACCCTATCTACACCCTGGCAGTCTGCTCCCCGCCTTCGAAGGTTCTTTCCTCCCTGGAGGCACTCTTCGCCAGCTTTTTCTAGGGACATCATGATGGTAAGGATAAGCACCACTGGGCCAGCTGGGACACGATGGCCAAACCAACGGGCGAGAGGGGCCTCGGCTTCATCAAATTAGCGCACATCGTGGACGCCTGCTCTATAAAATTGTGGTGGAAGCTTAGATCGCACAACTCTATATGGACGCGGTTCATGAAAGCTAGATACTTCCAACATTCCCACCCAGCAACAGCTATCGCCAACAATCGTTCCTCCGCATCGTGGCGCCGTATTCTCCACGGCCGTTAGCTAGCTGAACCCCTGATCCGCATGCGACACGGTAACGAAGATTCATCGCCTTGCCTCGAACGGTGGATTGGTAATGGGATCTACCAACTGTCCTCGAATGCCTCCCTAACTGCACGATCCTGGATCTCTGGGACCCAGCATCGGGTTGGAGATAGGAGCGGATCAGAGAATGGATCGGGCCGGAGGCGACGACTGAGCTTGAAGCCGCGGACGTTTGGATCAACGATCTCCCAAATAAATTGATTTGGGCCTCCAACATCATAGGTTCGTTCACGATGGCCTCAGCCAGGTGGGAGGTAGGGGGCGGTGGTGTGCCGTCACCAATGATCGTGCCATTTTGGCAATCCTGTATCCCCAACAAGTGGTCTTTCCTGATCTGGAGAGCTCAGCGCAGGAAGATGCCGACCGACGATTCACTAACCACCATCGGCTTCAGCCTCGCATCCAGCTGCCACTGCTGTACCTCTCACAAACCAGAAACCGCAAAATATATTCTACTCTCTGGAGATCTTGCTAACCTGATTTGGCAAGACCTCTCTCGATGCTGTAGGAGGAGGCATCAGCCCCGGGGCTTCAACGATCTCTTGGTTAACTGGGGTGACTCCCATAGCCATCAGATCGCCGCAGCCGCTGGTATTTGGGTCCTCTGGAAGAATCAAAACAAATTCAGGTATGAAGGCCGCCAATACAACCCAGCTCAACTGATCCGCGAAGTCCTTCGTCAAATTCTTAAAACCAGGGATCGTTGCTCCCACTCCTTGGAGCAATTTTGGCAGGCTTTGCTTTAGCCGTGCTTACCGCACCCTCTGGGGCCAGTTAGGATATTAGGTTTTGTTGTTTCTTCACGCTTGGCGCGCTTACTTGTATAGGCTTCAGCATTTTGCGCCTGATACATAAATAAAAGTTCTTTTGTTTATATATATATATTTTTTTTCTTTTGTTTATATATATATATATATATAAAATATATATATATATATATTTATATATATATATATATATAATATATATAATATATATATATAATATATATATATATATATATATATATATATATATACACACACACACACACACACTAAGACAACTAATAACATCCTGAAACCTATCAGAATACCCTTGCAATTCTACCCTCTAGGGCTTAGACACGTACCCCACACAAGCAATCCAACTCGCTCACGTGAGCGAAAATGAAAAACGAGGCCCGAACGGCCAAATGGCCATTTTGGCGGCTCTGGGGTGTCCGATTTGCGATACCGCGCGATACGGGCACCAAACCTATCTGGATTCGACCCAAATTCTATCCATAAGTCCTAAATAATGATTAGAACCTATTCTAAGTGCTAACTTGCCGATTCTAGTGTCGGTGCAAAAAGTCATCCGTGTGTTGGAACCCGAAACCTCGAAAAAGCTCATTTTTACGATTTCTCGCGAAACGACCCCACGTATCCAAATATGGACATGTGCCTAGCCTCATCTCATCCAAACTAACCTAATTAGGTTTAATTAGGCTAGGGGCAACACCCAAATATGTCAATTTAGGGTTTTTCCTCCAAATTTGGCACTAAACCTAGGTCGAAAGTCCCAAATTGAGTCCAATGGGTTCCAAATCTCTTCTAATGGGTTATCCTATACCTCGGACATCTTCTAATATGTAAATGATACTAATTAGAAGTAATTAAAAGGATTAGAGTTAGGATTTACCTCTTCGGAGTTGGAATCCCAAGGAAAAGTCCCAAAATTACTTCTTTTAAGTCAAAATGCAAGATCAATACTTCCAACACCACCAAGCTAGATCTACCTAGATCAAAACCACAAATGAGAGATAAACAAGGGTTAGCACCAAGATTAGAGAGAGATCTAGAGTATGGAGAGGATTTGGAAGAGATTTGCTTACTTTTGGAGCTTAAAATCCATAGAAAAAAGAAGGGTTTTGTGGAATGAGAGAAAAGAAAGAGAGAGTGTGTTCTTGCAAGTGAGAAGAATAGGGAGGATAAAATTCTGGCCTGCCACAATATAGGGGAAAGGAGGGTGTTGGCACAAGACAAAAATGCCCTCTAAGTCAAAGAAAAGAGTGGTTTGGAGTTGGGGTCAAAATGGTAACTTGAAAATTCTAAATTCTATGTTCTAAATCTAATTCTAAACGCTAATCCCACTAAAATCAAATGGGATTAGTCAAAAATAAATATATAGGTTTGGTCATGACAAGTTGGACGAGTCAAATTGGGTCCAAAACTGACTCCGGTCACTAACACAAGTCAAAATTAGACAAAACTCAAACCAGACCAAATAAAACCCCAAAACACAATATTAATAAATAAATAATCAAAAAATATTAGAATATTGAAAATGACAAATTTACCCTCAATTTGAAAACTGGAGGGGATAAATCTACCCTACTGAAAAAATTTCGTCCTCGAAATTAGAGGAAGCTAGCACAGGAAAGACAAGCAAGAAATAAAGAAAATAATACCTCAAGGCTCGAAGAGATAAGGATAATGCTCCCACATGTCATCCTCCCTCTCCAGGTAGACTCATCTGGAGAGTGGTGCCTCCATGCAACACGGACCAAGGGTATAACCTAGCTCCGGAGCACATTCTTCCGATGATCCAGAATCTCCACAGGCTGTTCCGGATAGTTGAAAGTAGGCCCCACCTCGATCACGGAGTGATTCAATACATGGCTAGGATCTACCACGTACCGTCTTAGTTGTGACACATGGAACACGTTGTGCACTCCCTCGAGTGTAGATGACAGGCCTAGTCGATAGGCTACTGCACCGACCCTTCCAAGGATAGTAAAAGGCCCAATGTAGCGTGGGCTAAGCTTCCTGCCCCGGCCAAAGCGAAGCGTGCCCCATGTCGAAAAAATCTTCAAGAACACCATATCACCAACCTAGACACAAAACAACTCAATACCAATCACAAGCAAACAATCACAACAAGCACAAACTGAAACTGAAACTAACCTCGAACTCTAACGGTCTCTGGTAGCTATCGGCCAATGTCGCTGTCTATCCTGAGCCACCCGAAGTCTATCTCTGATCAGTCTAACCTTCTTCGCTGCATCTACCGCCATCTCCGGGCCAAGCAACACCCTCTCTCCAACATCGTCCTAAGATAAAGGAGTGCGACATCTCCGTCCGTATAGAGCCTGAAATGGTGACATCTCTATATTGGTCTGGTAGCTGTTGTTGTAAGCAAACTCTACCAGGTAACGATGATCCTCCTAAGAACCCCCAAGGTCTAACACACACGTACGAAACATATCCTCATGAGTCTGGATGGTCCTCTCAGACTTCCCGTCTGTCTTGGGGTGATAAGCGGTACTGAATTTGAGCTAGGTGCCCAAACTAGTATGCAAACTCCTCCAGAAGTGGGAAGTAAAACGACTATCCCGATCCGAGACTATGATCATCGAAACTCTGTGCAATCTGACTATCTGACGTATGTACAGCTCTGCCAGCTTCTTCGTAGACAAACCCACTTTGAAAGGCAAGAAGTGGACCAATTTGGTCAATATATCAACAATGACCCATATCGCATCTTTCCCTCCAGGAGATCGTGGAAGTCCAGACACAGTCTATGGTGATGTGTTCATACTTCCACTCTAGAATGGGTAGTGGCTGTAGCAATCCACATGTCCTCTGTCTCTCGGCTTTTACCTGCTAACACACCAAGCAGCGAGATACAAACTGAGCTACCTTTCGCTTCATGCCATACCATCATACGTGCTCTCTCAGATCTCTGTACATCTTATTGGTTTGAGGATGCATAGAGTACTGAGAATGATGCGCTTCCTGAAGAACCTCCTCCTGAAGCTCTCTACTCAGAACGCACAGTCTAGCACCGTGCCTCCGCGACCCATCTTCGGCTATAGAGAAATCATCGAACAAACCTGCCCGTACCTGCTTCCTGATGCTCTTCAGGGCAACATCATCATACTACGATGATCTAACTCTGTCCATCAACTCAGATTAAATCTGTAAGCCCCACATCTGAATCTCTATGCCTGGAGCAATCACCTCAGTACCTAAACCATCCAGATCGGGCAAAAGATGACGATCTACCGTCAAATACATAGCGACTGGATACCTGCTCAAGGCATCTGCAACTATGGCCTTTTCTGGATGGTACTGCAATAAGATATCAAAGTCCTTTATCAGCTCATACTACCTTCTCTGCCGCATGTTCAACTCCTTTTGAGTGAACACGTACTTCAAGCTCTTGTGATCTGTGAAGATCTCAACTCGCTCTCTGTACAGGTAATGCTTCCACAACTTCAAAGCAAAGATAACAACGGCCAACTCCAGATCATGGGTAGGATAGTTCTTCTCATGAGGACGTAACTGCCTAGATGCATAGGCAATCACCTTTTTGTGCTGATGAAGAACACAACCCAAGCCCTTCCCAGAAGCATCACTGTAGATCGTGAAACCACCAGACCCAGATGGCAAAGTCAAGATAGGAGCTGCGGTTAACCTCTTCTTTAGCTCATCGAAGGTAGCCTGATACTCTAGTCCAGATGAACTCTACGTCCTTCCTGGTGAGTCTAGTCATCAGCTCTGCAATCTGAGAGAAGTCCTGGATGAACTTCTGATAATAGCCTGCTAGATCCATAAAGCTCCGAATCTCTGTGACTGAACTGGGTGTGGACCAAGTCTCCACTGCTGAAATCTTCTTCGGGTCTACTAAGATCCCATGCTCGATCAAAACATGACCCAAGAACTCTACCTGCTCCAGGAAGAACTCACGCTTTAACAGCTTTCCATAAAGTTGCTCCTTTCTGAGAGTCTCTAACACAATCTGCAGGTGCTCTTTGTGCTCCTCTGGCATCTTCGAATAGACCAAAATGTCATCTATGAAGACCACCATGAACCTGTCAAGGTATTGGTGGAATACCTTGTTCATCAAGTTTATAAACACTGCTGGGGCGTTGGTCAACCCAAATGGCATGACTGAACTCGTACTGGCCGTACCGAGTCCGAAAAGCCATCTTCAGAATGTCCTCACGCTTCACCATCAGCTGATGGTAACCGGACCTCAAGTCTATCTTCGAGAATACCCTCACACCGCTCAACTGATCGAACAAGTCATCGATCCTCAGCAACGGGTACTTGTTCTTGATAGTTAGGTTGTTAAACACTCGATAATCGATACACATGCATACCGTACCATCCTTCTTCAGTACAAATAGAACTAGTTTGATCCAAGGTGATGAACGGTATCTGATGAAACCTTTGTCCTGCAGCTCATCGACTTGCTTCTTCAGCTCTGCCAACTCGCTGTTGTTGACCCTATAGACGTGCTGTAAAATAGGCTCAGCGCCTGGCACCAAGTCTATAGAGAACTCAACATCTCTGTCTGACGGTATCCCAAGCAACTCCTCAGGAAAAACATCCAAAAACCCTACTATTAATGGATGTGGCAATTTTTGCCCTACCAACAAGGCTCCACAGAAACCATCTCCCGAATCAGCTGCTTCCCTGGCAAACTCAAACTCTGGCTCTCCCAGCGGTTTAAACAAAACCCTGCCTCCTCTATAATCTATACTAGCATGGTGCATGCTCAACCAATCCATACCGAGTACCACATCATAGCTCAAAAGTGGCATTACGAGCAAACACACACTTAAGTTCCGGCCTCCCAGTATAACCCTCCGTCCCTTATAAATATTATTAACCAGGATAATGCCTTCCCCGGTCATAATCTTGCAAGTCCTACCCAGATATTCAGTAATAATATTGTGTCTAAGAGGAAAAAAATGGACACAAAACTGTACATAGCACCAGAGTCAAACAAAGCAAATGTTAGAAAAAAATCGAGTAGAACAGAAGATGCCACTACATCTCCCACGGGCTCAGTCTCCTTAACTGCCAGCACGAATGCTCTGCCCTGGGGTGCTCCCTTCTGAAGCTAGATAAAATGCTGCTGCTGCGTCTGAAGTGGCAGACCCCTCTGCTGAACTGCAGGTCCAGCTGGAGCCCTAGCATGTGGTGCTCTCTCCTGACCTCCTCGGCCTGTACGAACAGGGCAATCCTTTAGCTGGTGATCGGACGCTCCATAATACAGACAAGCGCCCAACCTCTTCCAACAGACCTCTCAACCTCGCCTTCCTGCAGAAGCCACACTGAGGGGTCTGTCTCTGCCCCTGATGATGTGCACGTGCTGGTGCCTGATGCTACTGAAACTGAGGCTGCTGTTGAAACTGCCTCTGCTGAGTATGAGGACGCTTGGCCGGCCCCATACTAGAACTAGCTCCCAAAGCATCACCGCTCCTCTTGGGCCTAAGACCGTAGTCCTTCTCTGCTATCTGAGCATCCATTAGTATCTGCTCAAAAGTTACCTCGCGACGCCCAGATGTACGAGAGCGAACAGCGTGGTTCAGGCCCCTCATAAACTTACGGGCCTTCTCCGCCACATCATGAACCATCCTCGGGGCGAATCGGCTCAGGCGGAAGAACTCTGCCGCATACTCGTCCACCGACAAGTTCCCCTGTACCAGCCCTGCAAATTGGCCCTCCAACATGCTGAAAGCTACATCAAGATAGAACTTCTCCTTGAATAGCCTCAGGAAGTTCTTCCAAGTCAGCCCTCTAACAGATGCACGAGGGTCTGTACGGTACCAGGTCAACGCAATGTCAAAGAACTAGCTCGCTGCTGCTGATACCCACAACCTCCCCAGAAGCTCTGCCAACTCCAGGCTCCTCTCTACGTCCTCTAGCCAGTCATTTGCATAAAGTATGCCCACGGTTCCCCTGAACTCTCGAGGGTACATCTTCTTGAAGTCAAGCACTGAACCAGGCCTCGGCTGCTGCTGATACAGCTTCTGGGCCGGAGCGCCCTGAATCGGAGCCGCAGCCACCTTCTCGACTGCTGCCAGTACCAACTGATGAGCATTCTCTATGCTCTGCCTCAAGGCCTCTGTCTGACGCTGTGATGCCTCAGCCTGTGCTCGTTGTGCCTTCATCATCTTCTGGAGAAGCACGAACATCTGAGTAGCGTCTGTCGGTAGTACAGGTGGAGGTGGAAGAGTCTCTGGCACGAAGATAGTAGACCTCTGGAACTGTTGTGGAAGACCTCCAGGTGCTGCTACCTCTCCTATTGGAATGGTGGAATAGTAGGGGAAGATGGAAAAGCCTCCTAGACTGCCACTCCCTTAAACGGAGAAATAGGTCACGACGGATCGGACCTCTCTGGTGCTGTACTGGATCCAGCTGCATGAGCTCTAGTCATTGTCATCCTGGAGACAGATTCGAGCAAAAGATCAATATGGCACAAGATAAGATATTATCAAAAAAGAACAATTAAATTGGAATGCAAGATGAGTTGTCATGATAATCAAAAGATCAAAAATTTTCTAAAATGTGATTGAGTAACTCCTATCATAACCTAGAACCTATATCCTAAATGCAGTCTCTTAATCAGTACTCTAAGTCGAGTACCATTACGAGATCGCACTAGTTGCGACACTAGACCTACAAGGGCCACCATAAAAATGTGTCATAACCTGCACCCTATTTAGGAGCACGAGCACGTGGGTACGTCCAGCCTACGCCGCAGTATCGACGGTAGAACGCTATTTAGGTCGTCTATAAAATCTAACATCAACAATATATATAAACCTACCATCTTCGCACATAGGAACATATATAATTCAATCGTATGACATCTAGGGAAGATATGCACGATGTGATAAAGATATGATGGAAAATAGGAAAGCTGGAAATAGATGCAAGTCACAGAGTCACAACCAGAAGTTCATAGTTTAAAACATTATACAATCCCAAAAAAATATACTACAACCCAAAATAATAAGCTGAAACGCAGTCCAGTCAAACCCACTAGTCTAAGATCCCTACCGGTTGTGCGTCATCTAAAGGCACCGGCTCCACTAGATCCAAGTAGTTTGCGTCTACGCCAAACACGTAGAAGGTCGGGCAGTCTGCCTCTAAATCTGCTGTAAAACACAATAAAGTTATCCTGTCAGGATATGAGCAAGTACAAATACTAACAGCAGTTCCATGTGAATTGACAAATTCTATAAGAGACAATTATAATAAAATACAAGATGAAATATCAACACTGAAATATAACAGGATATGTAAAACTGGATATCATGTCATGGTATGAAATATTGGAATGTAGAACAGTATAGGAATATCTGATGTATAATGTAAACATAAAACGGTGCCTTGAGATATTAGAGCGTTATGTGATCGGCTTGGGTCCAGATCAGGCTGTTCCTTTATCTTCTCCTTCTTTTTATTTCTCTTCTGTTTTGCCCTCGCATTAGGATTTTTTAGGGCTTTTATGATAATTTTGGGTGGAGTTTGAGAAATGTGTGAAGAGAGATAGAGTTTAGGGTTGCTATTAGGGTTTTGATGGAAGAATTGGGTCGGGTTTGGCAATAGGCCAAATGGGCCAAGAAAAAGAAAAAAAAGACGAAAGAATCAGTAACAGCAGCAATAGCAGGCCGGTGAGAAGTAGGCCGGGTCTGCCAAATAATAGGCTGGGCCAGATAAGAAAAGGGTTTGCCAAACAGTAGGCTGGGCCAGATGAAAAAAGAGAGAAAAAGAAAAGAAAACGAAATATGGTTTGGGCTTGGGCTTACTTCAGATTTTGGACTGTTAGTAGTATTATTATTACTATTATTGTTATGGTTATTTTAGTTAATATGATTGTTATTATTGTTATATTCTTAGTAATCTTAAGATAAGTTATTGAATTTTTATTTTGCTAAGTACTATTTTGCTAGTGAAAAATATTTCTAAATTCATATTTATTTGCTAGTAAAATATTTTGGTTATAATTACTATCTATAGAATATTATGTTGCTAACTACTATAATATATATATATATATATATATATATATATATATATATATATATATATATATACCTAGAATATATTAATTAGTAAATTAGTTAGTTGCCTTGGTTTGGAATCTAACCAAAATTTTAATTTATTCTAGGTGGACATAGTGACTCTTACATTCTTATTCCCGATCTTCTAGGACAAGGCAAGTACTTCTACGACATTGATTCGATTACTTCATGTAAATACTTATTTCATATTGGACATGATTTTATATACGGTTGACCATATGCTCCTAGTTATTGTGTTAGCATGTACTCTTGTTCTTTACTTGTACTTGGGGCAGGGGAAATACTACGGGTATGTGACCAAAGCCAAGCCGCTAGTTAGGTCATGTGGATAGCCTAATCACACACTTCTGCACATGTGATTAAGTCGTACATTTATTTCATGTACTTGTCCAGCCGGTTACATGCTTACGTACGTATTTCAAATCACATGTCATATTCTCCTTGCTACATGTTTCATGTTTAGTACCTTATGCATGTATGGTTCATGTTAGTCGTATTTCATTATGTCTTTATATGTTCATATGTTGTACTTGTCTCATTGTTATAGATTGTATTTTGCTCCTATCCTGACTAGATCTGTTGCAGGTGAGATAGAGGATATTTGTCCTACCTACTATGGGCTAGAGCCCAAGACCTTAGCTGAGCAGGATGGAGCCACGACCCAGGACTTAGATGTTCCTCCCGGGATTTAGCTTGGTCGAAGATTTAGACTTTGATGCAGGATTATTATTGTTGTATTATTTTGGACTTTGTGGGATTGTATATACATATGGATTGGACACCTTATTTCTAGTACTGGATTTGTTTTCGGCATATCGTTAAAGGTGTAATAAAAGAATAGTGATGTGGTGGTGTATGGTGATTTGATCTGGGAACGTGATAGTACTTAGGCCCTAGAGTACTTAGGTCATGACATATTTTTAGTGGTGGCCCATGCAGGTCATATCTTAATAGTACTTAGGCCCTAGAGTACTATTAAGAAACCTGCTAGACTAAGGACAAATCATCACAACATAGGACGGGGGAAATGGTAGTACTTACTTTATTATTTTCCAACTCTATTTAGGCCTTATTAAATAGAATAATCACTCTTCATGTTTCCTTTTCAGGATGATTTAGATACACAATATCGGGACCGTCGAGCCCCCTACATTAGAGGCTACTGAGCTTCCACCACCTCATGTCGCCCCGACCATCACTATTGATAGCACTCAACTGATGGGAGACTTCCAAAAGTTCATTGACTCTCAGAGTGAGTAGGCAGCACTTTTTTGAGATAGCGTCACCGATGCATTTCGTACTAGGAAGAAGACATCGTTGACACCAGGGACCGCTAGAGATTTCAAAAATCTTGGGCCCTTAGATTTCTATGGGACAGAGGGGATCCTCTACGCTGACGAATGGCTAGAGAATACTGAGAGGCTACTCCAGATCGCCCGTATTCCCGAGGACCTCAAGATCGAGGCAGCCAGTATGCAGAGGTTTGATATCGTCTGTGCTTGGTACCAAGATGAGCCACGGCTAGCAGCACCAGGACTTCTCTTGACGGATTTCAAAAAACTGTTCAAGAACTTCTTTTCGAAGGTCGCCAGAGACGCACTCGAGAGCTAGTTGGAGTGTCTTGAGTTGGGCAACATGACAGTTGATGAGTACACGAAGGAGTTCGACCGACTGAGCCATTTTGCGGAGTCCCTAGTTCGCACACCACAGGAGTGGGCCCACCATTTCAAGAAGGGCCCGACTCGAAGATTCACCTAGCTGTCACTACTAGCAGGACAGTACTTACGAGGACATCCTCAGTATCCCCCAGGGAGTAAAGAAGGACATAGAGCCTCGGACCAAGAGGGACAGAGGTGTAGACACTAGCAGCTAGCTATCAGGGCCCACTAAAGCGGCCCAACATCTAGGTGAGGTCATTCTACCTCAGCATCCTATACCACAGTTACAGCATTGTCCTGCCATAGCTCCTACACCCAGCCACAGAGAGAGATCCAAACGGCAACCACTTGTGATTTTTGCCATCGACCAGGTTATCGCTTTGACACGTGCCGTAAGAGGTTGGGATTGCCAGCAGGCTGCAGTTTGTCTTGTACTTAGACCAGCCATAGGACTGAGGGAGCTGGCAGCCGCCTGTACAGCCTCCGAGGAGACCACCTCTACCCGTTCAGCAGTAGAGGTTTGCACATCATCAGTAGCAGCAGAGAGGCGCACCACAACAGGGCGAGCGTTCTCTTTGGCCATAGAGAAGGACGAGGCTACGCCCGATGTGATTACGGGTTCTATCCTACTCCACTCATTTCCTACCATTGTATTGTTTGTCTCGAGTGCCACATAATGTTTTCTATCCCTTGAGTTTTTACATAGATACAGCTTCACACCAGTACCTACTAGGAGGAACTATCGGATTATGACAGAAGGAGGAGTAGTACCAGTTAGTGATATGTGTGACTACCCAATTAGTTCAAAGCCCAGCTCCTCGTAATGCCACTCCCGGGGTTTGATATAGTCCTCGGATGGACTGGTTGAGTGAGCATTTTGTAGTGATAGATTGTCATCAGGGGAAGGTAATGTTTAGACCGCCAGAGAGTTCACCATTTGAAATCAGTAGTGTTGACCCAAACTGGATCACATTGAACCTAATTTAGAGAATTAACGAAATGATAACTGATATGATCCAATACGACACATCAAGTTCAAAACAGATGTCATCGACAAAGCTGTTACATTACAATTATACTTGTACTCAGTCCGTAATTTTTTAATTTAGTGAGCCCAAGAGCATGTACGTTGAGTCGCACTGAGTCATCTCAACCCCTAGACTTACTTCTCCAAGCTCCACCAAACAAAACAAAACAATCCCTGAACCAAACCAAACCAATCTAGCCCATATAAACTTTCTAGCCCAAGGTAGACAGAATTCGGGCCGAACTCTGTCTTAGGCAGAACTTGGGCTGACCTCTACCCCCTAGTTTTTAGGAACCTAATTTTTAGGTACACCATGCTACTAGTTGTTCAACATTAAATTTTTGCATATTTGGGTCAGAATTCTAGTCGAATTCTGTCTCCCCTGACTAGCATATATAGGGCTTGATTTCTCTCATTTCAAATCATCTCTCACTCTCAATCTTCTAAGCCTTACTCTTCCAATCTACTAGCCACAAAACTTCCTAAGCCCCAAGGTGCTCAGTGCGATTCAGCTAGAAGTTTCTATGCAAGAGTTGAAAAAAAGTCACTTGGACAATTCCAAGTTTTGCCTCTGTGAAGTAGTAAAAAGTTGGCATGCACTTCTGAGTAAAGGCACGTGTGTATACCCTATTTCACAAATAGTAGATTTCAATCCTGAGCAAGAGTTCTCAGGCATGGACTAGTCCTCCACGAGGGAAACCAGGTTATATCGCTGTGTTTGCGTATGCTCTTCTGATCTCTCTTAATTTCTGCATTACTGTTCGAATTATTTATTCTTTTGGTAGTTGCTTATGGACTGGCATAGAGTTAATTTTTTTATTGGTTATTTTTGACACAAACTCTATTCACACCCCTTTAGAGTTGCCTACATGTAACTTCAATTGGTATCAGAGCTCTGTTTTCTTGATAAAGTATTAACATCCTAGAGCTGATCCATTTGCAACCACACAACCTATCTTTACCAACTATGGTGAAGGACAGTCCACTAATAGGCCATCCCTATTTGATGGAACCAACTACACCTACTGGAAGACACAAATGAGTTTCTATCTGAAATCTCTAAACTTTGACTTATGGACCATAGTCACAGATGGTTATAAGAAGCCTGCTAGAATTATTGTTGAAGGAAATCTCATAGAGAAACCCTACGACAAATATACTGATCAAGAAAAAAATAGGCTAGTCTAGATGCTAGGGTTATTAATGTTCTCTTCTGTACTATAGACAGGACTGAATTCAACAGGGTATCTACGTGTTCTACTTCCCACAAAGTATGGAAGCTTCTAGAAGTGACTCACGAAAGAACCACACAAGTCAAGAAATCAAAAATTAGTCGACTAATACAGGAGTACGAAGCATTCAAGGTAAAGCCCAATAAGACGATCAAATAAATGATCATTAGATTCCCCAACATTGTCAACCATCTTTCTTCCCTCGGTAAGGATACTCCAACTATGAGAAGATACGCAAAGTGCTAAAGGGATTAATGAAGAACTAGAACCCCAAAGCCACAGCAATCATCGAAGGCAATGATCTCACCACCATGTCTCTAGAAACTTTGGTGGGCAAACTAATGACGCATGAGCTTGATCTCAAGGACTTTGAAGAAATGGCTCCAAAGGAGAAGGAAATCACTCTAAGAGCTCATCGCCGAAAGGATGCTCAAGAAGAAACAGACGATGATGATTCCGATAGTGATGATCAAGCGCTCATGGTTCACAACTTCAAAAAGTTTTTACGTTTCAACCAAAGGAAGAAGGAACAATACAAAGATGACGATGAAGAGCCTATATGTTTCAGCTGTAAAAAGATGGGGCATGTCAAGAAAGACTGCCCTGCAGCAAAGAGATGAGCCGATATAAAAGATCATACAAGATGCCATCCTCTCAAAAGTATGCCAACACAAGCGTCTGGCACAAGAGCGAAGCTAGTGACTCAGAAGAAGAAGAGGACTCTCTCCAAGATACTGCAAACGTCTGCCTAATGGCTACGTCCGAAAAGGTAACAAATGATCTACTTGATGACTTTACTTTTGATGAACTTGGAGATGCCTTTAGTGACTTACTTGAAGATCACAAGAAGTTACTTAGCAAATATAAACATGCAAAGGATAAGATCAAGACCCATGAAGTTGAGATTCATAGACTTTTATGCTTGCTTGATAATGTTGAAGACACACCACCCACGGCGAATACTAAGGAGGTATCCAAGCTTAAATTAAGCTTACATGATGTTGAATCTCGTATTGAGAAGCAAACACGTAATATTACAGCACTCAATAAAGAACTCTCAGACGAGAAAAAGAAGTATATTATTGCTGTTGTAAGAATTGGTGCCTTAACTGCCAAGCATGATGATATGTACAATACCTCTAAAAGATTAGAGATTAGACTGGGGAAACAAGTTGTTCAGCCTCAAATCTAATCTCACAGTCACAACACGTACACAAGACAAAAGATTACTCAACACAAGAATACACGTCACAAGAAAGACACATATACTCATGCTGCGCAGAAACATGCTTTATGTACACATATTCGCATGCAGCACGACAAACACCCACACATACACATGGCACACACAGACATGCTTTTATGAACGCACATGTCACGCGACAAACACATAGCCATCACTATTATCCTACACCTAACACTAATATACATGCTACATGTCACTATTATGGTAAACATGGACACACTTCATCACAGTGTAGAATTAGAAAACTATTGATTTAAAACTATATGCATGGGTACCGAAGACTAACCTTTCAAGACCTTCAAGAATTTGGGTACCAAAGGTCACATCTACTCGTGGTGTAGGTGGACCTTCCTTCATCCTCTAGAAGCAAATGGATTCTCGATAGTGGGTGCTCGCGACACATGATTGGAAATGCAAATCTTTTCGTAACACTATAGATGAAAAGAGAATGATATGTATCCTTCGACAATAATCTGAAAGGTTATATCATAGGTAACGGTACTATTGCTAATCCTCCCTCTTCCGTCATTAAAGATGTCTGTTTAGTAATAGAGTTAAAGCATAACTTGCTCAGCATTAGTCATCTTGCTGACTATGGATATGATATTAACTTTGGAAAAACTAAATGCTCAATATATGATAGATCAACTGGAGACATCTTTTTGAAAGGATAATGGAAGATAACAGCTATATATTCTATCTCTCGAAAGATACTAACAATACAGGAAGATGCCTTTACGCTCACAAGGATGAAAGACTACTATGGCACATGCGTCTTGGACATACAAACATGGATACCATATCAAGACTGTCAACCAAGAAGCTAGTAAGAGGACTACCAGATATCACATTCAAAAAAGATACGGTATGTGTCGAATGTGAGAAAAATAAGGCAACTAAATCCTCGTTTAAATCCATCAACTCTGTAAGTACTACGAGACTCTTGTAACTTCTTCATATGGATTTGTTCAGTCCTAATAGAGTAGCCAGTCTTGGGGTAAAACTCTGCACCTTTGTGATTATTGATGAATTTTCTCGATTTACTTGGGTTTTCTTTCTTTCAAACAAAAGTGATACTATTTCTGTTTTCAAAGTTTTTGCTAAAAAGGTTCAAAACAAAAAAGGCTTCATGATTACTCGAATCCGAAGTAATCATGGCGGCGAATTCGAAAACTCCAATTTCAAAAAGTTTTGTGAGTCAAATGGTTTTAATCATGAATTTTTATGTCCAAGAACTCTCCAACAAAATGGTGTTGTGGAGCGGAAGAATAGGACTCTTGGCGATATGGCTAGAGTCATGTTGAATCAATTTTCACTTCCGAAATATTTTTGGCCAGAAGCTGTAAGTACAGCATACCATGTCTTGAATAGGGTTTTGATTTGACCTATTTCGAAGAAAACTCCCTATGAACTTTGGTTTGGTAGAACACCAACTATTTCTTATTTTTGAGTGTTCAGTTGTCGCTGCTTTATCCTGAATACCAAAGACAACTTAGGCAAGTTTGAGGCCAAAGCTGACGAAGGTATTTTTCTTGGTTATGCTGCCAAGAGTAAAGGATACAGAGTGTTCAATAAGCGCTCTATGATTGTTAAAGAATCTGCTAATGTAACCTTTGATGAGAATAATAGTATAACTGCTATTCCTGATGATGACGATGACATACACATCAAATCATCAACTTCTACACCTGTGGATACAACACCTGGAACCAGTTCTCTGGAAGGCTTACCAAAGAAGTTTCGTTTTACACCATCACATCCAGAAAACTTGGTAATAGGTGAGGTATCAAAAGGAGTAAGTACTCGATCATCTGTTAGAGACTCTATTGCTAGCACTGCATTTATTTCTCAAATAGAACCCAAAAACGTTTTAGAAGCTTTTTCTGATGAATTTTGGATATCTGCAATACAAGAAGAACTCAACCAATTCGAAAGAAATCGGGTTTGGGAACTTGTTCCTAAACGTGCTGATCATTCGATCATTGGTACTAAATGGGTCTTTCGTAACAAAATGAGGACGGTTCAGTCACATATAACAAAGCACGTCTAGTAGCTAAAGGATACAACCAAGAGAAATGTATCGACTACGATGAGACGTATGCTCCTGTTGCACGACTTGAATCAATCTGCATGCTTTGTGCCTTTGTAAATTTTCAAAATTTTAAACTCTTTCAAATGGATGTTAAAAATGCTTTTCTAAATAGTTTTATTAAAGAAGAAGTTTTCGTAAAGCAACCACCTGGTTTTGAAAACTATAAGTTTTCTGATCATGTTTTCAAGCTTAAGAAAGCTCTTTACGGCCTCAAACAAGCCCCTCGAGCTTGGTATGAACGCCTAAGTACTTTCTTACTTGAAAAGGGCTTTTCAAAAGGGAAGATTTATACGACACTCTTTGTAAAATCAATTAATGACAATATTCTCTTAGTACAAATTTGTATGGATGACATCATCTTTGGGTCTACTAATGAGGTTTTATGCCAAGAATTTGCCAAGTGTATGCAGAATGAGTTTGAGATGAGCATGATGGGGGAACTTAACTACTTCCTTGGATTATAAGTCAAACAAAACTCACAAGGAGTCTTCATCAACCAATCAAAGTATACAAAGGACATGCTGAAAAAATTTGATCTTGACAACATCAAACCAATCAGTACTCCGATGGCTACTGCAATTAAATTAGAACCTGATGAAAGCGGCAAACCAGTCGATCAACATAAGTGTCAAGGTATGATTGGTAGTCTTCTTTATTTAACTGCTAGTCGTCCTGATATCATATTTAGTGTTTGCCTATGTGCTCGTTATCAAGCCAACCCTAAGGAATCACATATGACCGCGGTTAAGCGTATCTTTCGATACCTTAAAGGCACTGTTACGGTAGGCTTGTGGTATCCCAAAACCACATTCTTTGACTTGATCGGTTATTCTGATGCTCATTTTGCTGGATACAAAGTCGACCGTAAAAGTACCAACACCACGTGTCATCTATTAGGCAAAGTTTTAGTCTCTTGGTTTAGCAAGAAGCAAAATTCTGTAGCAATATCTACAACAGAAGCTAAATACATAGCTGCAGGACATTGTTGTGCTCAGATTTTATGGATGAAGCAAACCCTTGCAGACTATAATTTATCTTTTAAGCACATTCCTATATTCTATGATAACACTACTGTAATTAACCTGACTAAGAATCCAATATGTCACTCAGTACTAAGCACATAGAGATACGACACCATTTTCGACGAGATCATCAATTGCAAGGCACTATTAATCTAGAGTTTATTGACACTGATCATCAGCTAGCAGACTTTTTCACTAAATCACTTGCCGAAGAGCGTTTTAACTTTCTTCGTCGAGAATTCGGAATCTTGGATGAAAATTTCATATAATAAATCTTACATGCGTAAATAATTGTTAAATCAAAATCGTATATGTTATATTATTTTGGCTACAAGCCGAAAGGGCTCTTCTGACAACAAGGCGTAAAAGCCTAAGCGATATGGTGTCTAGTGTCTTCGGACTACCGCTAGCTGGGATCTGGCCCTTACAGCTAACCTAAGATGATTCACATGTACTGATCAATGATTCACAAAGTTTGTCGCATGTTCCATTTATTTTATGGCTTATAAAAACCATTATTGTTAATTCAAGACCATCTTTTCTCTATCATTTCACCATTTTTTTTGGAGCTCTGGACACACCTTCACAGAGCTCGGGCCGAACTCTGCCTTTGATAGAACTTAGGTCGAACTATTTATGGTGAGTTCCAGAATATGCAGCCATTCCTGACCATCCAATCTGTTTGATCAAAGGCCCACGTTTTGCTAGTGCAGCCGGCCCTACTCTATAAAACTATGAATTTTTATTTTCTCTCTTCATTGGCATCATCTTCCACCTCTCTCCAACCTTATTTCTCCAAAACCCTAACCCAAGAAATCTCTATTTTGGTGCTCTCCACTCTCCAAACTCAAGAATCAAAGATTTTGGGTGATTCTCTTCCATCCTCATCACTTATTTTTGAGGTATATCTCTTATTATTCTCTATCTCTATTTCATTAGCTTTTATCAATGGCTCATAGACTTTTCAATAGAGGAAAGAGGATTAGGACTGAAGGAGCTTCATCATCCAATTCTCCTTCTCCTTCTTCTAATCCCATTCACCTATTGCTCAAACCAACTCCTTCTCTCAATGCTAACACTTACAATGAGCACATTTTCGTTTCGTCAGAAGCCTCTAACGAGTGATATTCCGACTTTCACTCAGGTAGTGTTGTGCCGGGACATCCTATCAATTTTACCATATTTTCTGAATTTGATCCTAACTTTAAGGATCTATGTCTTGATGAACTTGTGTTTACATCTTCACTTATTTATCTCAATGCAATTCAAATGTTCTATTGCAACATGACCCATGACGACCCTAAAATCTATTCTCGGGTCGCCGACATCGACATTATGTTTGACGACTTTGACTTGGCTGAATATTTAGAACTCCCTGACCCCAATTCTTCGGAGCACATTGTCGATGCTCGTGAATTCCAATTTGTTGGCGATATAACACTAAAAGGCTTTAAGGATATGATGTGTGCACCCAATACTCTCCCTCGTAAACTTTGTGCCAAATATCTTAACAACCACTTCTATGAACTTCATCGCATCATTTTCTCTTCCATCCTGCCCAAAGTTGGATCTACTGATGAAGTCACTTACCATGAGATTACGACACTATATTATCTACACTTCACCATCCCTTTCAATTTTCTACGCACGATTATGGAGTGGATGATCCATACAAGAAAGAAGCCAAAATCGCTTGTCTATGCTATGTATCTTCCAATAATCTTTGTTGCCTTCCATATTCCTTTATACGAGTGTCAGTTTCTAGCAGTTCCCGCCTATCTCTCTAAGGCTCGAAGGACTGCTCCTGCACCTGTTCCTCCTGCTCCCGTTGAGGACGAGTCTTCTGACTCTGATGCCTCTCAGCCTAAGCCACCAACCACCCTCAACTCCATCAGAGACATGTTGCGCGATCGCTTTCGTTTGGAAGACGATCACTATACTCAGCTGGACTATCGGACCACTCTTCAGATGAGTGCCATCAGCAACACCCTGCATAACATCCAGTACAACATGGCTAGGCATGTAACCAACACTTTTCTAAAATAAGAGTAATTTTGAACTTTTGTAAAAATTTATCACTTAATATTAATAATAATAATTTATGGTAAATTTTAATTAATTTAAAACTATTTAAATTAGTGCATTGTGATTTTAATGTTTTGTTAGTATAACCTTAGAACTGTTTAGCCTAGAGACTATCCATGACCTTGGAGGCCTAACCCATGTGATTAGATTAGCTAATTACCACTTTTTAGGCTAAGGGTATTTTGGTCATTTTGTGACTTTTGAATTATTTAGGATTTTGATTAATTAGTGAATTTTATATTATTTTAATAATATTTAAATTGATGTAGTATAATTTTGTTATTTTTTATATTTTAATAAGTTTAGACTAATCCCACTTGTTAGATTTGTTACGTTAGAGGCTTAAAATTAACCTTTTTGATCCCAAACTTGAACCTAACTTAAAATTAACCAAGGAAGATTAGTAGGGACCTTATTGGGCTTTCCCCTAAGGCCCAAATAGGGCAATGATGGCAACCACTATAGGTAGGTTAGCCTCCCTTCCTTTCATTTCATTCTATCTTGCCTCTTTTTCTTCACAAAGTGTTCATCCCCAAATTAGAGAGCTTCCCACTTTGATTTGTGTCACGACCCGCACCCGCTTTTCGGACGTGAGTCCGTGAGCAAGCCCAGCTACGTATCGAACGGACTCCAGCCCGACTCGAATACGTAAACGCTGTCAAGGCTATGGTATACTGCCAAATCATGGCAAATAAATCTATATCTCAATCCACAATAAGAATATGAAACATGAATGAACACTATGGGTCGTGGTCTGCAGCCTACTAGCATAAATGCCCGATAAGACTCTAAAGGAAATAACAAGAGTCTAAAACGAAATCAAGAAACAGAATATCTTCTGATAAGGTATGAAAGCACGAGCGGATAATAAACACAATAACGATACCTGAACCCCGCAAGCGTATCGTCATGTCTGCCATCCAGAGCTGCTAACGAACTCCACGCAATAACTAACCTGAAGAGATCATCAGGTCCTCAGGGGATATAGCAAGAGACATAAAAACATGCCTATCTAGCAGTTTATCATACAATAAAGAAAATACAGAAAATAATGGGAAAAGACCAATCCGTACGAAAATACGACTATACACAACTGGAAGAACCACTTCGCCTAAACGAACTGCTGGAGATGAAAAGGAGAACACAATATCACGATGTCAATGGATAACCAATCGAATACTCAAACCCTCGTCCCTAGTGTAGACTCGCAGGTTTGAACAACTACTAGCCCTCGCCCCTAGTGTGGGCTCGTAAGCTAGCATCACCCTCGTCCCTAGTGTGGACTCGCAGGTGTGAACCATATACTACTAACCCTCGTCCCTGGTGTGGACTCGCAGGCTAGCATCACCCTCGTCCCTAGTGTGGACTCGCAGGTGTGGACATATAACTACTAACCCTCATCCTTGGTGTGGACTCGCAGATTAGCTTACTAACTCTCGTCCCTGGTGTAGGCTCGCAAGTTAGCTTAACTACTAACCCTCGTCCCTAATGTGGACTCGCGAATTAGCTTACTAACTCTCGCCCCTGGTGTGGGCTCGCAAGTTAGTTTAACTACTAACCCTCGTCCCTAATATGGACTCGCAGGTTAGCATCAAGATTTCAAGACAAGGAGGTAAAGCAGTTCCGATATGACTTATTCATCCTATGATACGATACGACTCACGATACGATACGAGAGGAAACCAATCTGATAGAACCACGACATCCAGTCAAGCATGATAACGATAAAATAACACGACTAATAAATCAGTAAACACTGTCTAAAGTAAAGCATGCAAATCAAAAGAACTGTAATAACTAACTGATAACATATAAAGATGTAGGGATTAAATAAACATGTAAATCATGAACAACTAGAGAACTATATATATACTAGTATGCACGATGTACAAATCCCATGTCAATAATCAACTAGTAAAACTGTATAATAATAATAGAAATATGCATATAAATAAACTGTAGAGGGAGGCAAGGTATCTTGCCTGGACGTTGCACGCAGATCCAATAACAATCTAGTCCACTGCTAAGCCATAAGGTCCAAATCATCACAACTGTCTCCGAAAGCTGAAACAGACAATGCCAACAGTCTCAGAATAGTCAAATTAGCTAGGATTGCCTGTCCTTAAGTCCAATTCTGGACATAAGGGCAAAACGGTAATTTTGGGCAAAAACGATGTCCGCCGTTGGACCCGCTTTACACCAAAAAGCGTGCCAAAGTCAATGGTCTCAAAAGTCGTCAAACTACATGTCTACAGATCCAGTTTTTTGATAGAACCCAACGATATGTCCAATTTTGGATTCCGGCGGGCCGTGCACAAAATCACATGTTGAGTCGGACCGGGGGGCCGCGATACGGCAATTTTATCAACTGTCTCAGAATCGGACCAAACTTGGCATATAGGACCAGAAAAATGATACGGTCCTGATGGCGCAAGTTTCGTCTCGAACTGACGAGCGTGCACAAAGTAATTGAGAAATTTGCAAGGTGCACGATACGGTGAATTTCGACGGATACGTATCAAATTCGTTGCGCACACGCGACCAATTTAAATTCCGTCAAAGCCCACATGACCACGAAGCCGTTACGCAGCTTTTGATGCTTACGGTTCACGACCACGTCGCCCAGAATGGCGGGACGCACGTCGTATCGAACAAATTTCTAGTTTTTAAAACAGATTTTTGGGAAACTTTGGGATTCGATTTCTCAGCGAGTAGTCGATGAATTCAAATTCCGTAAGAAGGGATTCGAAGCCCTATATGTTGTCAAAATGTGTCTTTAAATTGTTTTTCTAATATTGGACTGGATTGATCGAAAATGATCCTCAAACAGAGCTATTTGGGACTGGTTTGAGGCTGTTTTCGAAATGGTTTCTTGTCGACTTTGCGTCGAAATCCCGAACATGTTATCCTAAGATTCTCAAAACTATTTACTGGGATTAGACGGGGTATATGTTGACTACACATAGGAGTTAATACTTCTTGATTTGGTCGAATATCCAATACAAAAAAAGGATCGAGAAATAGGGGTACCTGCTGTTGTTTGTCGCCTGGTGTGCCCGGTGCGAGCGCGCGTGTCCGCCGTTTGCGTGCGCTCTGGCGGCCGTGGCAGGCCTGCGACAGCGCGCGGCCGTCCAGGGGGTGCGCCGACGCCTGGGGAAAGGCTGCGAGGTGTACGTGGTTTAGGGTTTGGTCGTTGCTCTCTCTTAGTTACATATATATGTTCGCGACTGCTGTGAAAGGCCGAGCGGGGGGAAAAACAGGGATACTCTGTTTGAGAGGGGAGTCCAAGTTGAGCTGGGGTTGGGCCCGGCCTGCTGTAGTGGGCTGGGCCAGGGGAGGATTTGTTTTTCTTTTTCTTTTTTTTCTATTTCTTATTTATATATATATATACATATATATTTATATATAGATATATATACACATAAATACGTATATATATGTATACATACATATATATGCACATATACGTATATATATAATATATAAATACACATATACACATACGTATGCACATATATATATTTATATACACACGTAAAAATACATATATATATATATATATATATATATATATATATATATATATATATATATATATATATATATATATATATATATATATATAATTTATTTATCTATATATACATATATCTATCTATATATATACACATACAAATACATGTATATTTATTTATATTCATACGCATACGCAAACATATATATATATATATATATATATATATATATATATATATATATATATATATATAATTTATATATATCCAAGATAATTTAAATAGCAAAATAACATATATTATATTTAACATTCGATCAATATCAGTAAATTGATATTAAATATATATATAACAGTTAATTAGAAAATAATTTATTTATAAAAACTATTATTCATATACTTGAATATACTATTATGTACACAAAATCCCCAAAATCTAAAATAGCATTTTAAGGAAATACTCATCATATTGTAATATCAATAACACTTATATATAACAATTATTTAGGAAAAATAGTTGTTAGTGCCTTAAAATAAAATACGAATATGTATATATAAAAATAAATATACCCCTACAAGAACGTCTCTGGTCGCACTACCTGTCTACATGGATTTGGGTTTGGCTCGGGTCAAGTCCGACTAGTTGAGTACAACCGGATCTTCTGCAAGTCAATAATTTAATTAATAAATAATTAAACATCTAGAAAGGTTAAGTCACAACTTGGCCTGGTTTTCCTAGTTAGGACACTCCAATGGCTCGGCATTCCCCTACCATGGCTAAACACTAGTCAAGGCATGTCACTGCACTATCAGTGCCATGATTCCTAGTCGTCTAGTACTTCAAAACTCAACCCTGGCTAAAACCATCTACCGTAATAATAAACTAATAATCATTTATAAAAATCTAAATTCACTATTTAACTCAAATAAATTATAAAAAAATATTTAAAAATTTTCGGGAAGGGGAGCTACAAATCTACCCACCTTAAAATAATTTCGTCCTCGAAATTCTGATTCATCGCTATTCCTTAAAATTCAAAGTCTGCTATTACCTTAATCACCTCAAATTAAATTCCTCAAAATAGTTTATATCTTTCACCTAACTATTTTGTAACTACGAAATTTTGAAGACTTCTACCCAGCTTTGGTCACACTACTCCTCAAAATACGGTCACTAAAGTCTTATGATCTTCCAACTAGTTGCTAATAATTCTACCAACAGGTATCTAGGGATTGTGGCATCTATACTCCATAATATCTATAAACAACCCAACTCAATAATCATGCAATATTATACTATAATTTAAGAAATTCTAATGAATCCTAGATAGCACGATCGTTCGTCACTTCGAAATAAAAAGGGACGAGAATCAATGGTATGGAAAGCAAGGAAGTATAATCGAGAGCAATTTTGGAGTTTTCAAGGACGTAGAGAATTTCTAGGAGAATTTTCAAGACAGTGTGGATTGAGATTTCTAAGGGTTAGTCAGTTGCGCAGGCTCGTACCGGTACAGTTACGTAACCGATACGATATGCTCTGACCTGCATAGGCTACCAAAAAAACTTGTCACGACCCGCACCTGCTTTTCGGACGCGAGTCCGTGAGCAAGCCCAGCTACGTATCGAACGGACTCCTGCCCGACTAGCATAAATGCCCGATAAGACTCTAATGGAAATAACAAGAGTCTAAAACGGAATCAAGAAACAGGATATCTCCTGATAAGGTATGAAAGTACGAGCGGATAATAAACACAATAACGATACCTGAATCCCGCAAGCGTATCGTCATGTCTGCCATCAAGAGCTGCTAACGAACTCCACGCAATAACTAACCTGAAGAGATCATCAGGTCCTCAGGGGACATAGCAAGATACATAAAAACATGCCTATCTAGCAGTTTATCATACAATAAAGAAAATACAGGAAATAATGGGAAAAGACCAATCCGTACGAAAATACGACTATACACAACTGGAAGAACCACTACGCCTAAATGAACTGCTGGGGACGAACAGGAGAACACGATATCACGATGTTAATGGATAACCAATCGAATACTCAAACTCTCGTCCCTAGTGTGGACTCGCAGGTTTGAACAACTACTAGCCCTCGCCCCTAGTGTGGGCTCGCATGCTAGCATCACCCTCGTCCCTAGTGTAGACTCGCAGGTGTGAACCATATACTACTAACCCTCGTCCCTGGTGTGGACTCGCAAGCTAGTATTACCCTCGTCCTTAGTGTGGACTCACAGGTGTGGACATATAACTACTAACCCTTGTCCCTGGTGTGGACTCGCAGATTAGGTTACTAACTCTCGCCCCTGGTGTGGGCTCGCAAGTTAGCTTAACTACTAACCCTCGTCCCTAATGTGGACTCGCGGATTAGCTTACTAACTCTCGCCCCTGGTGTGGGCTCGCAAGTTAGTTTAACTACTAACCCTCGTCCCTAATATGGACTCGTAGGTTAGCATCAAGATTTTAAGACAAGGAGGTAAAGCAGTTCTGATATGACTTATTCATCCTATGATACGATACGACTCACGACACGATACGAGAGGAAACCAATCTGATAGAACCACGACATCCAGTCAAGCATGATAACGATAAAAGAACACGACTAATAAATCAGTAAACACTGTCTAAAGTAAAGCATGCAAATCAAAAGAACTGTAATAACTAACTGATAACATATAAAGATGTAGGGATTAAATAAACATGTAAATCATGAACAACTAGAGAACTATATATATACTAGTATGCACGATGTACAAATCCCATGTCAATAATCAACTAGTAAAACTGTATAATAATAATAGAAATATGCATGTAAATAAACTGTAGAGGGAGGCAAGGTATCTTGCCTGGAGGTTGCACGCAGATCCAATAACAATCTAGTCCACTGCTAAGCCATAAGGTCCAAATCATCACAAATGTCTCCAAAAGCTAAAATAGACAATGCCAACAGTCTCAGAATAGTCAAATTAGCTAAGATTGCCTGTCCTTAAGTCCAATTCTGGATACAGGGGCAAAACGGTAATTTTGGGCAAAAACGATGTCCGCCGTTGGACCCGCTTTGTACCGAAAAGCGTGCCAAAGTCAATGGTCTCTAAAGTCGTCAAACTACATGTCTACGAATCCAGTTTTTTGATACGAACCCAATGGTATGTCCAATTTTGGATTCCGACGGACCGTGCACAAAATCACCCGTTGAGTCGGACCGGAGGGCCCGCGATACGGCGATTTTATCAACTGTCTCAGAATCGGACCAAACTTGGCATACAGGACCAGAAAAATGATACGGTCCTGATGGCGCAAGTTTTGTCTCGATCTGACAAGCGTGCACAAAGTAATTGAGAAATTTGCAAAGTGCACGATACGGTGAATTTCGACGGATATGCATCAAATTCGTCGCGCACACGCGACCAATTTGAATTCCGTCAAATCCCACACGACCATGAAGCCGTTACGCAGCTTTCGATGCTTATGATTCGCGACCACGTCGCTCGGAATGGCGGGACGCACGTCGTATCGAACAAATTTCTAGTTTTTAAAACAGGTTTTTGGGAAACTTTGGGATTCGATTTCTCAGCGAGTAGTCGATGAATTCAAATTCTGTAAGAAGGGATTCGAAGCCCTACATATTGTCAAAATGTGTCTTCAAATTGTTTTTCTAATATTGGACTGGATTGATCGAAAATGATCCTCAAACAGAGCTATTTGGGACTGGTTTGAGGCTGTTTTCGAAATGGTTTCTTGTCGACTTTGCATCAAAATCCCGAACATATTATCCTAAGATTCTCGGAACTATTTACTGGGATTAGACGGGGTATATGTTGACTACACATAGGAGTTAATACTTCTTGATTTGGTCGAATATCTAATACAAAAAAAGGATCGGGAAATAGGGGTACCTGCTGTTGTTTGTCGCCTGGTATGCCCGGCGCGAGCGTGCGTGTCCGCCGTTTGCGCATGCTCCGGCGGCCGTGGCCGGCCTGCGACTGCGCGCGGCCGTCCAGGGGGTTCGCCGACGCCTGGGGGAAGGCTGCGAGGTGTACGTGGTTTAGGGTTTGGTCGTTGCTCTCTCTTCGTTACATATATATGTTCGCGGCTGCTGTGAAAGGCCGAGCGGGGGAGGGGAATAGGGATGCTCTGTTTGAGAGGGGAGTCCAAGATGAGCTGGGGTTGGGCCCGGCCTGCTGTGGTGGGCTGGGCCAAGGAGGATTTGTTTTTGTTTTTGTTTTTCTTTTTTTTTCCATTTCTTATTTATATATATATACATATATATTTTTATATAGATATATATACACATAAATACGTATGTATATGTATACATACATATATACGCGTATATACGTATATATATAATATATAAATACACATATACACATACGTATGCACATATTTATATATTTATATACACACGTACAAATACATATATATATATAATTTATTTATCTATATATACATATATCTATCTATATATATACACATACAAATACATGTATATTTATTTATATTCATACGCATACGCACACATACATATATATATATATATACATATATAATTTATATATATCCAAGATAATTTAAATAGCAAAATAACATATATTATATTTAACATTCAATCAATATCAGTAAATTGATATTAAATATATATATAACAGTTAATTAGAAAATAATTTATTTATAAAGACTATTATTCATATACTTGAATATACTATTATGTACACAAAATCCCCAAAATCTAAAATAGCATTTTAAGGAAATACTCATCATATTGTAATATCAATAACACTTATATATAACAATTATTTAGGAAAAATAGTTGTTAGTACCTTAAAATAAAATACGAATATGTATATATAAAAATAAATATACCCCTACAAGAACGTCTCTGGTCGCACTACCTGTCTACATGGATTTGGGTTTGGCTCGGGTCAAGTCAGACTAGTTGAGTACAACCGGGTCTTCTACAAGTCAATAATTTAATTAATAAATAATTAAACATCTAGAAAGGTTAAGTCGCAACTTGGCCTGGTTTTCCTAGTTATGACACTCCTATGGCTCGGCATTCCCCTACCATGGCTAAACACTAGTCAAGGCATGTCACTGCACTATCAGTGCCATGATTCCTAGTCGTCTAGTACTTCAAAACTCAACCCTGGCTAAAACCATCTACCGTAATAATAAACTAATAACCATTTATAAAAATCTAAATTCACTATTTAACTCAAATAAATTATAAAAAAAATATTTAAAAATTTTCGAAAAGGGGAGCTACAATTTGACCTCCAAATTCTTACATTCCTTCATCAAAACTTCCATCCAACCTTCTCATACTACCAAGGGAGGGTGCTAGCAAAGATTTGGAGCAAAGTGCAAGGAGTGTCCATTTTGGAAGGATCTTCGTATCGGAGCTATGTCCTTGAGAGTATCGTTGGGATTCCACTCCCAATAGGTAAAACCAACCCTCTAAATTATTTTTCTATGCATATTAGTTAGTTTTGAATCCATAGGATCCACCCCCATGATATACCCCTTTAGATTCAAGTTTAAGGCCATTTGGAGCTCTCTAAAGCAAGTTAGAATTGTGTAGGACACCTCATGAGTTTGGTTTAATGTCTAATAGGTTTAATTGTATTTTAATTTTAGTTTTAGACATGTTAGAGGATGGATTGATGTTAGTTAGGATGGTTATAATGAGTTTCATTTGGATACCATGGTTAGATCTAAGTGGTTTAGTCTACATGTCATATTTTTAGCCTCAACTTGTCATTTTAGTGTCTCTTTATATAATGGACTGTTTTGTATATATATAATAGGTATGTTAGATATATTTCATTAGATATATTTCATATATTTAGATGTGTTTGGATATGTTGTTAGTGGTGTGCTTGTGTTAGAGGAGAGGGGAGTGTGGTTTGATGTGTGTCTTGAGTGGTGTGGAGAGTGAGATGTGTTTCTTTTGTCCTAACAACCCAAATTCGTCATAATATTCATCCACGTTTTTAGTAGCCATAGCAACTTATAAATGTCATAACTTTTAGCTTAGAACTACGATTAATCGCCTATTCTTTTAAAAGAACCGTGTCGAAGTTAGGTTTTGTAACGCCCCAGTCCCAAAATACGTAGGACTAGAACGTATCATGCCAGATGTATACATACGAGTAAATATACGACTCGTATATATACGTAAGCTGTAAATGTAGAAAGCCAAGACACTAAATCTCATCCACAAAGATAAATAATGATATAAAGCAACTTTGAGTTTGTCAAGTACACAATAGTTGGGCGGAGACAAAGTCCACTACCAACCAAATTAAATATGGAAAAATATACAAGGAAAGAATTTAGCAAGCGAGAGCGATGGCGAGTCCAAGAGCAATCATCACGAAGGAAGGATAACACGGCCCTAGCTAGAGCACCTGCAAAAATCATGAAACACACACCTGGAGAGATCACCAGGTCCTCAGAGGAAACAAGACACATAATATCATGCCAGTAAACTGAATAATAAAGCTCAACAGAAAAGTATGCATGAGTAAAGGTTCCTAACCATTCTATGTGGAATGCACTTCAGAGGACAACGTTCTACGCAGGGGCTGTAACGGATTTACGCAAGCAAGTAATAGAGAGTGGCCATCAAGTAGCGCTCATCCGATATACTATCGGCCCTGGGCAGAAGGTAGTACTCATAAGAGTCACCCTCGGCCCAAAATATGTGTAAAAAAAATAAAATGTAGCCCCTACGCTAATAACTGTCCCCTCCCCCCCAATGATACTATACAAGTGTCGACTCCACGACACTGTTCAATCCTTAATAACTGCCAAGTCTTCTATACAATCTATTGGCAGTTATATCCTAACGCACGGCCTGTACGCACCAATGATCAGTCAGCACGCAAGTCCGCATCTATATGCGACTCACAACTCACACACAATCCGTGGCACATCGTGACAGTTTATGAAATGCACTAAACCTACGGTAGTCCCTTAACTCTAAGCCAATTGCATAAAATATAATAATTTGCATATATATATAATTTTGAAAGAACAACATAAAGAAAAAGCATGCATGATATTGAGCAAGAAATTAAACAGTAAAGGCAAGGTGTCTTGCCTGGTGGTGTTGCCTGGAGTGGTGCAATGATTCAACAAGTTCTGTTCTGTCCAATTGCCAAGGCCAGTATGTAAGGGGTTCGAAGTCACGAAAAAATAGGACACACGATTAGTCATGAGCAATTGGGATAATTCGAAGAGAATTTGCGGAGAGTAAATACTTATATTATTTTTAGAAAGTATTTATAATTTTTGAAAAGTATAATTTATGAGTTAAAATAATTTTTACGTAAATACTTGAAATTAGTTATGTATATTAATTTAATTTGAGAAATAATTTTATTAAATACTTTGATAAATCAAAAATCGTATTTAGATATAAGTTTGTAAAAGTAGAATTTTTTTTGGTAGACATCTATGTTTTATTAGTCAAAAATATTTCAATGAATATATATAAATCTAGAAAAATATTTTATGGAAATTTCGAATATTTGAAATTACCTATATAACTCTATCATTTATTCTATACATGTAGTTGAAAAATAATAATAATACAAAATTTCTAAAAATAATAATTTAATAATTATTATAATAATAATGATAATAATAATAATAGCAATAATAATAATAGATAATAATCTTAATCATAATACTAATAATCAATAATGGTAATAATAATGATAATAATAACATTAATAATAATAAATATTATAATAAAGCAAAATCCCTAATATTATTCCCCCGAATTATGTACAGTGGAAGAGAGAGAGATGGAGAAAGAAAGAAGAGGGTTTTTATACCGGGGCGGCTCCGGCGGGTGGCCGGCGGGCGCTGAGGCGGAGAAGCGGCGAGAGGGTGGAGCGTCTGGGAAGAAGTGATCGGCGGGCGACGCTGACTCCGACAGCACGGGAGGCGGGCGCTCCGATGAAGACTGCAGTGGAGGCGGCGGAAAGATGATCGGGCGGTCGGGTGCCCACACGCGGAGGAGGCAGCGATCAGCGGAGGGTGCGGCGTCGGCGGACGTTCCGGCGGAGAGGATCGGGCGCGCGACCAGGCGGCACCGGCGAAGGGGGTTTGGGCACGACGGGGCGAGGAAGGGCGGAAGGCACGGCCTGGCGGTTCTTGAAGGCGACGGCGACCAGAGGCTCCCGGTGGCGTCGGGTGGAGGCGGTGACCGGCGGCTCAGCCCGACAGTCTGCAGAAGGCAGCGGCGGCGCTGTCGAGTTTCGCTCGACGGAAGATGCGGCTGGGTTCGGTCAGCAAGGAGTGGCTTGTTCCGGTACCGGGGCGGCGTTCGACGGAGTCCGGGTGGAGGCGCGCTTGGCTGTCGTCGGGTTCGAGGTTAGGATTTCTCCCCTACTTCTTCTTGGTTGATGGAGGTGGTTATTCTTGGTGGTGGTAATGGCGATGGTGAAGATGGCTGTCGATGGTGGCAGTCGGTTGCCGAGGTTGGAGAGGAGTGCTGGAAAGGGTGATGACGGGTGTCGGGACAGTGAGAAGGAGGAGGTGATGGTGTCAGCGATTGCGGAAAGAGTACGTCGAGGGAGGTCGTGGAGGAGACGGGCTGGAATCGGCGACCGAGACGGCACGACAGTGCTCCGGATTAGGTTTAGGGTTTGTTGCCGTCGTGTTGGGGCTGTCCTACACGACAGGAACGGGATCGGAAGAGGTATCCTGCGCGACATGCAGCGTCCGGGTTTGTCGGATGAAAAAAAAATTTGTATATGTAGAAAGGAACAATTAATGGATGAGAGGGAACACGGACACGATGCACAGATTTTTGGGTTGTGGAAATTTTTGGATGTGAGAAATTTATGGAGGAGTACCTGCCTATTTATAGGATGTGGGAATTCCCATTAGGATATAGATTAGGATAATTTAAATTCCCCAAGAGATAAATTCAATTTAAATCAATAAAAACTAAATCTAAATTTAAATTAAATTCCATTTTAAATCTAGATCATCTAACTCAAAGATAAATATAAATTCTACCTTTTAAACTTTTTAAATTAAAACCATAAAATCAAATCAAGATTTAAAATGGCCACAATAATTTTCAAATATATTTTCCAAAAATACCAATAATAATAATTTTGAAAATAATAAGTATTTTTAAATATCTTTTTGATTAATAAAATATTAATATTAATTAATTTCAAAAATCGACATATATATGAAATCTAAATTTATGCACCTCATTTGCACTGAAATATAGTTTTCTAAAATAAGTTTTGGAAATTTTCAATGCGACGCATTTCACCATTTTAAGTAATCGAAAATATTTATTATTTGAAAAACCAAGCTTCTAAAATAAATGTTTTATAAAAATATGTATCTCGCACATATTCGCACTTGACGAGGCATACAAAAATACGAACTCGTACGCGACGTAAAATACGACTTTACGACGTACATTACAAGGCAAAAATTTAAAACCAAATTTATAAATAAATAAAAAAATAAAAAAAATTATAGTACAAATTTAGGGGATTTACATCCTACCCAACTTACAAGAATTTTGTCCTCGAAATTAAGAATAAGTAAGGTGGTGAGAAGGTACGAGGGTAAGGCAACACAAATCATTGGGCGAGAAATCGTGATTCCGATAACGACGAAATAATTCACGATTTTGGAATTGAATGAGGGTTGCTAGTCAAGGTAAAAATCATGATAGTACGATGGAAGTATCTTAAGTGGATATTTTGGGGACTTGGGGAATAGGGCACTTTGAAGAAGATTGTATGGTAAGTGTCTAAGTTGAGGGCACGAATGAAAGAATGATAGGAATCATTCAAGTGATTAGGGGTCATGATATAAGATATAGGGTCGTCTAGGTTTAAAGTTGAATCATCTTCAAATTTCAAAAAGGTCATGAAAGTTGATTCTAGGGTCGAGGAAAAAGGCAAGTAGCTCAAGGCGGGGATAGTCATATTGGCTGGTCAGTGGTTAACTATCCCCAAGTATATACAAATATCATGGTCATAGGAGAATGGTTTGGTCTATCTATCAATCACAAGCTTTGTCTAGAATAGTTAAAAAACGAAAGCCAATAAGAGTCCAAAGGAGATGTTTTCGAATGCCAATATGTGATTCAAAGGCGGTTGTAAAATTCCAATAGAATTGCCAAGGTAATCGCGGAGGAGACTCTAGGGGCAAGTTTAACTATGTCTCCATCTACGTAGAATGATATACGAAAGGCGAACCAAAGTACAATAGGTTGATCAGACCATCATGCACCGGTTCTGATTAGACAGTATGTTAGTGGGAGCGACCCAATAAGATACGTCATGATCAAGCTTAATAAGAAAATAAGCTTGCAAAATTTATGCTAAGTTAGCATTAAAAATAGTCAAAGTATAAGTAAGGAACCATGATAAAGGAGAATTAAATAGTCCTAGATTCTTTAAAATCAAGTCTTGCCCAAGGGTAGGGCCTATACAGCCGGCTTGGTTGACTAGATAAGTTAGGGTCCACTGAATTCTATGGTCCAAGTGAACCTATCAATGTGGTCCACAAAATGTTGGTTAGGTCGTGGGGTATTCTACCCAACTTACAAGAATTAAACTAGTAGTGTGATGGAATAATGAGTTAAGCAATCAAGGTAAGGCACAAAATTAAGCATTAAAGGAAATCAAGTAGAACATCAGCGCATAACGCGTTGAGAGAATTTAGTCGAGATTGAGTCCCTATCTGTGGTCGAAAAGTATATCGGTACCATGGTAGGGTTATGGTTTAGTCTTTATGACCCGAAAGTCGTGTCAAGAAAATAGGGTACAAGGATAAGGTTTTAGTGGCACGTGATATATCTACATATGGGTGGGCTCGTCTAGGTCTTGCATGTGAAATTTGTTGGAAGGAAGAGTCTAGTGTTGTGCTCCAAATATCAAAGTCACGATAGGGAACGCCAAATGATCAAAATAGAAAGTGGGTTTTCATAAGGTACTAATTAATGCGCCAAAAATAAAAGGTTGAAGCACGGAATAAAGATAATTAATAGAATCTCGTAGATCGAGGAAAAATAAGTTAGGGACATAGTTTCTAGAGAGAAAATAGTCTCATGGATAAGGGTATGGTTAAGGGAATAATTCTTATCATTTATAAGTTTCAAACAATTAGATGGTCACGAATAGAGATCTAGAATTCAGGGAAGGTCGAGTAAGTCAAAAGATATGTTCATCGGTTTCGTCGATGACTAACTATACTTGTGTATATGCAATATCATAATCATAGGTGGCATGGCAATCTAATGTAGAATACTTCTATCTCACTAGGGTGACCTTTCTTGCTTCTTAGTCCTCTACCAATATGATCTAATCCAAATTTCAAGTTCCTCGAAGTTTTTCAATAAAATTTCCAAGATACTCCGCCACAATTACCAATTATCTTAGCCTGTCAAGTTTAATTTAAATCTCTAATTCAATCTCGAAATAGTCCTTGTATATTGCGAAATGAACATACTTTTTACCAAAATTTAAATATCCATAATAAAGGCTTTAAACTCGAAATTTAAATAACTCTATAAATCATTGCTCATAGGACAAATTTTGAAATTTGTATTTTTCCTTCAAAGTCGATATCTTCCAAAAAATTTAAACAATTTTTTTTCATCATCTCTTCAAAATTTAATAAACTTATAAATCGTACGCGCAATTTAAAACCTCAAGTTCTCTCTCTTCTAAACTTTCGTCTCTCTAGTCATCTACAAAATCATAATTTAAAATCTTTAAATAATTTCGAGATATCCAAACTTAAAGTTAACCGTAAATCAAGTGTCACAATATAAAAACTCAAGATATTTCTCAAATTGATTTCATATCCCTAATAAATCATAACTATTTCACAATTTCAAAATTTATAAAAAATTTTGTTTTCTCGATCTAGATATCCTCTTGTGTATACCACCTTGTAAATTAAAAATAAAATTTAAACTATCCTTTGATGGCGGTAATATGCTACTACCCAACTTGGAATAAACTAATCCTTAAAAGTCATACTTTTAGGAAAAATGTCTTTATAACTCAAATAAGACCTCAATGTATACTAATTGTCACTGTAATCTTCCTAGCCATGTGTTTGACCTATGAGCATGTACTAGTGTAGTCATCTTACTAAGCACAAACTAAGAATTTACGGTAGAAGGTGTCAAGCAAGATACAAATCAAGGAGGTCAAACGAGAGTTCAAAATTTAAAGTCAAGAAAGGATGTCAAGTAGGTGGATGAGATTCTATACTCTAATGCTATATTGCAGGCCCGTTCGATACAGTCATATAACCGAAATGGCAACTTGACTTGCATGGGCCCCTACAAAAACATGTAACGCCCCAGTCCCAAAATACATAGGACTAGAACGTATCATGCCAGCTGTATACATACGAGTAAATATACGACTCGTATATATACATAAGCTGTAAATATAGAAAGCCAAGACACTAAATCTCATCCACAAAGATAAATAATGATATAAAGCAACTTTGAGTTTGTTAAGTACACAATAGTTGGGCGGAGACAAAGTCCACTTCCAACCAAATTAAATATGAAAAAATATACAAGGAAAGAATTTAGCAAGCGAGAGCGATGGCGAGTCCAAGAGCAATCATCACGAAGGAAGGATAACACGGCCCTAGCTAGAGCACCTGCAAAAATCACGAAACACACACCTGGAGAGATCACCAGGTCCTCAGAGGGACGTAACAAGACACATAATATCATGCCAGTAAACTGAATAATAAAGCTCAACAGAAAAGTATGCATGAGTAAAGGTTCCTAACCATTCTATGTGGAATGCACTTCAAAGGACAACGTTCTACGCAGGGGCTGTAACGGATTCACACAAGCAAGTAATAGAGAGTGGTCATCAAGTAGCGCTCATCCGAGACACTATCGGCCATGGGCAGAAGGTAGTGCTCATAAGAGTCATCCTCGGCCCAAAATATGTGTAAAAAAAATAAAATGTAGCCCCTACGCTAATAACTGTCCCCTCCCCCCAATGATACTATACATGTGTCGACTCTACGACACTATTTAATCCTTAATAACTGCCAAGTCTTCTATACAATCTATTGGCAGTTATATCCTAACGCACGGCCTGTACGCACCAATGATCAGTCAGCACGCAAGTCCGCATCTATATGCGACTCACAACTCACACATAATCCGTGGCACATCGTGACAGTTTATGAAATACACTAAACCTACGGTGGTCCCTTAACTCTAAGCCAATTGAATAAAATATAATAATTTGCATATATATATAATTTTGAAAGAACAACATAAAGAAAAAGCATGCATGATCTTGAGCAAGAAATTAAACAGTAAAGGCAAGGTGTCTTGCCTGGTGGTGTTGCCTGGAGTGGTGCAATGATTCAACAAGTTCTGTTCTGTCCAATTGCCAGGGCCAGTATGTAAGGGGTTCGAAGTCACGAGAAAATAGGACACACGATTAGTCATGAGCAATTGGGATAATTTGAAGAGAATTTGCGGAGAGTAAATACTTATATTATTTTTAGAAAGTATTTATAATGTTTAAAAAGTATAATTTATGAGTTAAAATAATTTTTACGTAAATACTTGAAATTAGTTATGTATATTAATTTAATTTGAGAAATACTTTTATTAAATACTTTGATAAATCAAAAATCGTATTTAGATATAAGTTTGTAAAAGTAGAATTTTTTTGGTAGACATCTATGTTTTATTAGTCAAAAATATTTCAATGAATATATATAAATCTAGAAAAATATTTTAGGAAAATTTCGAATATTTGAAATTACCTATATAACTCTATCATTTATTCTATACATGTAGTTGAAAAATAATAATAATACAAAATTTCTAAAAATAATAATTTAATAATAATTATAATAATGGTGATAATAATAATAATAATAGCAATAATAATAATAGATAATAATCTTAATCATAATACTAATAATCAATAATGGTAATAATAATGATAATAATAACATTAATAATAATAAATGTTATAATAAAGCAAAATCCCTAATATCATTCCCCCGAATTCTGTACAGTGGAAGAGAGAGAGATGGAGAAAGGAAGAAGAGGGTTTTTATACCGGGGCGGCTCCGACGAATGGCCGGCGGGCGCTGAGGAGGAGAAGCGGCGAGAGGGCGGAGCGTCTGGGAAGAAGTGATCGGCGGGAGGCGCTGACTCCGACCGCACGGGAGGCGGGCGCTCTGATGAAGACTACGGTAGAGGCGGCGGGAAGATGATCGGGCGGTCGGGTGCCCACACACGGAGGAGGCAGCGATCAGCGGAGGGTGCGGCGTCGGCGGACGTTCCGGCGGAGAGGATCGGGCACGCGACCAGGCGGCGCCGGCGAAGGAGGTTTGGGCACGACGCGACGAGGAAGGGCGGAAGGCACGGCCTGGCGGTTCGTGAAGACGGCGGCGACCGGAGGCTCCTGGCGGCGTCGGGTGGAGGCGGTGACCGACGGCTCGGCCCGACGGTCGGCAGAAGGCAGCGCGGCGCTGCCGAGTTTTGTACGACGGAAGATGCGGCTGGGTTCGGTCATCAAGGAGTGGCTTGTTCCGGTGCCGGGGCAGCGCTCGACGGAGTCCGGGTGGAGGCGCGCTTGGCTGTCGTCGGGTTCGAGGTTAGGATTTCTCCCCCTACTTCTTCTTGGTTGATGGAGGTGGTTATTCTTGGTGGTGGTAATGGCGATGGTGAAGATGGCTGCCAATGGTGGCAGTCGGTTGCCAGGGTTGGAGAGGAGTGCTGGAAAGGGTGATGACGGGTGTCGGGACAGGAAAAAGGAGGAGGTGATGGTGTCAGCGATTGCGGAAGGAGTACGTCGAGGGAGGTCGTGGAGGAGACGGGCTGGGATCGGCGACCGAGACGGCGCGACAGTTCTCCGGATTAGGTTTAGGGTTTGTTGCCGTCGTGTTGGGGCTGTCCTACACGACAGGAACGGGGTCGGAAGAGGTGTCATGTGCGACACGGGACAGGCAGCGTCCGGGTTTGTCGGATGAAAAAAAAATTTGTATATGTAGAAAGGAATAATTAATAGATGGAAGGGAACACGGACACGATGCACAGATTTTTGGGTTGTGGAAATTTTTGGATGTGAGGAATTTATGGAGGAGTACCTGCCTATTTATAGGATGTGAAAATTCCCATTAGGATATAGATTAGGATAATTTAAATTCCCCAAGAGATAAATTCAATTTAAATCAATAAAAATTAAATCTAAATTTAAATTAAATTTCATTTTAAATCTAGATCATCTAACTCAAAGATAAATATAAATTCTACCTTTTAAACTTTTTAAATTAAAACCATAAAATTAAATCAAGATTTAAAATGGGCACAATAACTTTCAAATATATTTTCCAAAAATACCAATATTAATAATTTCGAAAATAATAAGTATTTTTAAATATCTTTTTGATTAATAAAATATTAATATTAATTAATTTCGAAAATCGACATATATTTGAAATCTAAATTTATGCACCTCATTTGCACTGAAACATAGTTTTCTAAAATAAGTTTTAAAAATTTTCAATACGACGCATTTTACCATTTTAAGTAATCGAAAATATTTATTATTTGAAAAACCAAGCTTCTAAAATAAATGTTTTACAAAAATATGTATCTCGCACATATTCGCACTTGACAAGGCATACAAAAATACGAACTCGTACGCGACGTACAATACGACTTTGCGACGTACATTACAAGGCAAAAATTTAAAACCAAATTTATAAATAAAAAAAAAAAAAAAAACTATAGTAAAAATTTAGGGGGTTTACAGGTTTATATATATATATATATATATATATATATATATATATATATATATATATATATATATTTATATATATATATATATATATATATATATATATATATATATATATATATATTAACTAGTCATAACCCGTGCCCATAGGGCATGGTTCATTTAAGGTATTCCCCCTCAAAATCTTGGACCCCCAATTTTAAACGAACAATAATAATTTTGAGGGCCCCATCAAAATATTAAATCCCAACCACTGCTGGATGTGAATTTTCTTTGGATTCCCCATAAAACCCCACTCTCAATAATGCTCATCCACAACCATTATGAGGCCCCCATCAAAATATTAAATCCCAACCATCAAAATATTAAATCCCCATCTTTGGATTCCCCATAAAACTCCACTCCCAATAATGCTCTTCCCCATAAAACCCCACTCCCAATAATGCTCTTCCCCATAAAATCCCACAACCGTTGATTCACCAAGATTAAATCCCAACCACTCTTTATCTTGGCACAGTCAGCCCTAGGATTCAAAAACCTTTGTGTTTTGTATAATAGATAGGTCAAATACATTCTAGAACTTTCTGTAGAACTGTTTGAGTGTCAGTTGTACAAAATACGAACGTGTTTCGGTGTTTTTACGATTCTGAGAGCTTTCGGACACGAAAATGCGATTCATTTGAAGTTTCGAAAAGCTAATACGAAGGGCTACAACATACTTTAATCATATAATTTACTGAAGGCCCAATTGCTACAGTATTGATTTTAAGTAGAAGAGTGACTATACGACATAGGCATTTTGTGTAACCTATGAGCCTATGTAGTATGGATATTAAGTGAATGTAGGTATCATAGGTTATCGAGTATATGTATGATATAGTACAAATATATATATATATATAAATATATATATATATATATATATATATATATATATATATATATATATATATATATATATATATATATATTATTGTTAGGTAATATTTGTTAGTATGAGTGTTAGTTAGATAGTAGAGGTTAGTATTTTGTTAGACAATTGATATGTTGTTAGATAGTTTGATGTTAGATATTGATATGTTAGTAGGTTATGTTAGTTCTAGATATTGGTATGTTAGCAAGTTAGTCTCTATAGGTTATATGTTAGATATTAGTTAAGATATTATGTTAGTACATTAGATAGTTAGTTAATTAGATATTTGAGGAGTATCTTGGTATCTCATGATACCAAGTTAGTATCTTAAGGTAAATATGAATTACCTTTACTTTCAAGGTAAATGATTAGTTTACCATATGACCAAGGTTGATATGGTATCCTAGTGTTAGTGGATTAGTGTCTAAGTGTTTGAGTTTGAGTAGGTGATGTTAGATTGTGGGAGGGTTATATAGATTGGTATATATATTTTTTGGGGTTATATAGTATCTATATATATTATGAGAGTATATAGATATAGGCTATGGTTCATAGTGAGGATATGTATATACGTGATATATGATATCTATATGTATGTGTTAGGATGGTACTATATAGGTAAGGATATATGTGGTATGTATATATATTATTATATCCTAAGTATCATAGATGTTGACCACTAATCTAAGTTTGACCAAAATCCTAGAAGCTTAACCTTGACCCCTAGTTTAATCCAAGATGGACCAGAGTTGACTAAGAGTTGACCAAGAGTTGACTTTGACCTAGATTGACTTAGAAACATGTAGATTGTATTGTAAATTTCTATCATTTCAAATTGAACTCTTTATAACATGTGTTGCTCTAATTAGGACTCTGTGACATCAGTTCAGACATCTATTCATATCAGTCATTCAGGGTATCAGGCGAGTACATTCTCTGATAGTTCTTTCATTTACTTCTTGATTACTGTATTTTAGTTCTAGTTAGTTCTATTTGATGTATACTATGATTCTTGGCATTATGGTTCACGGATTGGTATTATTATTGGACCTTCAGTCATGAGATATTACCTTAACTCATTACGATGGTATCGGATACTATTCTTGTCGGTATTGGATAACATTGGATATTATTGGTATCAGATACTATTCTTGTCGGTATTGGATAACATTGGATATTATTGGTATCGAATAATGTTCTCGTTGGTATTGGATAACATTGGATAAATATTAGTTAACATTGGCTAGTAACGTGTCATGGTTGGATCCATCATATCAGACGGGGCGGGGGTAATACTAGTTAGCTATGTGATCAAGAACTATCGACTAATAGTGTAAATCATCGGCTACTAGCTAAGCATATATTGCACGTATGTTTGAGCTAGATTTCCTTAGTGTAAATCATTGATTATCTCAGGCCGATCACATATCCAACTAGTATTCCAAAACATATTGTCTATTATAGCTTTATACATTCAGTCACTATTATATTGTTCTATCAGGATATAGTAGTTCTTTTTGTTCTTACAGATTTTTGTCTATCTTACCATGTTCATCAATATAACTGTCTATAACTATTTTATAGTCCTTGTCATTTACTTGGGATTTCTAGATGAGAGATGCTCGTTCCATCCTGACTGGATATGTTGACAAATATTACAGATGATATAGACGATTGTCCTACTTTCTATGTGGCCTACGAGGGTGGTACGCATGAGCCTGAGAAGGATCTAGCTCAGTAGAGAGTGCCTAGTATAGTCTAGTATTTATAGTTTTTAGTTTGTATCGGATTGTTCCAAATGTTAGTTGAGACTTTATATTCAGGATATGTATTTATTTGTGTTAGACACCTAAACTTGCGTGATGTGATAACTCTACTATTTATTCAGTTTCTTCCTTTTATCTAATTCTATATCGTGCTCTATCTTTCTTAGACTTGTGATTGAGATTATATAGTTGAGATGTCATATTATACCTTCGTGCGGTGATAACAGGTTATATGATTCATATAGTTAGTTGATAGATATTGTAGACGACCTATATAGCGTTCTACTGCCGACACTGTGGCGTAGGCTGGACGTACCCACGTTCTCGTGCCCCTAAACAGGGTGCGGGTCATGACAAGGTATCCCACTATGCCGTTTCCTACAGGTTGGGACCCTTCTCGCGAAGGCTACCGGATTGACGATCCTTGAGTCATACGGTATCTGGATCCTGATACTGCATTTGTTGATCCTCGTCGCTCTGCCAGCGAGCCATCCGATTATGCCGGTCCATCCTATTTTTATGCCCCGTGATGGCTGTGGTCTCCTACTTATTGCTGCTGATGATGCTTTTTAGTTTCTGCTTTGTAGTTTGTCATTTCATAACTTTAGTACTATTTCTACTATGCTTTTATTTCACTTCATATGTATGATTGCGAGTTTCTTTCTTTTGAATTATCAAAACTTCTAGTTGTCTCTATTAAAGTTTGGTTATGGTTAAAGTTGTATGATTGCTCTCTTCACTTTGTCTATCTTTTCTCTCTTTACAGGGAAGCTATGCTATATTTTGCTAAGTGACAAAGGGGAAGAATAATAGATATTTGATGTGATAATGTATATGATGTGATTTTATATATGAATTGTATTAGATAAGAACTTTATACCAGGACGGAAACAAAAATATCTATTTGCGGGGGAGCCACTTCATACGTGCAAATTATTTTACTCCCTTCAAAATGTGTCCATGTATGAATGTTACGACATACAAATATTATTTTGTCAATTATCAAAACGGAGGAGATTGTTGACCCAAACTGGATCATAGTCAACCTAATTTAGACAATTAACAAAATGATATCTGATATGATCCAATATGACACATCAAGTTCAAGACAGAATATATCAAGTTCAAGACGGACGTCATCGACAAAGCTATTACATTACAAATGTACTTGTATTCAGTCTGTAATTTTTTAATTTATTGAGTCTATGAACATGTACGTTTAGTCGCACCGAGTCATCTCAACCCGTAGACTTACTTCTCCAAACTCTACTATACAGAACAAAACAATCCCTGAACCAAACCAAACCAATCTAGCCTATATAAACTTTCTGGCCCAAGGTAGACAGAATTCGGGCCAAACTCTGCCTTAGGCAGAACTTGGGCTGAACTCTACCCCTTAATTTTTAGGAACTAAATTTTTAGGAACACCATGCTACTAGCTGTCCAACGTTCAAATTTTTGAATATTTGGGATAGAATTCTGGCCGAATTCTGCCTCCCCTGACTATTATATACATGGCTTGATTTCTCTCATTTCAAATCATCTCTCACTCTCAATCTTCTAAGCCTTATACATTCTAAGCCTTACTCTTCCAATGTACTAGCCAAAAGACTTTCTATGCCCCAAGGTGGTTAGTGTGATTCATCTAGAAGTTTTGTGCAAGAGTTGAAAAGAAGTCACTTGGACAATTCCAAATTTTGCCGCTGCAAAGTTGTAAGAAGTTGGCGTGCTCTTCTGAATAAAGGCACGTGTGTGCACCCTATTTCACAAATAGTAGATTTCAATCCTGAGTGAGAGTTCTCAGGCCTGGACTAGTCCTCCACGAGGGAAACCAGGTTATATCGTTGTGTTTGCATATGCTCTTCTGATCTCTCTTAATTTCTGCATTACTACTCTGATTATTTATTTTATTAGTAGTTACTTCTGGACTGGCATAGAGTTAATTTTTATTGGTTATTTTTGACACAAACTCTATTCACCCTCCTCTAGAGTTGCCTATATGTAACTTCAACTAGAATTACTGTAGAGAGAAAAGAAAGGGTTAACTTCGGAGCCGTCGTAGAAGAAAAGGAATTGCCGCATCCCATCATTGCGGAATTCCTGGATGTCTTTCCTGAAGATTTATTAGGATTGCCACCAGATCGAGACGTGGAGTTTACTATTGACTTAGGGCCAGGGGAAGCTCCAGTCTTCCAGAACAGTTACAGAATCAACCCCAAGGAATTGAAGGAGATGAAAGCGCAGATCGATGAGCTAGAAGGGAAGGGCTTTATCCAATCTAGTGCTTCATCCTAGGGAGCACCAGTTCTATTTGTGCCTAAGAAAAATGGGACCGTTAGGATGTGCATTTACTATAGGGCCCTCAATAACATCGCAATCAAGAATAAATATCCCCTAGCTCGGATTGATGAGCTCTTCGATCAGTTAAGTGGAGTGAAGGTATTCTCTAAGATAGATCTATGATCTGGGTATCATCAGGTTAAAGTCAGGGAACAGGATATTCCAAAGACTACCTTTAATACCCGATATGGACAGTATGAGTTCCTAGTTATGTCCTTCGGACTCACTAATGTCCCAGCTGTCTTCATGATCCTTATGAATAAGATTTTCTACCAGTACTTAGACAAGTTCTTGTTGGTCTTCATAAATGATATATTGATCTACTCCAAGACCCCTGAGGAGCACGATGAGCATTTGGGGATAGTATTGGAGACACTGAGAAAAGAGAAGCTATATGGAAAACTCTCAAAATGTGAGTTTTTTCTAGATAGAGTAGAGTTTTTGGGACATGTGGTGACTGCATATGGGATAGCAGTAGATCCCAAAAAGATTGATGCAGTAAAGTCATGGGCTACTCCTAAGTCAGTAGAAGAGATACGGAGTTTTCTGGGACTAGCAGGCTACTACCGGAAGTTTGTGCAAGACTTTGCCAAAATCGTGAAGCCGATGACCAAGCTTACTCGGAAGGATGGAGAGTTTATCTAGACTGATGCATGTCAAGCAGCATTCGAAGAACTCAAGAGAAGACTGACTACAGCACCCTTTCTCGCTTTACCTTCATGATCCGGAGGGTTTGCCATCTATAGTAATGCATTAGGTAAAGGATTAGTTGTGACTGGAGCAGAACAAGAGGGTGATAGCTTATGCTTTTCGGGAGTTGAGGCCACATGAGAAGAATTATCCTACCCATGACCTGGAGCTTGCAACGGTCATATTTGCTTTGAAGTTGTTGAAGCATTACCTTTATGGTGAGAGAGTTGAAATATTTACAGACCACAAAAGTTTGAAATATGTTTTTACTCAGAAGGAGCTAAATATGAGACAGAAAAGATGGCTGGAGATTATGAAGGACTTTGACATTTATCTACAGTGACACCCAAGAAAGGCTAATATGGTAGCAGATATGCACTTAGTCGGTATCCTATGGCTATGTTCCTCAGTATGGACTAACATCTTCTAGAAGACTTGGAAGGTTTGGGAATTGAAGTCATTATTTCGGGGTTTGAGGGGCAGCTGATGAATATACAGGTTTAGTCAAGATTGATATAGAAGATCAAGGAGGCCCAGTTTCTAGATGAGGGTCTCCGTTGTCTCAAGGCATAGGTGTAGGTAGGGTTATTGGATGATTTTGTCATAGCGGATGATGGTACACTAAGGCATGGGACTAGGTTGTGTGTGCCTAAGGGTACTTTGAGGGAGAAGATCATGCAGGAAGCCCACCAGTCTCAGTATTTCATTCATGCAGGACCCACAAACATTTACAAGGATCTTCGGGAGTACGTTTGGTGGTATGTGATAAAAATGGAAAGTTGCTAGATTTGTCTCTAGGTGCTTGGTATTGTAGGAAGGAAATGTAAAGCGATATACTCTAGAGGGGGGTAAATAGAGTAGGCAGCAGAATATTAGCTATTAAAAATGTTAGTAGCCAGATCACAGAAATATATCACAGATATGAAAATGTAACAGTAAAGAGCAGAGAGCAAACGCAAACAAGGCGATGTATACTGGTCTCCCTCTTGTGAGGACTAATCCAGTTGAGAAAACTCTAGCTCCCAGTTGAAATCCAATATGGAAAATCGTAAGTTTTCATACGAAGTCCTTGCAACTTCTACAGACGCAAGCTTTTATCTGAAGCACTTAACCAACTTCAATTGTGAAGTATCTTACTTCTTGTCAAGGCTTTTGATTGCAAACACTCTAAAACTTCTAGACCGTACCATACTGGAAAATCGACTAGAAGATTATAACTGGCTTGTGATTTGAAAATAAAAGCTTTAGAAGGCTTTGGAAGGCCGTAGTAAGCTTAGAGAGAAGAGAAGAGAAAGTGAATTGGTGTGTTAAAATGGTATAAATTCTTCTCTATTTATAGGATTTCTAAAGAGAGAATTCAGGCAGAATTCGGACAAAATTCTGGTAGAATTCTTTGAGAGAATCTTGGCAAATAGTTGTTGCATTCGTAACTGCGGGAAGACTGAGTTTAAAAAAGCAACGTACACTAGCCGAACTCTGGCCGAATTTGGGGCAAATTCATCTAGAGTTCTGCTGTGCAGAAAGGGTAATTTTGGGTTTTGAAACTCAATGGGCTTTGGGATTTCGAATGTTCAAGCAGTTCGGAATTAGATTTTTGGTGTTGGGCTAGTTTTTAAAATAAATGGGTATTTTTGAAAATATTTTTGGATAGCCTATTTTCCAGTACGACTCGGTGTATATTGTATTTTCTAGACTCAATAAAGTATAAAAATACATTAAATAAATGAAAGTACATACACAATGACAAATATGGCTCCAGTCTTGAACGACAGCAGTAGCAGTTATATTAGATCGTTCAAGTAACCCTTATATTGAGACATGGTTAGATCAATTATTAAAATCAGATTCGACCATGACCAATGGGCCAACAGGTATGTCAGCAAGTTAAGGCAGAGAGACAGAGACCCGGATGATTACTCCAGCCTTTAGCCATTCCAGAATGGAAGTAGGAACATATCACTATGAATTTTGTTTCAGCTTACCACAAACGTCCGGCAAGAAAAATGCTATATGGGTAGTCGTAGACAGACTGACAAAATTGGCCCACTTTATTCAGTTCAAGGTAGGGTTGTCGAAAGAGAAGTTAGCAAAGTTGTACATGAGACATATTGTACGGATTCACGGAGTGCCAGTCAGTATCATTTTCGACAGAGATAGCTGGTTCACCTCACATTTCTGGAAGAGTCTGCAGCAGAGGTTGGGCACTAAGTTGAATTTTAATACAGCTTATCATCCACAGACAACAGGACAGTCGGAGAGGACTATTCAGATCCTAGAGGTTATGTTGCGGGTCTGTGTCCTAGACTTTGGAGGATTTTGGGAGGATCACTTACACCTGGTAGAGTTTGCTTATAACAAAAACTACCAGGCCAGCATAGGTATCACACCTTTTGAGGCACTTTATGGCCGACGGTGTCGTACGCCTTTGTCTTGGGATAATGTAGGAGAAAGGGCTTTACTTGGACTAGAGATGGTAGTCGACTCAGCAGAGAAGGTCAAGTTGATCAGGGAGTGTCTCAGGGTTGCTCATGACAGGCAGAAGCATTGGGTCGATAGCAGCAGAAGACCCTTGGAGTTTATTGTAGGATATATGCTGTTTAAGAAGATTTCTCTGACTAGAGGCACTATCAGGTTAGGAAGGGGCGATAAACTTAGCCCAAGATACATTGGACCCTTCAAGGTGATCGAAAGGATTGGGGTTGTTGCGTACCGACTAGCACTTCCCTCTAGCCTAGAAGGGATACACAACATCTTCCATGTGTCATAGATATATTGCAGACCCGAACCATGTAATGGATCACTCCGAGCTGATGGTGGGACCCAGTCTCACATATGTGGAGCAGCTAGTTGAGATCCTTAACCGTAGAGATAAGCAGCTAAGGAATCAGGTTATCCCTTTAGTTAGAGTTGCCTGGAGGTGCCACTCATCGAGGGAGTCTACTGGGAGAGAGAATGATATGAGGAAAAAAATTCCCTACTTGTTTGAGGGTTGATTTGTTTCTCTACCATTACTCCTTAAATTTCGAGGACGAAATTTTTCGTAAGAGGGTAGATTTGTAACCCTACTGTTCCCAAATAAATGAGAATTACACCTTTTCCTAATATTTTAGTATTTTAAGAATAATTTATTCAAAAATATTTAATAATATTTTATTAACTTATAATTTTTCATTACAATAATTAATTACAGCAATTAATTATGACATCCTAATTCAGGATGGCAAATTTGCAAATACTTCTAAACTAGCAAGGTTATTTTAGGAAGCCACTGAAGAATATTAGTCACATGTTAGGTGGGAACATTCTAGAATGTAATTAGACTAATCTGGATTAGTACTAATTAAACCATGTTAACACTAATTAACCTCAGGGAATATTCTTTCGCATCTGGAATACACCACAGAATATTCTCTAAAATATTTCAGGAATATTCTTTCTAGCCCATGTGCCTAGGGATTCTAGGTCTTTCCTAATCACCCTATAAATAGAATCATTAATTAGTGCTAATCATTCCTAAATCTAGTGGCTAACTACTGTGTCCACATGTCGGTGTCCACCCTATTTTTTTATATTTACAATTTTACCCTGACACGAACACACCTATGCCTACATACCCTGTGTCCATTCCACCCCGTGTCTTATGTCCCTAATACAGGACATACACCCTTGTGTCCAAACACTCCTGGACACTACTACAGATCCTCGACACCATAAACCCTAACCCTAGAATCTAAATAAAGCAGCCGTGTCTGCCTCGTCTTCACCGTGTCGGGCTAAAATTCATCGGAGAACCTGCTGTCGTGTCCTGAAGGAGTCAGGACATGGACTTCTACCGCAGAGAAGTTCGTTGCCGCCTCGACATCATCGTCGAAGATCGAAGCCCACCGTGTTCCGACCGATGTACCGCCGAAGACGACGGAGAGCCGCTGTTGTGTCCAGACCTGGACTTGTCGACGCCTTCCCGAGTCGCTGTCTCATCGTTCCTCGCCGGAGTTCGAAGCCCGCTACCCGATCTCGTCGCCAAGAACCACCTCGCCACTGACCACCACCGCCTCCTCCTCGAGTCGCAGTCTGGAGCACGAACCAGATCGACCCAGATTCGGTCGATCTTCGTCGTCCCGACCTCTAAAGCACCGCTTGCCGCCAGGAACGGTTGACCCCGTCGCCTCTGGCCGCTACCCGGCAAGATTCGTGCCATTGGCCTGCTGGATTAGTGTGGCGTAGCCACCCGAGCCACCGCAGCCGTCGATCTCCTCCACCGTTGAAGAAGCCAGGGTGAGTTCCCTTCTCCTTCTCAACCTCCTCCTCGTCTCTACCTTCTTTTTCTGCCTCTCCTACTTCTCCTTCTTCTTCTTCTGTTTCTCCCTCTCTTTAGGATTTTCTAGGGTTTTTATGAGAATTGTTGTTTGAGTTTGAGAAATATGTGAAGAGACAGAGAGTTTAGGGTTACTATTAGGGTTTTGATAGGAGAATTGGGCCGGGTTTGGCAATAGGCCGAACGGGCCAAGAAGAAGAAGAAAAAAGAAAGAAAGAAAGAAAGAAAGAAAGAAGAAGAAAAAAATAATTAGTAACATTAGTAGTAGCAGGCCGAGCAGAAGCATGTAGGGTCTGCCAAACAGTAGGCTGGGCCAGATCAAAAAAGGGTCTACCAAATAGTAGGCTAGGCCAGATGAAAAAAAAAGAAAAAGAAAAAAAAGGTTTAGGATTGGGCTTACTGTAGATTTTGGGCTGTTAGTAGTATTATTATTACTATTATTGTTACTATTACTATTATATTCTTAGTAATCTTTAGATAAGCTATTGAATATTTGTTTTGCTAAGTATTATTTTGCTAGTGAAAAATATTTCTAAATTTATATTAATTTGCTCGTAAAATATTTTGGTTATAATTACTATCTAAAGAATATTATGTTGCTAACTATTATAATAAAAGTCAAAAAATCCTTATATATATTTAACTAGAATATATTAATTAGTTAGTTGCCTTGGTTTGTAATCTAACCAAATTCTTAATTTATTCTAGGTGGACATAGTGACACTTATGTTCATATTCTCGATCTTCCTGGACAAGGTAAGTACTTCTACGACATTGATTCAATTACTTCATGTGAATACTTGTTTCATGTTGGACACGATTTCATACACGGTTGACCATGTGCTCCTAGTTATTGTGCTAGCATGTACTTTTGTTCTTTACTTGTACTTGGAGGAGGGGAAATACTACTGGTATGTGACCAAAGCCAAGCTGCTAGTTAGGTCTTGTGGATAGCCAAATCACACACTTGTGCATATGTGATTAAGTCGTACATTTATTTTATGTACTTGTCCAGCCGATCACATGCTTAGGTACGTATTTGAAATCACATGTCCTATTCTCCTTGCTACATGTTTCATGTTTAGTAGCTTATGCATGTATGGTTCATGTTAGTCATGTTTCATTATGTGTTTACATGTTCATATGTTGTACTTGTCTTATTGTTGTATATTATACTTTGCTTCTTTCCTGACTGGATCTATTGCAGGTGAGCTCGAGGATATTTGTCCTACCTACTATGGGCCAGAGCCCGAGACCTTACCTGAGCAGGATGGAACCACGACCCAGGACTTAGACGTTGCTCCGGGGATTTAGCTTGGTCGGAGTTTTAGACTTTGATGCAGGATTACTATTGTTGTATTGTTTTAGGCTTTATAGGATTGTATGTACATATAGATTGGACACCTTATCTCTAGTACCAGATTTGTTTCCAGCATATCATGTATAGGTGTAATAAAAGAATAGTGATGTGGTGGTATATGGTGATTTGATCTGGGAACGTGATAGTAGCTGTGATAATATGAATTGATTATGATATCTGGAAGTTTCCTAAAGGTTTAGTACAGCTCATTACGCCGTGTCTAAGACGTAAGCTGGGCGTGTCTGACTCGTATCTAGAAATTTGGAAGCAGGTCGTAACATGTTTTTAGTGGTGGCCCATCCAGGTCATATCTTAATAGTACTTAAACCCTAGAGTACTATTGGAAAGCCTGCTAGACTAAGGACAAATCATCACAACATTGGACGGAGGAAATAGTAGTACTTACTTTATTATTTTCCATCTCTATTTAGGCCTTATTAAATAGAATAATCACTCTTTATTTTTCCTTTTCATGATAATTTTGAAACGCAACATCGGACCTTTGAGCCCCCTACACTAGAGGCTACTGAGCTTCCACCAACTCCTACCACCTCGACCATTACTATTGATAGCACTCAGCTGATGGTAGTCTTCTAGAAGTTCATCGACTCTCAGAGTGAACAGGCAACACTTTTTCGAGCTAGCATCACTAATGCACTTCGTACCAGAAAGAAAACATCGGTGGGACCAGGGACCGCTAGAGATTTCAAAAATCTTAGGCCCTTGGATTTTTATAGGACAGAAGGGATCCTCTACAACGACGAGTGATAAGAGAATGTTGAGAGGCTACTCCAGATCGCCCGTATTCTCGAACACCTCAAGATCAAGGCAGCCAGTATGCAGATTTTGATATCACCCGTGCTTGGTACCGAGATGAGCCGCGACTAGCACCACCAGGACTTCTCTAGACAGATTTCAAGAAGCTGTTCAATGAGAAGTTCTTTCCGAAGGTCGCCAGAGATGTACTCGAGAGCCAGTTCGAGCGTCTTGAGCAAGGCAGCATGACAGTTGATGAGTACACGACGGTGTTCAGTCGATTGAGCAATTTTACAGAGTCCCTGGTTCGTACACCACAGGAGCGGGCCCACCGGTTCAAGAAGGGCCTGACTCGAGAGGTTTGCCTAGTTGTTACTACCATCAGGGTCAGTACTTACGAGGACATCTTCAGAGTCGCCTCGGGAGTAGGGAAGGATATGGAGCCTCGGACCAAGGGGACAATGATGTAGGCACCAGCAGCTATCAGGACCCACCGAAGCGGCCCAATATCTAAACGATGTCGTTTCCATCTCTACATCCTGTACCACAGCTGCAGCATCATCCTGCCAAAGCTTCTGCACCCCGGCCACAGTGACATATCCAGACGGCGATCACTTATGCTTTTTACTACCGGCCAGGTCATCACTTTCACGTATGCCACAAGAGGTTGGGACTCTGCTTATTCTACGGATCGTCAGCTCATTAGATAAGGGATTTCCAGCAGGCTGTTGTTCGTCTTACATTTGGACCAGCCACAGGACCCAGGGGAGCTGGACGACCACCTACACCGCCTCCGTGGGGACCACCTCTGCCCACTCAGCAACAGAGGTTCGTACACCACCACCAGCATCAGAGAGGTGCAGTACAGCAGGGACGAGCATTCACTATGGCCGTAGAGGAGGACGAGGCTACGCCAGATGTGATTTTAGGTTCTATCTGACTCTATTCATTTTCCGTCGTTGTATTGTTTGACTCGGGTGCCGTACATGGTTTTTATCCCTTGAGTTTTTGTGTAGATACGACTTCACACCAGTACCTACTAAGAGGAACTGTCAGATTATGATAGAAGGAAGAGTAGTACCGGTTAGTGATATATGTGACTGCCTAATTAGTATAGCTGGAATATAATTCAAAGCCCAGCTCCTCGTAATGCCACTTCCAGGATTCGATGTAGTCCTCGGGATGGACTAGTTGAGTGAGCATTTTGCAGTTATAGATTGTAACCAGGGGAAGGTAATATTCAGAGCGCAAGAGAGTTCACCATTTGAAGTCGGCAGAATTTCTGTAGAGTGAATAGAATGGGTTAACTTCGGAGCCATAGTAAAAAGGAATTATCGCATCCCATCATTACGGAATTCCTGGATGTCTTTCCTGAAGATTTGTCGAGATTTTCACTAGACCGAGACGTGGAGTTTACTATTGACTTAATGCCCGGGGCAGCTCCAGTCCTGTGAGCCCTTAGCCCAATTTTCCTATTTATTTTTTGTTATTATATTTAGCTGAATTGTTAAATTAATGAATAGACATTTGAATAATCAATGTATATGTGTAATATATACATATTATTTGTTTCTTAGTAAATAAAAAGGCAGCAAGGGGGTTTTCGTTATTATCCCAACTATGAAGGGCCTAAGTGAAATTGTGTTAATTCAAAATCCCCTTTCGAGCGCGGAGATTCAAATCCTGTATTCATACTTTTCCTAAACGGCCAAAGCCAGGAAAGGGGTTTAGATATTATCGAATTTCTTTCTCCTTATCCTAGCAGGATTCGTTTTAGTCTATATATATGTATGTTGAATTAATGCCTCCGTTTTCCTCAAAACCCTAAATTCAAAATCTCTCCTGCGCCCTCGGATTCGTGGGGTCTACGTATCCAGGAAGTGTTTGGCAAGTGGGAGCAGTCAAAAATAGGTAACCTTCGTTTCCTTCAATCAAGTAAATTTTACCATGTTCAAGTAGAGATATAGGTGTTTGTAGTAATTCCTAAATGAAACTAGATAATGATGGGAAGGTGCTCTGTTACCAGTAGGACAACCCCATCATTGTCTATGGGAAAGGCATGAGAAGATAGGCTATGTATCAGAACAATTATAGGATAGGTAAGTCAGAATACCCAGTGTTAGGGTCGAAGGAAGGTTGAGTCATGTTTAGGACTATACAATAAATATTGGGGTTGTGGTTTCATATCAAATCAGGGTGATCCATTGTGCACCTATCCAGACATCTATGTGAACCTCCATTGTATCCCATGGATACTAACTGGTGAATCTTCTCGTATCAGATTTATCTTAGTGTAATCGAGAGGGAAGGATTCCTATAACAGTAATCAAGGTAGGAGAATGGGGCATATACATATATAGGAGCAGTGTAGCCTACATAGAGAAGGAAACGTAGAGCAGCATAGCAGGAGATGCCTAGGAACATGAGATGTGTGTCAGAGGCTGATGTGAGTGCCTATAGGATCAAAACAGGGACCTAGTACTAAGGAAAACTAGTAAAGTTGAGTACTGTGCGTACGTGTAGTATAGGGAGAGTCATGCCAATACTCTATGAGCACTAATTTGTAGTTTACCCTTTAATTATTTACTGATATGAAAACTTGTTGCACCAGGTAATCTAAGCTGATCCTGTGGACCTAGACTTGGGCTAGGTTGCAACCCAGGTAGTACCTGTGTGACCTGGAGGGGGAAGAGAACCACTGGGATAGTCATGCTGGTACCAACACCTAGGAGAGGTATTAGCCTCAGGAAGGTCTACACAATAGCAAACTGCATCTATATATTGTTAACAGGTGTAGCAAGTTTTATCTCTCGTAATATCTGTACTTTAGGTATGAACATTGGGGGTATCCAGTTGTGTGTCAAGGTTTAATGGGTCAATATTGGTTTGTGGGTTTGATACATAGGGTATTAACCTTCACTGCCCTGTGAACTCTTGTCACCTACTAAATTATGTTCAATATATTCAGATTAAGCCTATTAGCATACTGTTCTGCCACCCCATCCTACAATCAAGTTTACTTGTATCTCCTTGGCTCAATTCAGTCCATTTTGGATATGATTCAGACTATGTACAAATGTCCTGCACATCCCACATTAATGTCCTGCATCTTGGACAGATTGGTTGCACTAGTTTTTCCCTCTACGATTTGATTCAGACCCTAGCCTAAGGACCTACCATAATATCGTGTACCTAAGGGTAACTGAGTTTACTTGTAGGTCGTGTATCTAGGGGTAGAGCCCAGAAGATGAGTTAACATAGTAGTATTTTGTACCAAGTAAAGGGAGTTGAGCCATCAAATCCTAAGATACCACTAGCTAGTAAGTATCAGTGCCTTATAACTTAAAGGACTACCAGCCTATGTGACCTGGTGACTTGTTAGTAAAGGCATATGTGAGTCATGTGAAGACAAAAAATATAGACAGTACTTGCTGGTGACAAGTTAGTGTAGAGTTATGCATTAGTGACTTGGTCGAGACTGGGAAACTAAGGGGCAGATAAGTATACAACCCAAGATGGAATTTAGGATTTAAGGAGAAGGGTTCCTACTGAGCAATAGTACAGGTCTAAGCAATTCAATATTACCTGGGAAGGATCCTTGTTACCCAATAGGTACTGACCTGGGAGACTTTTGGTATCCAGATATTAGAGTACCTAGGAGCAGGGCAATTGGCCACTGTCCTGTATGAGACAGAGACAGAAAGACATAGATAGTATGTCCCTGTGACAGTAAGGGTCAGTGAATAACATGAAGTCGAGTCTGTGAGTCTTTATAGGTGTACAGACCTGGAGCTTAATAGAAGATGTCTTAGTTAGATAGGTTCACCAGGTCAGTAAACAGTAGTACCCTGCATTAGAGTTCAGGCCCACATTATTTATGTGTTCAGTCCCATATTTTGAGCATCAGTCCATTTCTTGAACTTAGTCATTGGTTCAGATATGAGGTAGGGGGGAACCTGTTCTTGAGTTCAGTCTCCTACTGGTTGATATCAGTTGTCCTTAATATATGTGTTCAGTCCTTATGGGACTTGTATTAGTATCATATCAGCTCAGTCTTTGGTTAACTGTCCAGCCCACTTAGCCATAACCAATAGAGTTTCAGTCGAGAGATTAACTTTAAGAGAAATGTTTGGCTTGACAGTGTGATAGTAGGGTATGTATATGTGTGAGGATAGGTCAAATGTCCTGTGAAGTAAGGGTTGTAAGGAGAGGATAAGTTATTAGCCTATGTCTAGGAGTAGTCATATACCAGCCTCATATAGGCAATGAATTTTATCCTCTATATAGAGCCACCTATATGTAATAACCATATGTTAGGATATAGGCCCAATAGGAACTAGTAGACTTCAAATTATAAACATGTAGGAAGGAAGAGGGCTGATAAACCAAGCCAATAAGGCCATTTAGAAATACTAGAGTATTTAACATTGTTTTAAAGGAATGTTTGATTGTAATTTGAATTTCATGCATTGATTAGAATTAACTCTAAAAACAGGTTCATTGGACTGTGACTCAGTGCTCAACCCGTACCAACAGCTCAGGACCACAGACAAGTATTCCTTGCCTTTCGTTATAGCTTTATCTACATGCTTATCTGCTTTCATTATTCAAATGATTGCTGACATATGCTTCGCCATTGCTCACAGTTAGCCTTGTAGATTTATTGGACATGTTTTTTACTTGTACTGGTTTGAGTTGTATCGTAGGACGATCACGTTATAAATTGAACTGCTATTTTCCTTATTTTTTTGTTTACAACCTGCGAGTCCACACACGGGGCGAGGGTTGTCCGTTGCACCTGCGAGTCCACACACGGGGCGAGGGTGACTTGCCTTGAAACTGACCTGCGAGTCCATATTCGGGGCGAGGGTTGGTATTACATTGATTCTCTTGTTTACTTATTTTCTAGCAGTTCATTTATACGTAGTTGTTCATACATTCATGTCTCGCGATTGTTTAGTTTTTCCTGCTTATATCCTGGATTTCTTTCATGCATGATAAACTGTTAGAAAGGTTTGTATATTATGTATCTTGCTAGTCCTCTAAGGACCTGATGATCTCTTCAGGTTTATCCGAGTATTGAGCTAGGTGCACGCGAGCAGGTTTGAGCTATCATTAGACCACGGTGTCACTGCAGACGAGGGTACTTTAATGATTAGTATTTTGATTCAGTTATTTCTATTCATGTACTATTTTATTCCGTCTACTGGTAGTGGATTTGTGTCCACCGGACGTGACCTGGATTCATGATGAGCTTGATACTTCATTTTATATATTATCATTCTGTATTCAGTTGATTGTGTCATATTTCTGTGGATGAGATCTAGACTGCCTTGTTAGATTCTGTGACTTGTTTATGTACTAGACAGCGTTCTACCGTCGACACTGTGGCGTAGGCTAGACTTTGGACATGTCTCATATCCAAAAAGCGGGTGCGGGTCGTGACAAGTTTTTTGGTGGCCCATGCAGGTCTACGTTAAATCACATCGGTTACGTTACCGTCGTGAGCCTGCAAATAGGACTAGACTCTTAGGATCTCATCTACGTGTCTTGAAAACAGTATTAATCTCTGTCCTTGATTTCTATTGAATCCTTGACTTGCTTCCTGGTTGGAATCTTCATACCGTCTAATGTTTTTTTTATTACAGTAAATAGATTCTCAAGACAGGAACAACGCTTTCCTGAACACCCCACCGACTGCAGGAGGGTTCTTCATGTACATGACTCCACCGACGCAGGGAGGCCAGCTTACACACCAGGGCGACCCGGCTCAACCGCAATACTCGAGATTCTGCAGAGACGACATTCTGCCACTAGCACAAGTTCTGCATCCAGCACCTACCATGCACCCTGCACCGGCGATGTATTCAGCTCCTGTGATGCATCCAGCACCCGCGACGTACCCAGAACCTGCCATATACCCAGCACATGTTCTGCTTCTGCCACCTCTGCTGGACAATATTGCCCTCCTTGAAATCTTCCAGCAGCTCATCACTTTCCAGACGCGGCAAGCCGACGCCTTCCGTAATACATTGAGAGAGGCCCTTCAGACTAGGGATGCACCCCCGCTGCACCCCGGCACTTTCAAGAATTTCATGGACCTTAGGCCCAGGGAATTCAAGGGAACGGAAGGGATACTCTACGCAGACGACTGGTTGGAGAATGTGTACCGCAACCTCCGGATGGCCCAAATCCCCGAAGACAAGAAGGTCGAGAATGCTAGCATACAACTCTACGATATCGCCCGCACGTGGTATAGAGAGAGCCCCGATTCACCGCACCAGATGTGACCTGGAAGGAGTTCAAGGAGTTGTTCAAGACAAAGTTCTTTCCCGAAGCAGCCCACGAATTTTTGGAGAACGAGTTCGAGAGCCTCGAACAGGGCAACCTCTCCATCGACGAGTACTCCGTCGAGTTCTCCCGCCTCAGTTGCTTTGCAGATGCCTTGACCCCTGCAGCCAAGGCCAAGAAGTTCAGGAAGGGGCCATCCCGTGAGATCCGCATAGCTATTGCCACCAGCCAAGCTACCACATACGAGAAGATATTTAAGGTCGCACAGGACGTGGAGAAAGAACAGAAATGCAAGCAAAAGAGAGAGACATACAGGGAGGAAGCAGCAGCCAATCGAGAGTGGCAAAGCGGCCCAATGTCCTCGAGAAGACCGCAGCACAATAGTATCAACAACAGCTACAAGCAGCCCCATATCAAGTACAAGACGTTCCTACCTGCCAGTATTGCATGAAGAAGGGCCACATCCAAGAACAGTGCCGCAAATGGTTAGGGTTGTGTTGGACTTGTGGTTCCAACCAACACATAGCTCAATTTTGTCCGAAGAGAAACGCGACTGCCCCACCACCACCAACCGCCCGAGGAGGACAAGCTTATACCACGATCATGGAGAACCCGACGACACCACAAGGAGGAGCTGACGGAAGTTCATGATAGATTATAGTAATAGGTACCATTGAGAGTCCTATATTAGATTTTGTGAGAACTTAAAAATATTTTAGTAGCAGCAAGTTTTGACTATTTATTACGATATATCATAGTTTTATTTGAATTTCGAGGACGAAATTATTTTAAGGTGGGTAGGTTTGTGAGCCCTTAGCCCAATTTTCCTATTTATTTTTTGTTATTATATTTAGCTAAATTGTTAAATTAATGAATAGACATTTGAATAATCAATGTATATGTGTAATGTATGCATATTATTTGTTTCTTAGTAAATAAAAAGGTAGCAAGGGGGTTTTCGTTATTATCCCAACTATGAGGGGCCTAAGTGAAATTGTGTTAATTCAAAATCCCTTTTCGAGCACAGAGATTCAAATCATGTATTCATACTTTTCCCAAACGGCCAAAGCCAGGAAAGGGGTTTAGATACTATCGAATTTCTTTCTCCTTATCCCGCAGGATTCGTTTTAGTCTATATATATGTATGTTGAATTAATGCCTCCGTTTTCCTCAAAACCCTAAATTCAAAATCTCTCCTGCGCCCTCGAATTCGTGGGGTCTGCGTATCCAGGAAGTGTTTGGCAAGTGGGAGCAGTCGAAAATAGGTAACCTTTGTTTCCTTCAATCTAGTAAATTTTACCATATGCAAGTAGAGATATAGGTGTTTGTAGTAATTCCTAAATAAAACTAGATGATGATGGGAAGGTGCTCTGTTACCAGTAGGACAACCCCATCATTGTCTATGGGCAAGGCATGAGAAGATAGGCTATGTATCAGAACAATTACAAGATAGGTAAGTCAGAATACCCAGTGTTAGGGTCGAAGGGAGGTTGAGTCATGTTTAGGACTATACAATAAATGTTGGGGCTGTGGTTTCATATCAAATCAGGGTGATCCATTGTGCACCTATCCAAACATCTATGTGAACCTCCATTGTATCCCATGGATACTAACTGGTGAATCTCCTCGTATCAGATTTATCTTAGTGTAATCGAGAGGGAAGGATTCCTATAACAGTAATCGAGGTAGAAGAAAGGGGCATATACATATATAGGAGCAGTGTAGCCTACATAGAGAAAGAAACGTAGAGCAGCATAGCAGTGGATGCCTAGGAACATGAGATATGTGTCAGAGCCTGATGTGAGTGCCTATAGGATCAAAACAGGGACCTGGTACTAAGGAAAACTAGTAAAGTTGAGTACTGTGCATATGTGTAGTATAGGGAGGGTCATGCCAATACTCTATGAGCACTAATTTATAGTTTACCCTTTAATTATTTACTGATATGAAAACTTGTTGCACCAAGTAATCTAAGCTGATCCTGTGGACCTAGACTTGGGCTAGGTTGCAACCCAGGTAGTACCTGTGTAACCTGGAGGGGGAAGAGAACCACTGGGATAGTCATGCTGGTACCAACACCTAGGAGAGGTATTAGCCACAGAAAGGTCTACACAGTAGCAAACTGCATCTATATATTGTTAACAGGTGTAGCAAGTTTTATCTCTCGTAATATCTGTACTTTAGGTATGAACATTGGGGGTATCCAGTTGTGTGTCAAGGTTTAGTGGGTCAATATTGGTTTAGGGGTTTGATACATGGGGTATTAACCTTCACTGCCCTGTGAACTCTTGTCACCTACTGAATTATGTTCATTATATTCAGATTAAGCCTATTAGCATACTGTTCTGCTACCCTATCCTTCAATCAAGCGTACTTGTATCTCCTTGGCTCAATTCAGTCTATTTTAGATATGATTCAATCAAGCCTAAGGGTAACTGAGTTTACTTGTAGGTCGTATATCTAGGGGTAGAGCCCAAAAGATGAGTTAACATAGTAGTATTTTGTACCAAGTAAAGGGAGTTGAGCCATCAAATCCTAAGATACCACTAGCTAGTAAGTATCAGTGCCTTCTAACTTAAAGGACTACCAGCCTATATGACCTGGTGACTTGTTAGTAAAGGCAGATGTAAGTCATGTGAAGACAAAAACTGTAGACAGTACTTGCTGGTGACAAGTTAGTGTGGAGTGATGCATTAGTCACTTGGTCGAGACTGGGAAACTAAGGGGCAGGTAAGTATACAACCCAAGCTGGAATTTAGGATTTAAGGAGATGGGTTTCTACTGAGCAATAGTACAGGTCTAAGCAATTCAATATTACCTGGGAAGGATCCTTATTACCCAATAGGTACTGACCTGGGAGACTTTTGGTATCCAGATATTAGAGTACCTAAGAGCAGGGCAATTGGCCACTGTCCTGTATGAGACAGAGACAGAGAGCAGAGAGACAGGGATAGTATGTCCCTGTAACAGTAAGGGTCAGTGAATAACATGAAGTCGAGTGTGTGAGTCTTTATAGGTGTGCAGACCTGGAGCTTAATAGAAGATGTCTCAGTTAGATAGGTTCACCAGGTCAGTAAACAGTAGTACCATGCATTAGAGTTCAGGCCCATATTATTTATGTGTTCAGTCCCATATTTTGAGCATCAGTCCATTTCTTGAACTCAGTCATTGGTTCAGATATGAGGTGGGGGGAACCTGTTCTTGAGTTCAGTCTCCTACTGGTTGATATCAGTTGTCCTTAATATATGTGTTCAGTCCTTATGGGACTTGTATTAGTATCATACCAGCTCAGTCTTTGGTTGACTGTCCAGCCCACTTAGCCATAACCAATAGAGTTTCAGTCGAGAGATTAACTTTAAGAGGAATGTTTGGCTTGACAGTGTGATAGTAGGGTATGTATATGTGTGAGGATAGGTCAAATGTCCTGTGAAGTAAGGGTTGTAAGGAGAGGATAAGTTATTAGCCTATGTCTAGGAGTAGTCATATACAAACCTTATATAGGCAATGAATTTTATCCTCTATATAGAGCCACCTATATGTAATAACCATATGTTAGGATATAGGCCCAATAGGAACTAGTAGACTTCAAATTATAAATATGTAGGAAGGAAGAGGGCTGATAAACCAAGCCAATAAGGCCATTTAGAAATACTAGAGTATTTAACATTATTTTAAAGGAATGTTTGATTATAATTTGAATTTCATGCATTGATTAGAATTAACTCTAAAAACAGGTTCATTGGACTGTGACTCAGTGCTCGACCCGTACCAACAGCTCAGGACCACAGGCAAGTATACCTTGCCTTTCGTTACAGCTTTATATACATGCTTATCTGCTTTTATTATTCAGTTGATTGCTGACTTGTGCTTCGCCATTGCTCACAGTTAGCCTTGTAGCTTTATTGGACATGTTTTTCACTTGTACTGGTTTGAGTTGTATCGTAGGACGATCACGTTATAAATTGAACTGCTAATTTCCTTATTTTTTTTGTTTACAACCTGCGAGTCCACACACGGGGCGAGGGTGACATGTCTTGAAACTGACCTGCTAGTCTACATTCGGGGCGATGGTTGGTATTACTTTGATTCTCCTGTTTACTTATTTTCCAGGAGTTCATTTATACGTAGTTGTTCATACATTCATGTCTCACGATTGTTCAGTTTTTCCTGCTTATATCTTGGATTTCTTTTATGCATGATAAACTGTTAGAAAGGCTTGTATATTATGTATCTTGCTAGTCCTCTGAGGACCTGATGATCTTTTCAGGTCTAGCCGAGTATTGAGCTAGGTGCACGCGAGCAGGTTTGAGCTATCATTGGACCACGGTGTCACTGCAGACGAGGGTACTTTGATGATTAGTAGTTTGGCTCAGTTATTTCCATTTATGTACTATTTTATTCCGTCTACTGGTAGTGGATTTGTGTCCACCGGACGTGACCTGGATTCATGATGAGCTTGATACTTTATTTTATATATTTTCATTCTGTATTCAGTTGATTGTATCATATTTCTGTGGATGAGATCTAGACTGCCTTGTTAGATTCTGTGACTTGTTTATGTATTAGACAGTGTTCTACCGCCGACACTACGACGTAGGCTGGACTTGGATACGTCTCGTATCCGAAAAGCGGGTGCGGGTCATGACAAGTCCCCCAAAATAGTTACAGGATCAACCCCAAGGAATTGAAGGAGATGAAGGCACAAATCGATGAGTTAGAAGGAAAAGGCTTTATCCGATCTAGTGCTTCGCCCTGGGGAGCACCAGTTCGGTTTGTGCCTGAGAAAGACAGGACTGTTAGGATGTACATTGACTATCGAGCCCTCAACAACATTATAATCAAGAATAAATATCCCATGCCCCGAATTGATGAGCTCTTCGATCAGTTGAGTGGAGCGAAGGTGTTCTCCAAGATAGATCTGTGATCCGGGTATCATCAGGTTAAAGTCTGGGAACATGATATTCCAAACACTGTCTTTAATACCCGGTATGGACAGTATATGTTCCTGGTTGTGACCTTCGGACTCATCAATGCCCCAGTTGTCTTCATGAACCTTATGAATAAGGTTTTCCACCAGTACTTAGACAAGTTCGTGGTGATCTTCATTGATGATATCTTGATCTACTTTAAAACCCCAGAGGAGCGCGAGGAGCATTTGAGGATAGTATTGGAGACACTAAGGAAAGAGAAGCTATATGGAAAACTCTCAAAATATGAGTTTTTCCTAGATAGAGTGAAGTTTCTGGGACATGTGGTGACTACAGATAGGATAGCAGTAGATCCCAAGAATATTGAAGTAGTGAAGTCGTGGGCCACTACCAAGTCAGTAGCAGAAATTTAGAGTTTTCTGGGACTAGCAGGCTACTACCAGAAGTTTGTGCAAGACTTTGCCATAATCGTGGAGCCAATGACCAAGCTTAATCGGAAGGATGAGAAGTTTATCTGGATTGATGCATGTCAAGCAGTATTCAAAGAACTTAATAGAAGACTAACTACATCACATGTCCTAGCTTTAAATTCAGAATCGGGAGGGTTTGCCATCTACAGTGATACATCAGAGAAATGATTGGGTTGTGTACTGGAGCAGAACAAGAAGGTGATAGCTTATGCTTTTCGACAGTTGAGGCCACATAAGAAGAATTATCCTACCCATGACCTGGAGCTTGCAGAGGTCATATTTGCTTTGAAGTTGTAGAAGCATTTCCTTTATGGTGAAAGGGTAGAAATATTTATAGACCACAAAAGTCTAAAATATGTTTTTACTCAGAAGGAGCTAAATATGAGACAGAGAAGATAGTTGGAGCTTATGAAGGACTTTGACATTTATCTACAGTACCACCCAGTAAGGGCTAATATGGTAGCATATGCACTTCATCGGTATCATATGGCTATGCTCCTCACTATGGAATGACATCTTCTAGAAGACTTAGAGGGTTTAGGAATTAAAGTCATAATTTTGGGGTTTGAGGGGAAGCTGATAAATATGCATATACAAATGATAGAGAAGATCAAGAAGCCCAGTTTCTAGATGAGGGTCTCCGTTGTCTCAAAGCACAGGTGTAGGTAGGATTATTGGATGATTTTGTCATAGCGGATGATGGTACTCTAAGACATAGGACTAGGTTGTGCGTAAAGATAGTTTGAGGAAGAAGATCGTGCAGGAAGCCCACCAGTCTTAGTATTCCATTCATCCAAGAGCCACAAAGATGTACAAGGATCTTCAGGAGTACGTTTGGTGGTATGGGATGAAACGAGAAGTTGCTATATTTATCTCATGGTGCTTGGTATGCCAGCAGGCTAAGGCAGAGTGACAGAGACCCGGAGGATTACTTTACCCTTTACCTATTCCAGAACGAAAGTGGGAACATATCACTATGCATTTTATTTCAGGCCTACTACGAATGCCTGACGAAAAAAATGCTCTATGGGTAGTCTTGGATAGACTGACAAAACCGGCCCACTTCATTCCATTCAAGGTAGGGTTCTCGACAGAGAAGTTAGCCAAGTTGTACATCAGACAGATTGTGCGGATTCACGGTCTGCTAGTCAGTATCATTTTTGAAAGAGACAGTAGGCACTTCACATTTTTTAAAGAGTCTGCCGCAGAGTTTAGGCACTAAGTTGAAGTTCAACACAGCTTATCATCCACAGACAAACGGGGAATCGGAGAGAACTATTTAGACCCTAGAGGATATGTTGCTGGTCTGTGTCCTAAACTTTAGAGGATCTTGGAAGGAACAATTACACCTTGTAGAGTTTGCTTATAACAACAGCTACCAGGCTAGCATAGGCATGACACCATTTGAGGCAATCTATGGTCGTTGGTGTCGTACGCCTTTGTCTTGGGATGATGTAGGAGAGAGGGCATTGCTTAGACCAGATATGGTAGTCGACTCAGCAACGAATGTCAAGTTGATCAGGGAGCATCTCAGTATTTCTCAAGACAGACAGAAGCATTAGACTGATAGCAGCAGAAGGCCCTTGGAGTTTGTCGTAGGAGATATGGTATTTCTGAAGATTTCTCCTACTATGGGCACTATCAAGTTCGGAAGGGACGGTAAACTTAGCCCAAGATACATTGGACCCTTCGAGGTGATCGAAAGGATTGGAGTTGTTGTGTAATGACTAGCACTTCCCTCTAGCCTAGAAGGGGTACACAACGTCTTCCATGTGTCTCAGCTTTGTAGATATGTTGTGGACCCGAACCACGTAGTGGATCACTCTGAGCTGGAGGTGGGACCCAGTCTCACATATGTGGAGCAGCCAGCCGAGATCTTTGATCCCAGAGAGAAGTAGCTAAGAATCAGCTTATCCCTTTAGTTAGAGTTGCCTAGAGGCGCCACTCACCGGGGGAGTCTACATGGGAGAGAGAGGATCAGATAAGGGAAAAATTTTCCCTGTTTGTTTAAGGGTTGATTTGTTTCTCTACCATTACTCCTTAAATTTTAAGTATGAAATTTTTCAAAGGAGAGTAAATTTATAACGCTACTGTTCCCAAATAAATGAGAATTACAACTTTTTCTAATATTTAGTATTTTTGGAATATTTTATTCAGAATTATTTAATAATATTTTATTAATTTATAATTTTTTATTACAATGATTAATTACAGTAATTAATTATGAGTTCGTGATTTAGGATGGTAGATTTATAAATACTTCTAAACTAGCATGGTTATTTTAGGATGCCATCATAGAATATCAGTCACATGTTAGGTGGGACCATTATGGAATGTAATTAGACTAATTTGGATTAGTACTATTAATCCAGGTTAACACTAATTAACCTCCGGGAATATTCCTTGGCATTTGGATTGGCATCTGGAGTATACCTGGGAATATTCTCTAGAATATTTTAGGAATATTCTTTCTAGCCCATGTGCCTAGAGATTATAGGTTTTTTCTATTCACCATATAAGTAAGGTCATTAATTAGTGCTAATCATTCCTAAATCTATTGGCTAACGACTATGTCCACATGTCGGTATCCACCCCACTTTTTCATTTTTATATTTACAGTTTCACCCTGACACGGACACACCCGTGCGCATATATCCTGTGTCCATCCCACCTAGTGTCCTTTGTCCCTGACACAGGACATATACCCCTGTGTCCAGACACTCCTGGACACCTCTACTGATCCCGACACCACAACCCTAACCCTAGAATCTAAATAAAGTTGTCGTGTCTGCCTCGCCTTCACCGTTTTCTGCCAGAATTTACTAGAGAACCTGCTGTCGTGTCCTGAAGGAGTCAGGACATGGACTTCCACCGTCGAGAAGTTCGTCGCCACCTCGACATCATCGCTGGAGCTTGAAGTCTGCCGTATTCCGACCGACGTGCCGTCGGAGACGTCGGAGAACCGCTGTTGTGTCCAGATCCAACACAAATTTGGACTTGCCGATGCCATCCCGAGCCGCTATCTCGTCGTGCCTTACCATATTTTGAGCCCCACCACCCGATATTGCCTCCAAGAACCGCCTCGCCACTGACCGTCGTCGCCTCCTCGAGCCACAGTCCGGAGCATGAACCAAATCGACCCAGATCCGGTCGATCTTCGTCGTCTTGACCACTAGAGCACCGCTCGCTGCCATGAACGGTTGATCATGTCGCCTCTGGCCGCTACCCAGCTAGATCTGTGCCATTACCACGCCGGAGTAGTGTGGCGTTGCCACCCGAGCCGCCGCAGTCGTCGATCTCCTCCGTCGTCGAAGAAGCCAGTCCCTTTTCCTTCTCGACCTCCTCCTCCTTGTCTCTACCTTCTTCTTCTTTCTCTGCTACTTCTCCTTCATCTTCTCATTTTCTACTTCTTCTTCTTCTTCTTCCTCTATTTAGGATTTTATAGGGCTTTTATGAGAATTGCGGCTGGAGTTTAAGAAATCTGTGAAGAGCGAGAGAAAGAGAGAGTTTAGGGTTACTATTAGGGTTTTGATAGGAGAATTGGGTCGGCTTGGCAATAGGCCAAACGGGCCAAGAAGAAGAAGAAAAAAAGAAGAAAAGAATCAGTAACAACAGCAGTAGCAGGCCGGGAAGAAGCAGGTCGGGTCTACCAAACAGTGGGCTGGGCCAGATGAAAAAAGGGTCTGCCAAACTAGGCTGGGCCAGATGAAAAAAAGTAAGAGAATGAAAAGAAAAAGTAGTAGGGTTTGGGCTTGGGCTTACTGCAGATTTTAGGCTGTTAGTAGTATTATCATTACTATTATTGTTATGGTTATTTTAGTTAATATGATTGTTATTATTGTTATATTATTAGTAATCTTTAGATAAGCTATTAAATATTTATTTTGTTAAGTATTATTTTCTAGTGAAAAATATTTCTAAATTTATATTAATGTGCAAGTAAAATATTTTGGTTATATTTACTATCTTAAGAATATTACATTGCTAACTCTCTCTCTCTCTCTCTCTCTCTCTCTCTCTCTCTCTCTATATATATATATATATATATATATATATATATATATATATATATATATATATATATATATATAAAACTAGAATATATTAATTAGTAAATTAGTTAGTTTCCTTGGTTTGGAATCTAACCAAATTTTTAATTTATTGTAGGTGGACATAGTGACTCTTACATTCCTATTCCTGAACTTTCAAGACAAGGCAAGTACTTCTACAACATTGATTCGATTACTTCATGTAAATACTTGTTTCATGTTGGACACGATTTCATACACGGTTGACCATGTGCTCCTAGTTATTGTGCTAACATGTACTCTTGTTCTTTACTTTTACTTAGGGGAGGGGAAATACTCTAGGTATGTGACCAAAGCCAAGCTACTAGCTAGGTCCTATGGATAGCCTAATCACATACTTGTATACGTGTGATTAAGCCGTACCTATATTTCATGTACTTGTCCAGCCGGTCACATGCTTACGTACGTATTTCAAATCACATGTCATGTTCTCCTTGCTACATGTTTCATATTTAGTAGCTTATGCATGTATGGTTCATGTTGGTCATGTTTTATTATGTCTTTACATGTTCATATGTTGTACTTGTCTTATTGTTATAGATTGTACTTTGCTCCTTTTCTGACTGAATTTGTTGCAGGTGAGCTCGAGGATATTTGTTCTACTTACTATGGGCCAGAGCCCGAGACCTTAGCTGAGCAGGATGGAGCCACGACCGAGGACTTAGACATTACTCCGAAGATTTAGCTTGGTCGGAGATTTAGACTTTGATGCAGGATTGCTATTGTTGTATTATTTTGGGCTTTGTGGGATTGTATGTACATATGGATTGGACAGCTTATCTCTAGTACCGGATTTGTTTTCGGCATATCATGTAAAGGTGTAATAAAAGAATAGTGATGTGGTGGTGTATGGTGATTTGATCCGGGAACGTGATAGTACCTGTGATGATATGATTTGATCATGATATCTGGAAGTATCCTAAAGGTTTTGTACAGCTCATTACGCCGTGTCTATAATGTAAGCTGGGCGTGTCCGACTCGTATCCAGAAATTTGGTAGTGGGTCGTGACACCTACCTATACACCAATACCCATGCCTTAACCCTTTACCTATTCCATATCCTAACACACTTGCTCCTATACCCAACACACACATGTTCCTACTAGGACAGTGCCTAGCTGCTATCTACTTCCTAGTTTCCTATTACCTACTGTTGTTGCCCCTTGAACCTGCTGCCTGTAAGCATCCCCCGTCCCCTTCTACACATTTTCTTCTACCAACATACAAACTGATGCTACTTTAAGGTGGTCTGCAGACACAAATGCAAGCAAGCCACTGCCATCTCAGGATGAAAGCTGGCTATGGCACATGAGGCTAGGACATGCAAACATGGACACCATCTCAAGGTTATGTACTAAAAAGCTGGTAAAAGAACTCCCATAAATTACCTTCAAGAGAGATATGGTATGTTCAGACTATGAAAAAAATAAGGCAACTAGGTCAACTTTTAAATCCATTAATGCTATAAGCACTTCTAGACCTTTGCAGTTAATTTATATAGATTTATTTGGTCTTAGTAGAGTCGCTAGTCTTGGCGGTAAACTATATTTTTTTATTATAGTTGATGATTTCTCTCGTTACACTTGGGTATAATTTTATAAAACAAAAGTGGTGCTATTTTTGAATTTCAAGTATTTTACAAAAAGGTACAAAACGAAAAAGGCTTCATGATTACTCGAATCCGAAGTGATCATGGCACGAATTCAAAAAATATTGATTTCAAAAAGTTTTATGATGATAATGAATATTATCATGAGTCTTCTTGTCCTAGAACTCCTCAACAAAATGGTGTTATGGAGCGAAAGAATCGTAATCTAAGCGATATGGCTAGGGTCATGCTGAATCAGCAAAATTTTTCTAAATATTTTTTGGTAGAAGTTGTAAGTACAGCCTATCATATTTTGAATAGGGTGTTAATTCGACCTATCTCGAAGAAAACCTCCTATGAATTTTGGTTTGGTAGGATTCCAAACATTTCGTATTTCAAAGTGTTTGGTTGTCGTTGTTTTATCCTAAACACCAAGGACAACTTGGGTAAATTTGACTTAAAGGTAGACGAATGGATATTCCTTGGGTATGCTGCCAAGAGTAAGGGATATAAAATTTTCAATAAAAGATCTATGATTGTTGAAGATGTATATATTTTACTTTTGATGAGCTCAATAGTCAGAGATCTAACGACAGTGATGACGAAGATGTATAAAGCAAATCCAAGGCACCTGAAGATACTGCTACCAATGAAAGCTATCTGGAGAGTCTACCGAAAAAGATAAAAATCATGCCAGACCATCCAGAGACACTTGTAATAGGTGATGTATTTAAAGGAGTAGGTACGCGTTCTTCTACTAGAAATATAGCAGCAAATATAGCTTTCATTTCTCAATTAGAACCTAAATCAGTAGCATATGCTTTTTCTGATAAGTTTTGGATTGATGTCATACAAGAGGAACTTAATTCATTTGAGAGAAACCAAGTTTAGAAAGTTGTTCCTAAACCTATTGGTCAATCGATAATTGGTACCAAATGGGTGTTCTGAAATAAACTGAATGAGGATGGACAGATTCTATGCAACAAAGCACGTCTAGTTGCACAAGGTTATAATCAAGAAGAAAGAATGGATTAAGACGAGACATGCTCATCTTGCTAGACTAGAGTCTATTCGCATGTTTCGTGCATTTGTATATTTTCATAATTTTAAACTTTTTCAAATGGATGTGAAAAGTGTATTTTTGAATGAATTTTTAAAAGAAGAGATTTTTGTGAAGCAACCCCCTGGATTTAAAGTTTTTCAAAAATATGATCTCGTTTTCAAGCTTAGAAAAGCGCTTTATGGACTCAAACAAGCACCGCGTGCTCGATATGAATGTCTAAGTGCTTTTCTACTTGAAAATGGTTTAGGAAGAGTTGATACAATCCTATTTATCAAATCTTCAGTTGACAGTATTTTACTAGTGCAAATTTACGTTGATGACATTATTTTTGGTTCTAGTAACAAAAAACTTTGTCAAGATTTTGCTAAGTGTATGCAGAGTGAGTTTGAAATGAGTATGATGGGAGAGCTCAACTGCTTCCTAGGACTCCAGATCAAACAGCACGCGCAAGGAACCTTCATCAATCAAGCCAAGTACACGAAGAATTTACTAAAGAAGTATGACTTCGACAAAGTAAAGCCTATTGGCACGCCAATGGCTATATCAACACGACTTGACATTGATGAAAGTGGTAAACCAGTCGACCAGCGTAAGTATCAAGGTATGATTGGTAGTTTACTTTATTTAACTGCTAGTCGTCCTGATATAATGTTTAGCTTTTGCATCTGGGTAATCAAGCTAATCCTAAGGAATCACACATATGTGCCGTTAAGCGTATCTTCCGATACCTTATGAAAAATTCTACTGTCGGCTTATGGTATCCCAATACCACGTCGTTTGACCTTATTGGTTACTCAGATGCTGATTTTGCTGGATGCAAAGTAGACCGTAAAAGTACTAGCGGTACATGTCATTTCCTAGAAAAAGCTTTAGTCTCTTGGTTTAGCAAAAAGTAAAACTTTGTAGCGTTATCAACAACTGAGGCTGAGTACATAGCCGTAGGACGTTGTTGTGCTCAGATTTTGTGGATGAAGCAAATCCTAGAAGATTATAATCTGCACTACACTAAGATTTCCATTTATTGTGATAACACTAATACCATTAATCTGACAAGAACCCAGTATGTCACTCACGCACATAGAAATACGTCACCACTATTTACATGATCACCAACAATACGTTAGATATTTGCTTAGAATTTATTGACACAGATCATCAACTAGCAGACATTTTTATAAAACTACTAGCTGAAGATCGTTTCAACTATCTGCGTCGAGAGTTAGGCATACTTGAATTTTAAGAGTCATAATACGTTATGATTAATAAAAATACTTAAAACTTGATATTCAGCGATTTATTAATTGAAGTTATTTTGGGTACAAGTCGAAAGGGCCATTTCGTCAACAAGGCGTAAAAGCCTAAGCGACACGATGCCAAGTTTCTTCGGACTACCGCTAGCTGGGATCCGGCCCCTACAGCTAACCCAAAGTGATAAATATTATTTAAATCAAAGGGTTAAAAGTTTATGAGTTATTTTTATAATTTATTACTCATAAATGACCTGATATCCAAGTGGTCGAACTGAGACCAAACTCGGACCGAATTCTGACCGAGTTCGGGTCGAACTCTTTGGGGAGCTTTTCATAAACAGTAGCGAACCAGCAGCCCCCCTTTCCCTATTCCACCTTCTTCTTCCTTCCGAGCAGCCGCCTCTAAACCCTAAAACTCTAACCCTAGGTTTTAGAAAACCCCTATCCAAGCCTCCAAACCTATTTTCTTGGATCTAAAAGCTCTAGGAAGGCATTCTTTACCGGGCTTTTATCTCCATTGAGGTATATTTCTACCATTTCTTTCTCTATTTTTCGTAATGGCTTCTAGAATTCCTAAGAGGAAGAAAGCTAGAGACACCGCTTCATCTTCCACATCGGAGTATGAACCATCAATGTGTTCAGTCCTGCTCGTCCCGATGACGATGAAGACTATGACCCGACCCTCTTTCTCTCTTCCGAGAGATCCACCACTTGGTTTACTCAATTTTGGTATCGGAAGATTTGCCCGAGAAAAACCATCAACTTTACTGTTCTCTCGGAGTACGCTACTACTTTTGAAAACCTAAGACTTCGATATGTTTTAGAGACCTCCAACTCAACCTATGACAACGATGTCTGCATGTTTTATTGCAACATACAAGAAGCGGAGGCAATATTCATTCTTGTGTCAGCGACAAGGAATTTGAATTTAATTTTGAAGACCTGAGCGAATATTTTCTTATGCCTGACAATGGTGAAGCTCTCGTTAACATTACAAAAGTTCAATTTCTCGAAGGCATGATGTTGGCCCATTGGCTAATAGTCACACCTGATTTTGATAATCAACGATAACTTTGGTCGATACGCAAAATATATAGACTGCTACAGGTTTCAAATAGAGAAGTTCGTCTACGTCCTACTGCTACCCACTACTCCAGGTACAGTATATTGCATCGTTATCCAGAACAATCACACTGAAGACATGATCAAGACTTTTACATTTTATTTCTGTATTTTACAATTTTATTGAGTCTAGAAAATATTTGTGAGATTGATCAGGATTATACTGGCTTAGGTTATTCTCAGTCCACATATCCAAATAAGCCTACCTATTTAAACCCACAAGTCTATAATTCTAAAAATCCCCAAACCTATGCAAATTTGGCCTGTTTCCTTACCCTTCTAACCCAACAGAACTCTCATCGAGTTCGGTCCGAGTTCAGTCTGGGTTATTTGAAAATCAGTTCCCACTAAATCTGCATCTAACGTTCGTTTGCGAGATTCATGCTTTTGAACTTTGCCCGAGTTTGGTCAGGAAAATACTATAAATAGAGAAAGATTTTCATCATTCCAAATCACTCATTCACTCTCTCTTCTCTATTCTTCTAAAGTATTTTTAAACGAGCAAATGCTTTTTAAATCTAGCCTAAATACCACTCTTAGCCAAAGTTAGTACAGTTCTGTTCGATCTATATTTTGGTTCAGAAGAGTTGTATCAGAGGTTGTAATTCATAAAATGTTCCAGTTATTGAAATCAAGTTTGTGGAGTCGGTCGTGCACTCGTCACCAAGCACGATGTTGTAAAGGGACTACAAGCTTTCATTTAGCTTGTGAATAGTAGATTAACATTGAGCAAGAGTACTCGAGACTAGAGTAGTCCTCTCAGAGGAAGACTAGTATACATCGCGGTATTCACTGAGTTTGATTCTCTGTCTCCTAATTTACTGTATTTATTTATTGTCTCTTATATTTGTCATAGTCGTTAACTGCTTAATATTCAAGAGATAATTATTTTTGCTGTACACGCACATACTCTATTCACCGTTCCCTCCTCTAGAGGTGCTCAACGATCCTACAATTGGTATCGGAGTAGGTTATACATATACATAACCACTCTAGAGAGTATATACATCTATGGCAGCCGTTAAATCTATATTCAATGGTAAAGGGCAATCCACGAATAGACCCCACTATTTGATGGAACGAATTACACATACTGGAAAACACGAATGAGTTTCTTTCTTAAGTCACTCGATTTTGATCTTTGGTCGATAGTCATAGATGGTTACAAGAAACCATCTAGAATACTGGTTGATGGTGAATTAGTAGTCAAGCCATATGACAAATACACGGAGCATGAAAAGACACAGGCTAGCCTAGATGTACGAGCCATCAATGCACTATTCTGTACAATTGACAAAATCGAGTTCAATCGCGTATCTACATGTACGACATCTAATAAAATTTGGAGACTTCTTGAGGTAACTCGCAAAGAAACTTTCTAAGTGAAGGAATCCAAAATCAGTAGACTGACATAGGAGTATGAGTCCTTTAAGATGAAACCTGGTAAGTCAATTACACAGATGTTTACTCGTTTTCTCAATATTACTAATCATTTACACTCTCTTGGTAAGGATTACAACAATCATGAGAAGATCAGGAATGTGCTACGGGCTTTAACCAAGAATTGGAACCTAAAGGCTACTGCAATTATAGAAGGGAATAATCTCACCATGATGACTTTGGAGACACTAATGGGCAAACTCATGACCCATGAGCTGGACTTACAAGAGTTTAAATAAGCTACTCCTAAGGAGAAATCTATAGCCTTCAAAGCACAAGCCCGAAGAGTCTCATGCAATGACTCTGACTAAGAATCATCAGATGGTGAAAAATAGGCCCTACTAGTCAAAAACTTTAGAAAATTTTTAAAGTTTGAGAGATCAAACCGAAAGAAGAAAGACATCCATGAGAGCAACGAAGAGAGACAATCTGCTTCGGATGTAAGAAGACAGGTCACATAAAGGACTATCCATTGTCAAAGAAAAGCAGTCCGTACGACCGATCAAGATCAATCAAAAAGGATACAACAGGTCAAAAGTACGCCAATACAAGCATATGGCACGAAAGTGAGGCCAGTGAGTCAGAGGATGAGGACAGACCTAGCAACACTGTAAATGTTTGTCTAATAGCTTTCGATAAAGTATCTTCAAACCCTCTGTACAATGATTTTACTTTCGATGAACTGGAAAATGCCTTTAGCGAACTACTTGATGAACATAGAAATGTGTTAGACAAGTACAAGTAATCTTGCAAGTAGATTAAGGCACGCACAATCAAAATAGTTAGACTATCTAATCTCATTGAAGATATAAAAAAGATGTCTAGTACCGGTAACATGGAAGAGATGGCCAAGCTTAAAGTAGACTATCCTCACTATTGAGAAGAAAGAAAGAGACTATGTCAAAGTGCAAGAACTTTATGACATAAAGAAGAGAAGACACATAGTCACTGAGAAAAGACTCTTAGACATGACTGTCAAATATGCGGAGTCTTGTGCAGTCTCTAAAAAGTTAGAGATCAAGTTAGGCAAACAGGTCATTCCTGTTACACCGCCTAAAGTTAGTCCTAATGCCAAGCATACATCTCATAGGACTAAACCAAATAAAGCACGTAAGCAACACGTCACTCGCAATTACGCTTTTACTTACAGGTTTCCAAGAAAGACACGTAATAATGTCAACACAGAAGCAAATAGCATATTTTTTAAAACTCTCATGCACATATTGTGGTACATACGGGCACATATCACAATATTGCAAACCTAGAAAGCTTGTTGACACAAACATACTTGTTTGGTTTTCTAAGAGTAATCAAAAAGGACCTTTGAAGAAATGGGTACCAAAGGATTCATCTACTCGTTTTGTAGGTAAACCCTCAACCCTCTCATGCTATAAGCAAGTGGACACTCGATAGCAGATGTTCGCGGCACATGACTGGTGATGCATCTCTACTTGCTACGCTATCGATGAAGAAAGAAGGATACATCTCCTTCGATAATAATTTGAGAAGTGGTATTATTGGTAACGGTGTTGTTGGTATGTCTCCCTATCCAGTAATAAAAGATATTTGTCTAGTTACAGTGGTTATTAATATTAGTTATATATTTATAGGAGTTCGTGAGACCGTGACTACGGAGGGTGACGTCGGATCGATACTTTATTCCTTTGCTTCAAATCCAGGCAAGATACCATACCAATGTGATTTTATTTTATTTTCTGCTATACATGGACTTGTTGTTATGTATTAGGATTAGATGTGTTAGGAGAGTGTCCAAGCATGACATGGGTGTCATGATATTTCCATCGATGACATATAGTTGGTGTGCGTGTGACCTAGCGTACTAGTAGACTTCTTCGTATTGAAGTTGTTTTTCAATGACTTCTATGACTGGTCACGTATCATTACACGACACTGTGAGTGAGATACATTGTGTTGGCACGAGCTTACGCAATTGGCTAGCTATTATTGTGAGCAGTTCGTGTGTCGGTTCATATAGAGTTTGTGTGAGTCTAGTTAATGACTTGTATTGAGATATGTATTATTCGAGTCATAGATATGACCGGTGCAAGACATGGGCGGAGAAGATTATTAGTAGGCATATGCGATAGCCACCTTTAGCCTCATAGTTCCCGATTATGGATTCATAGTTGCCCGGTTATGGGTTTATAGTTTCCCGGTTATGGATGTATTGCTAGAGTATATATCCGGCAGTGGCCACTGACGCGCATCAGAACACGGTCAGGAGGTATGCTAGTATATACATAAGCCTCTAGCGGATGTTATACTTTATTCCTTCACCTACTCATACGTACCAAAGTAGTCTTCAAGTGCATTACACTTAGATGGAAAGTTTACCTTGTTAGTTATATTCATGTTCATGTATATTAGTTTTATTGTTCATATTGTGGCTAGTTGTTGTATCTTGTTACGTCCCTCTGAGGACCTGGTGATCTCTCCAGGTGTTAGTTGGATTTCTGACATAATGTTATCGTGATGTGATCTGCAGGATTCAAGTACTATTGGCAGTGTTTCTTATTATCACTTTCGTGTCCTTGTACTATTTATTTCTGTCTTTGCTTCCATAGCCTAGTTTTCTGGCTCTATTATTCTTCGGGTCCATTCCAAACATATATACTAATAGGCTGCAGACTATGACATATATTATTTGTTCTTGATTTTGTTTATTATTGTGGATTGAGACATAGTTGAGATAGAGTAGATTTAGTTTACTTTGCAGTATACTACAATTAGGATATATCCATTAAATTGAGAATACTTATTCTAACCATATAGCTGGCATGCTCATGCCTTAGGTTCCCAAGTATTTTGGAATTGGGACATGGCATGTTTTTGTGATGGCCCATGCTGGTCTAGTTAGCCATTTTGGTTACGTTACTATACCGAACGGGCTTGCTATAGGATAATATTATAGGATCTCAATCCACAATTGCCTTCAAAACTCTTTTGAATTTATCCATCGTCCTTGAAGCTCGAAATTGAAGTCGATCAACTTCCTTGACCTATTTGTTTTGGATTCTCGTAATTCCCTCTTTCGGAAGGACGTACGCTCATGCTTGGTAAACTATCTCTTCCATTATTGAATAGAACATAGTTGATACAGTATTATAAATGGTGATGATTATTAAGAAAATATTAGGTAGGTACATCTATTATGTAGACTAAGCAGATCGGATGGACAATATAGGATTCTCATTGACAACTTAATTCTAGCGAGAGACTTTAGGATCAGTGAATTACAACCCTTCTACCCTTATCTATGTTAGACAAAGATCTTTTGGAGGAACCGGAAAGAACATATAGTAGGACTTTAGAGAGTAGTTACAATTTCTCACTAGAAGTGTTACTCACCCGGAGAAGACTAGAGGAAAGGGGCCAAAGGATCTCGTTATAAATAGGAAGATTCAGCGAGCATTTCTTAGCATTAACTTCCACCTTACTCAAAAGAAAGGTGTATAGTGGGTAGGCGTATTCGTGAGTACTAGATGGTAGACTAGAAAGAGCTAATGGTAATCTCTCAATTAAGGAAGGTTGATAGGTGATCTATGGAAATATGGCTTAGAGGTTAAGAAATAGACCTAGTATTTATATCCTTTGAGATTAGACCTACCTAGAAACTCGAGGGTAAGATTGGAAAACTTACCTTAAAAAGACTGATGGTTCATACCCATTGATATAGAATAGTAGAAATCCTAGAACACCTTGTAGATAAAATATTAGGGTTAGACTAAGTTACATGTAGTGGTTATGAAGTATGAGGGATCATGGAAGTAGCACTATGGATAGTAATAGAGATCAAAAAGGGTTAGGACCTATCGGACTATATTCTTAGTGTCAAATACCATGATATTAAAGGTAACATCTCAGAAAACCATATAAGAGAAGTGAGAAAAGAGATTAGAGATAAAAGTTTTGGGGTGTTATAAGTTAGGTCATGACCTTAAAAGATAGTCTCGAGAATCAAATGCTATCCTAGGAACCCTTGATAGAAAAGACAACATTCTAGTAGGAGTAGAAGCTCGACACCCTCTATCTGAGTGATCATTCGAAGCTCAGGATTATTCAAGAACCTCAGGTAGGGTTCGTCCTTGATCATTCCACTACCCCTTTAGCTATGAATACGTTCTGTGAATTTTTGTCCCAATATTTTTTATCATAACTAGTCGTCTCATTTGGGCAAATGAGTATAGCCTATACCCATATCCTAAGTCAAGCAACACTATGGATAGATCTTTACTCCTTTGTACCTCCGTAAATATAACATCCATATCATGATAGGTACCAGTCATTACCTACTCAAATTTTCTTGATTAAATCACTATGACTTAATGTTCCTTACGTATAGTCATGTTGACTTCATCTAAGAATGACTTCCTTATCCTTTTATGTAGTGCAACCATTAAGTTCCGATAATCCAGGGTTCCATGGTAGCGAGATTGTAGGGCCTCACAAATGTCAGGGTTTCCCTATATTTATGAGTAATTGGGAGAATCTTCATTCCAAATAAGCTAATAAGTCAGTAGTTCATGACACCCACTTTCTAATCAGACCATTTGGTGTCCACTACTGTGACTTTGATATTTGGAGCATAAGACTAGTTGTTACCTTCAAACAAATTCCATATATAAGACCTATACGAGTCCATCTTCGATTATACCTATCATGTCTCACTCAAACGCGTCTCCTCGTGCACTATTTTTAAGGCACAACATTCGGGCCTAGGGTCCCAACATTAGCCACTCCCGCGATACAATTGACCATTCCAACCTAAATAGAAGACTCGATCTCGACCCAATCCTTTCAACCCACTATACGATTTTAGAGGCCAGGCTGTTAAATTTGGTGTCAGACATAGCGCCTCAAGATAACATGACTCCTTTGTGATAAATTTTAGGAAGTTTGTTAGGAATATAATAGCTTGGTAAGCCATATATTTAAGGCTGGACCTAAGACTGTGAAGAACCATTATTTATGAAATTTTTTAAGATATAATTCCATGCTTTACGAGATTAGGTAAATAGCTAAGGTGGGTAGAAATTTATAGATATTCCTCTAAGATGGAAGTTAGAATAGAGTACATTGTAGGATTTGACCCTAACGAGATACCTAAAATTACTAGACTAGTCTATGCTACCCTTTGCCTAAGATATAACTTGAATAGAAGTACTAGAGGGATTTTTATCGAGTGCTAAATTGGGTAATTCTCCACATAGATAGGGTCATCCTAGATTTTTTATTTTACATTTTTGGAGACTTTAATTGGGTCAAACCTATTAGGGAAACTCAATTAATGCAAGTTTCTAAATTTGGAAACTTGTATCTTCATATGCCAATCTCTCTTGTATTTGGGTTCCAAAACCCATCAATACTCAACCCTACCCGCACAAGAATAGCCAATAACTGACCCCCTAGTAACCCTCTATATATATAGCATACTAACCTACCCAAAAACCCTCTCTACAAACCCTAACCTAACCCAACTCCATTGCCAACCTGCTGTTGCTGTTGCCCCCTTTTCTTGCTGCTGTGCGCCGACTTGTCGACCACCTCCAGCCCAACCACCTCATCTTCGACGTGCCCAAGACCCTCCTCCACCTTGCCAAGGTCGGCCATCACCTGAAACCACTCCTATAGGTCGCAACAGTCCGCACAAGACAGCCCCAACTTGTTGTCCAAAAATCTAGCAGTACGTCCATCTTGCGAATGTGTTTTCTCCACTTCTAGACATCAAAACTTCATGGGACCAAAAACTCTGGGTTCCCCTATGTTCCTACTACCTTTATATAAAATTTTATGTTGAAATTCTTCCTAAATTTTTTGGGGCACACGTTTTACCAAAGTGTGTCCAAATTTGACAATGTTCAGTGTGTGACAGTTTTGAACTGTATAGCTTCAATTTTACTATTGACATCATATATAAAAATGAGTGTATTTCTAATACCTACAATTATCGTTCAATGAGTTTTTCATAATTTTTTTGTTTTAATGCTTGAATCATTCGATCTTTGAAGGACAAAATTCTACCGTAAAACAAACTATCAACATTACCATCTTGTGAGTCCCAAATAATTTTGGGTGCATCCAATGCTCCATATTATTGACCCTCGACTCATGATCATGAATACTTGATAATTTAAATAATTTTTTATCATTTATTTCAGAATATTAAAGTTAGTTTATTCATGGTTAAATAAGTTTTAATAACGTTGATTTATCAATGTTGGTATTAGTTTAATCATGAATTGACTTCTAAATGGGTTTTTATGCAATATTAATTATACAAAATATATTTCCAGAATTATAGAGAATTATTCAGAACTAATACTAAATATTTTCTATTTATATTTTTTGGAAGTTTGTTAGCCCTAGTAGGAGTATTATGACTAGTATGTATTATATAGTTAGATAATTCTATGTACTATATATGTATATGTGTGCTTCAATGATAGTAATAATGTTAGTATGCTTATTAATATTATTTATATATTTATAGGAGTTCATGAGATCGTGACTGGGAGGGTGACATCAGATCGATACTTTATTCCTTTGCTGCAAATCTAGGCAAGATATCGTGCCATTGTGATCTTATTTTATTTTCTGCTATACATGGACATGTTGTTGTGTGTTAGGATTAGATGTGTTAGGAGAGCATCCAAGCATGACTTGGGTGCCATCGATGACATATAGAGTGTGTGTGTGTGTGTGTGTGTGTGTGTGTGTGTGTGTGTGTGTGTGTGTGTGTGTGTGTGTGTGTGTGTGTGACCTAGCGTGATAGTAGACTTCCTCGTGTTGAAGTTGTTTTCCAATGACTTTTATGATTGGTCATGTATCATTACACGACACTGTGAGTGAGATACATTTGTTGGCACGAGCTTACGCATTCGTCTAGCTACCGATGCGAGTGGTTCGTGTGTCGGTTCATATAGAGTTAGTATGAGTCTAGTTAGTGACTTGTATTGAGATATGTATTGTTCGAGTCATGGATATGACTGGTGCAAGACATGGACGGGGAAGACTATTAGTAGGTGTATGAGATAACCACCTTTAGCCTCATATGCCCGGTTATGGGTTCATAGTTGCCCGGTTATGGGTTCATAGTTTTTCGATTATTTGTGTATTGCTAGAGTATATATCCGACGGTGGCCACTGACTGCACGTCAGAACACAGTCGAGAGGTATGCTAGTATTTGCATAAGCCTCTAGCGATGTTAAGCTTTATTCCTTCACCTACTCATACGTACCAAAGTAGTCTTCAAATGCATTACACTTAGATTGATAGTTTATCTTGTCAATTATATTCATGTTCATGTATATTACTTTTATTGTTTATATTGTGGCTAGTTGTTGTATCTTCTTACGTCCCTCTGAGGACCTGGTGATCTCTCCAGGTATTAATTGGATTTATGGCATGAAGTTATCGTGATGTGTTATATAGGATTCAGGTATTGTTGGAAGTGTTTCTTATTATCACTTTTGCGTCATTTGTACCATTTATTTCTGTCTTTGCTGTCCTCTCCTAGCTTTACTGGACCTCTATTATTTTTCGGGTCCATTCCAAACATATATGCTAATTGGCTGCAGACTATGACATATTATTTGTTCTTGATTTTGTTCATTATTGTGGATTGAGACATAGTTGAGATAGGTAGATTTAGTTTACTTTACAGTGTACTAGATTAGGATAAGTCTATTAAATTGGGAATACTTATTCTAACCGTATAGCTGGCATGCTCATGCCTTGGGTTCCCAAGTATTTTGGAACTGGGGCGTGACATTTATCAATCAATAACATATATAATTATAACAATTATTCACAAAATTTAAATAATATCAAAATAACAAAAATATCCCTATTTAGAAATGTGGTAGTAACACATATTCATGAATTATCACTTCCACACTGCAGTTCTTCAACCCATCCAAATGAAAAAAGTATAAATACATGTGTGCACGCATAAGATGCATACTCAAAATTCTGATTTCACACTTTTGCACTTCCATACACTTCATTGATCCAAACAGCCCCAATTCCCTAATGCGTACGCAAAATTCTGATTTCACACTTTCGCACTTCCATACACTTCGGTGAACCAAACAGTCCCTTCGCTCGATCTTGGCACTCTCATTAAATTGGGTGAAGAACATGAATTATTTCTTCCATACAGCTTATTGAGTGTCATCTTCTTTATTACATCTGAAACTACAATATCTTTTTGCTACGTCTATCCTCATTCATTAATATGCACTATAGTCCTAGCATCACCTTCAACTATATGTGCAACTGCTACCTGGTGCATTTATTAATTTTCACTCAACATATCTAAACGAATGTAAACAATTTCCTAGTCTTATCAAGAATTAAAACGACCTCTAGCTACCATGAATGTGTGTCATTTTTCCTTTTTTTTCTTTTGTTGCCCTACCCTGTTGTCTGACATGTAAATACAAGTTTCTTTACCATATAATTTCTTTTTCATCTCTTGTGAGTTAACATGAAATGCAACATAAATGGTATTAATATGGTTTCTTTTTATGTTAAATATCCATAAGGTTTCTTTCATCAATCAATTATGCATGACCATAACAATGACATTTATTGGTTCATGTTAGTATGATATCACTTTTATATATCTTGGTGATGACTTTGTTGTTAGGCATACAGATTGGCAGAGTTTGCCTACTCAAGGGTCCAACTTCTTTTATGAAATAGGCCAAGCATTTGCTACTGTTGGAGTCGTGTCATTAGGAACTGGATTTCATCACTGCTTTCACTATGATCATTTTTTTTTCTCTTGTACAGAAGGTGACACAAATTTGTGCTCCTATTACCTTATGTGTACATACCTAAGAGTGGTAAATTTAGTAGTTTGCTTAATTTTCATATTTGAGATTTAAATCTTGCAACTTTTTGTATTGTTGCCTCAATTGATGTCATCCAGTGCTATTCTATTTAATGGTATGACTCATTATCATCCAAGTCTTTTTCCATCAGAATAGGGTATGCTATGGAGCATAAGAAAGCTACATACAAGATTTGATAAAAATTTATGATCTGTTGCTGGACCTGATGTCAACCCTCAATATTGGTTTCAAATTTCTAACCAATGTAGCTGTGAGTATGAGAGGTCATAACATAAAAATCTAGGAGGCCAGTTGGCAGGTATGTAGACACATTTCTGATTGCAATTTAAGCTCATTGGATTGCAATTTAAGCTCATGCAACCAAGGAGCATCCTCCAACTTTTTTTAGATTATAAAGAGTCTAGACGAAGAGGTATGATAATACAATTTGCTATAGGAAATTGTATTTCTCTCTATGACACATTATGCCAAAGAGTAAAGAAATGACAAATCCATATTTAATGGTATGACTGGTTTGTAATAGTGTAATAAATAATTTTGATATTTATGTTTCTCCTAGACCATATATACCAAATCTGATTACTCAATGATTACTTTGTGAATTGTTTCTCTTTCTATGGGCATGATTGACAAGAAAAACAAGAAGACGGTAATTTAATGAAGATTCTTTGATTTGTTACTGTTTTTTATTTTGAGTACGTAAATCATATGTACCAGTAGGACATATAGGAAGATAATGGGAGCGGATGAAAGGTTCTTTTGCCAATAGAAAACCTACAACAACCACTTTCCTGTTAGCCTACGAGTAAATTTATTTCCAACCTGTGAGATGCTTGTTGATATAAAGGTCTTTTAGAAGTTGGAGCATGTGTGAGCATGGGATACATCTTTTAGCAATGTTTGGCAACAAGGTAAGAGCGGGATAACCCATTTTGGAAGGTGAGCAAATATTTAATCATCAAATTGCAACAACCAAGAGAGAGCCCTTGAGGGAAGGTTGTCTTTCTTAACCTGGATTAAACTTACCCTTCTCTTAACTTGTATCAAAAAGCAGTATGGGGACCTAGACTTAGGGTTTGGGTGGCTGTGAGGATCTCATTCACTCAACTTCTATGATATGATAGTGGAATGCCTCTGCCGGTGATCACTTGGATGCAGGTCTGAGAGCCTGTCTACGTCTTCTTGTGTGCATCTTTCCCTCATTTTCAAACTTCTCTTAAAATATAATAGAGTTCAAGTATCTTTCATATCTTCACTATTCAACATCTCTGAACTAACTTACAAATCCAGATAGTCAGGTCACTTAGAGGCCTATGAAGATCTTGTTACAAGTGTCCAGAAGGTAATAGGCTCCTTTACCCCCTTTTCTGCTGTACGCCACCATCCGTCTAGTGGTCACCCTACCATGCCCTCCGTTGTTCGCTCGAAGCATTGTTTTCCCCCATTTGTTATTAAACACCACAAGCGATCTGCTATCAAGAGGAATCTCTTGGGAGCAATACACATGTGACATATTAGCTTCTACCTACCCTTCCGGAATCTGCTATGTCACCCAGCACTCATGTCCGTCTCGATCCCATTGTCAACCTCCACCTCCATCTCCTTAGTCGTTTCAGTAGCTCTCTACCCGATGAGTCTCAGGGTTACCAACATGCATAGGCATTAGCACTCCATCCCCACCTCCTGTTTCAGCTGCAGTCTCCGTTGTAGCATCCCTTTTGCTCTTACAAAGTTTGGGCAGATGTCCAAAGCACTTACAAAATTGGCACACGAGTGGAACCCATTCATATTCCACATTTTGCTAAATACCTTTCTAGATGGAATCTCATATTCAACATGGAAAGGAGTTCCTTACCTGCTTCTATCTCCACGAAAACTCTGGCATATCCCAGCCTCGATCTCATCGTGGTCACATCATCCGCTTTCATAGGTCGCCCTACTAGGCTAGCCAGTCTCGTCATTAATGGAATACTCTAGTACATAATAGGGAGTTCCGGGAACCGGATCCATATTGGTAATGAATGATGTACTTTTCGATCATACTAGGACCGTGTCGTCCATTCCTTCATGATTATAAGTCGACCGTCAAATGTCCATGGGCCGCCCTACAAAATTCGCTCCATATCCTCCTGCGTCCCAAATCGCACATAATAGAATCCATTTTCCCTTGGAAAAAACTCCATACTGCCATTCAGCCATCATACCCGATAGGCATATGCTTGAATTTGGTCGTAGAAAGGCCTATTTCCAAGCACATAAAGAACCACTGTGTTGCACCAATACTCCCATGTCTCCATCAGTTTCTCCTCTGAAAAGGTAGCACGTATCCCAGACCCGACCTTAGTCGGCTCAACAAACTGTATCAGGCCATTAGAATTATATGTCGCAGGGCGACAAAGCTCTGCCCACGACTTACTATGTGGTCTGTCTTCTATGTCTTCCAATGGCGTTATGCCCTTCTCTTTATACATTGCCTTTCTAAACGTGAGACACAACTGCTCCCCCGTACCAGGATCTGCCCCCACCTGTAAACTTATCGGCCCCTTGCTGCATGTCGCAGCATTTGGGAATACCATTGGCGAGCCCTTTAGCCCCGAGTGAACCCCTTTGTGCACATCTACCGTCATTTTTTTGTTCAGCGCGTGGAAGCCATCCGTATAGCTTTAGAGATTTATTGATCTATATTGCAGAATTGAGAGAGCTTGAGGATATATGTAGGTGGTGCAGCGTGTAGACTTGTTGGGTGTTTATGTGCAACGAGAATCAGTGTAGAATGTTTAAAAACTCACTCCACATAGAGTGTTTTTCTCCTCTATATATATGTACAGTATAGAATGTCTAAAAACTCACTACATATACAGTGTTTTTAAAAAAATGGCTCAAAAGTGAGTCGTCTAAGTCGTATGTATATCATGATCCATTTTATTTAAAAAAAATAAATAAATAATGTAAAAAATTGTTGAAAAAAGTTTAAATTTGTTATATACATTCAACATGGGAAATCAAACTCAAACAAACAAGAAAAATTTCTCTCATCTTAACCACATGAGTTAAAAGAAATATTTGACTATAATTGGATAATATTCTTATTATATGTTATTATACGTGCAAAGCATGTGCATTTACTAGTATATATAGGGGGTTTCAAAATCACTCAATATTGAATCGTCTAAGCCGTGTGTATATCATTAACTATTTTATTTTAAAAAAATTAAATTATGTAAAAAAAATTGTTGAATAAAGTTTATATTTGTTATATATGTTTAACATGGGAAATCGAGCTCAACCGAATAAGAAAAATATCTCCCACCTTAACCACATGAGTTTAAAAGAGATATTTGACTATAATTGGATAATATTCTTATTATACGTTATCATATATGCAAAACACGTACATTTACTAGTATATATTAAAAAAAGGTAAATGTTAAAGGCCATCCCCTCTTTACTAAGGGCAACCATCCTAATAAGGGCAACCATGAATTACTATTATTTTTACTAAGAGCAGCCTAAATTGAACAAGTTTACTAAGGGCCACCCAAAAACCCTCCCCCTTCCCTCCCGTTCGTTCCCCTCAAAAAACCCCTCACCTCTCTCTCTCTCTCTCTCTCTCTCTCTCTCTCTCTCTCCGCTCGCCCCCCCCGCCCTCTCCCCCCCCCCCCCTCCTCCCCCCCCCCCCCCCCCTCCCCCCCCATTCGTACCCCTCCAGCCGACACCCCCCCTCTCCCGTTCGTACCCCTCCCGTCCCCCTCACCTCCCTCTCTCCGCTTCTGTCAATCGAGGACTGCAAGCAAGCACTGCAGTCATGTCTTCACTTTGGACTGCAGGCAAGTCCTGCAGTCACTGTAAGTTTTAAAATTTGTGAAAAAAAGCTTATGTCAATCGAGGACTGCAGACAAGCACTGCAGTCCTGTCTTCACTTTGGACTGCAGGCAAGCCCTGCAGTCACTGTAGGTTGAAAGTTTTAAAAAAAAAAAATAGAGAAAAGCTTCTGTCAATCGAGGACTGCAGGCAAGCACTGCAGTCATGTCTTCACTTTGGACTGCGGGCAAGTCCTGCAGTCACTGTTACATTCAAACTTGGTGGCCCTTAGTATTTTCAAAATGGCAATTTTTTTAAGTTTTAAGTTTGTGGCCCTTAGTAAAAAGGGGGTGGCTTTAACACTTGCCTAAAAAAAATGAGGTGGGATCAGATTCTCTTCTTCCTATTTTGTCCACCCATTATCATCTGTATCTGTTGGATTATATTTTAAAAATGCCTCAGATTACATCCGTGAAAAAATAGAATGAGAGAGAGTAAGCAAAAAGGGGAGAGAATAATGTATCCGTATAAAGAATAAACAATAAAGAGAGAAATTAAACAAGAGAGACCGAACAAAAACCATCTCCGCTTGACTCTGAAAACTTTGTGCAGGGTAAGGAAAACTGTGAATGCCATAACTCATTCTTAGTGTCTGAGAGGACAAAATTCTCAAGTCTCAACCACCCAACTGCAACCAGGCTTCTTCCTCAAATCCATCTCCTCCACCAAACCACGAATCATCCCCAACTTCGCAATTCTCCCTGCAAATCCCTGCAATCGACGTAGCTCCTAGCGTCTGTTGCGATGCTACCGATCTCGTCGTTCCCATGAATCAAACAAGCATTGAGAAGAGTAGCCCACGCAACCGAATTCAACTCTAAAGGCATCTCATGTAAAAGTTTGTACGCATTTTCAACCTCCCCCACTCTTCCGATCGTATCGACAACACAAATTTAGTGATCCAAGCTCGGCTCGACGCCGTTCTTGGCACTCATATAGTTGAGATAGTTCAATCCTTGGACAATTAGGCCTCCATGGCTGCAACTGGTAAGTATAGCAGTGACGGATGGTGTTATGATTGAAATTCTTAGAATCCAACGCTTCGTAAATCGTAAGCCATCTTCAAGGCCTTTCTACACCGCTTGCATACATTGTCATCACCGAATTGGACACGGACGATAAAAATAATTTAAAAGTAATTACCTATGATGTTGTATGTGAGGCTTGATTTTTAATGTTTAAGGCTAGATCTATAAAAATGGATTGTCATTTGTCAAAATTAGTAAAAGTTGGTACCATGCACTTAAGTTCTTTGCATGCTATATTTGATGTTTGGTTTTGATTAAGCTAGAGCTCATCAATGTACGTTTGTTGGTTATCCTGGTGAGCAATAGATTGCCCTTTGGCTCAGGGGCGGACCTCCCAAGGATCCAGAGGGTGCTCAACAAACATTGTAGCAACGAGTCCTTTGGAGGCATCAAACCCTTGCCACATTCTTAGTGGAATGTTATGTAATTAAGAACAAGAAGTCCAGGACTGGCCATAATCTTCCATAAATTTGCAAACCTGGACTCGCCATAATCTTCCATAAATTTGCAAACCTTGGGTCAATTTCTAACAGCATACGATGTAAATGTAAAATACCAGCAGTAGCAGGTAAATATAATACCAAAGAACAATACTGCTTGTAACTCATCCTCCATGTTGCATTAAAAGGTACATACAGGACCAGACCTAAACGCAGAACAGACAAAATCCACTTGAAACACACAAAACTGACAAAATCCACTACATACACTTATAACTAGTATCAGACACTATACACAACTGGACTCAGGTTGGAACGCGTATGAAAAGAAGGAAAAAAATACTCAAGGCTGGAAGATTCATGCAAACTGCACTCTGCCTGGTACCTACAGGCTGTACCCCTCCCACCTGAACATTCAGATTATTTCAACCCAGCTAAACAATTGCTCACAGCAAAAACCAAACATTTGGTTTTGCTCCACATCCAAAAGTCTTCTTCAGCTGTCCATGAATCCATTTATAGTGCCTATTTATAAATTTATAAGCAGGATACCTAGACAAAACAATCTATTTAGACAAACAGGTCAATATACTTACAGGAAAATAATACAGATCATTTACTTACAAGAAAATTAATGCAGATCAATTTACTTACAGGAAAAATAATGTTGCAACAGAAAGATCCCTTCTTCTTATCTGCACCTTTTCTTACGCAGGCAGCCGGTAGTTCTCATTGTTACTGTGTAATCCTGAACATAACTATATATGGCACAATTTCTCATCAACTCGCAATGAATAAAAATAAACATACTAACAAATGACAATAGTTAGGTCTGGATAAGATAGACCTCTACCAGTGGACCATGATGATATAGCTTCTAATTTAGGGAGACTAAATAACGACAGTAGTAACCAGGTCAACAATGAGTTGGAAACGACACACAAATGATAATATATTTACCAAAATAAACAAAGGAAGGAGGGGAGGGGAGAAGAGAACAAATTTTATTCAGCCCATTGATAGCCTATAGGCAGCACAGTCGAGTAACAGAGTTGCAGACCGCACTAACAGAATCATGCACCAATATAACTAATGATATACTTAAGACTCATGCAACATATAAAACCTGATTACATATGAGCAAAATCCATACTCTGAAACCACTTACAGTAGCTTCTTCTATAGGAGGTGAAATGCAAACAGACGGACATTAAAGAAAACAATGCCATTACAAAACCAAGAGATGAAAATGTTTATTAGAAGAAAAAAATATGCAGGGTGTCTTGAGTAGCAACGGTTCGCATGACAATTGTTTCGGTCAAAGCTTTGCTGATGGGGGTGCATGCTGAGACTCGAATGAATTTCCCAGGGAGAAATTACTCTGTTCCACATTGCTTTAAGGTGCCCACTGGTTCAAAACGACTGATGTCCAACTCTCAGTGCTCGAAGAAAGGACAGCAACATCAAGGTTCACTAATGAAATGAAATTTGAGCAGAACCAATGATGGTAAAAGACGGTCAGAGTGCCATGGGACAGCATGGACAATGATAACGAGTCCCCCCAATATACATACTTATTGAAGGGGAGAGTCCCTTTCAGCACTCTCTGAAGGTTAGCAGAGGCAGGTCCCCAATCACCCACTTTTCTTCATTAACTAAAGGAAACCGACTGACACCATGGTGCTGATACAAGACTTGAAGACGACCCCATCCACCGAGAAAGGGAACACTTTGAATTGTGATGACCGACCGACAGACGCTCAAATGCAATCACGTACCTTTGACTTGACTCGACACGACCCAAATGAATGCATACTCTCCTATAATGCCAGCAAAACAAACTCATCAGCCAGATACAGCCCGGCTGACTGCCAACTTAGCCCAATCAGCCGACTCTTTGATCAGATGATCATCTGATTGCAAACATTCTTCCAAGAACTCTTTGCTTGAAACTGATTGATTGATCAGAGGGCCTGCGTTGCTGCCAAGTGTATCAGCCAGGTCCCCAAGGACCCCAATTGCAGTCTTTGTCACAACATCATCCCTGATAATAACCAAATGTAAGTAAATAAGCACATAAACGTTGTTCTAAACAGTAAATAAAGAGGAGATCAATTTGAGAACTAACATGTCCTTGATCATGTACAAACTATCCAGGAACTGAAGAATGTGTGGAGCATAAGGCATCAGAAGCTGGGTCTTTGGTGAGTTCTTAAAGCCTTGGAATATTCCAGAATAGGCTTCCAAGATGCCGTTCCTCAGTTGATTGGTGTACTCGATCATCTCATCATCATTAGTTGCAGCATGGGCAGATACTTCTGCAGCACTCTGGAGCATAGGCATGGCATAGATCAAGTACTTCTCAAAGTTCTCTCCTACTGCCAAAGCTATATCACCAAAACATGAGAATATTGGTGGCTTCACAGACCGGTGCAACTGATTGCTAGAAAGATCCTTGAGGAGTTGTGTCATAATACCATCGCAGAAGGGCAGTACCTTCTCCTCCAATGCCCTGCAGAGATCTCCAACGACTCCAACCGTGATAGCACAGACCTGATACTCCTCAAAGTTCTGAAGGCCCATTTCCAAATAGGGATAAAATCCTTGCATGTATTTCAAGAAGTTTGGTCCAGCAGCATATGCAAGGGCTCCAATGGCCAGCATAGCCTCTTCGTGCACTGTGGCATTTCTGCAAGCAAAAACCCTTAAGAAAAGATCCATCATTTGATCTGCGTATTGCATGAGCATATACTTTGTCGGCTCGGTTGAACCCAACTTCTGAATAATAACCTGCAAGCAGCCACAAAGAAGACCTTGAACTTCGTTCTGCTTCTCCCTCTCATCAGAAGACAGTTTCTGTGCCTCGAGAGTCTTGTGGAGCTCCATCATGATTACTGGAACCAATTGCACCACTGTAGGTGCAGTCTCATCAGTTGAACACCTCACCACTTCATTCAAAGTCTCATATGCTGAAGTCCTTAGACGGGACTCTCCAGCATCTTCCCTGTGGGTAACAGTGAGGAGGGCCTGTATGATGTCCTGAATGAAAGGGGACAATGGTGAGGCTGATCCCACATCCTCGTACCCTTGAGCCAGGAAATAAAGAGCACCACAAGCCTTTTCAGCAACATTCGGCACATCTTTCATGCTCTGGAGAAGAACAGTGAGGATTTGTTGGCAGTTCTCATTGGTTATCACAGGTGTCTCCACAGTTGATCCATGAAGAAACTCAAATATTCTACCCAGAGTCCAAGCAGTGGTGTCCTTGACGTGGTTATTCGGATCCTTCATCAGTGCAGTAAGCATAAAGTTTAATGCCACATTGACAATAGGAGTTAACTTGTCTGGAGATGGACCTTCCAAAATAGAACCAAAGGCAAACGTTGCTGCTTCTCTCTGCCTCCAATCCGGTTTCGTTATGTTCTCTTCTATGAAAGGCATCACAAGGGGGACTATGTCATCTCCAACCGTCCTCGCCACCAAACCCAAGCATGTTCCACCAGCCATTGCAATATTCCAAGCCCCTTCATCTTGATCTTGGTCCTCTTCTTGCTTGAGGAGTGTTTCCAATAGCATAGGAACCAAAGCAGGGAGTGCCTGCTTAATGAAATAGAAACAAGGAATATCGGAATCAGCAGTAAAATCACCCCCATAATCATCTAAAATATCAATCTCCTCGTCACAGACTGAGCTCCAAAACTCTACTGCCTGAAGGGCAACAGGCTCCTCATCCTCCCTCACAGCTTTCGCTGTGATATTGAATATATCTTGCATGTAAGATGTCAACTTCTCATAGTACATGGAAGAGATGGAGACCAAGCATTCAAATGCTGCCTGTCTCATCTTCAACTCCTGGGAAAGAGTTGCTTCACAAACAACTCTCATGATGTAGTCCCTTTCCATATCATTTGTGAAGTTTGCCTGAGCAAAACCCAATGCATTATAAAGTGCCCGGGTCGCAGCCAACCTCACGTCAACATTCCCCTCCGAAGTACTCATGCCCTGAACAACAGCAGTAAGAATCTTATTTACTTGGTCTTGGTCGAGAGCTTGTGGAGGAACTTCCTCGCACAAATAACCAAGAGTTTCAAGTGACGCCTGCTTCACGTGATACTGAGGCTGCTGAATGCTCGACAAAAGAGAGCCTATGAGCTCAGGCCACTGCTTGTGCGACACTTCAATGCCTGCAATCTTAGCAATAACTTGTGAAGCAGTAGACCGAGCATCAGGAACAGGAGAAGAGAGGGTCTGAAGCAGGCAAGCTTTAACTTGCGCCTTAACCGAAGCATCTAAGTTGAGCCATCTCTGAACAAGCTCATTTTTTCTATGTTGCTCCTTTGCGTCTAAACTGTTTTTAAGAATTAGACCTGCTAGTTTCCGGCTATCCACAGGTTTGTCATTGTTTGCCAACTCGCCAGATAGGGAAAGCAGAAAACCAGGGAGGTTCTGCTCTTGGAATTGTTTCAGACTGTCTTCTGCATGCTTTCGGATGGCTCCATCAACCGCTTGAGCATTCAAGAGGATTTGGGTGACTTCCATTGCCATGTTCTGACAATTCACAGTGAGAATAAACTTTCAGGTCAATGACTACCTACACAATTCTTGTGCCACATCCAATTTAAATTTCGAATATTTAAAGCAAACCGTGCACCCAAGACAAATATGTAATACAAACATAGTACATACACGCATTAATAAAATTATTCAAACGAATGCCATCACCCAATTCATTACTTAAAAATCCAAAGCCATTTGGTAACTAAATAAATGACTATGGGATCTGCAATATTATAAAACAAAAATATTCTTCATGGATAGCATTATTAATGAATAAACCTCTCCAGATAGTTCATGGTATTGAAACTCGATAAAATCGGATTAAAAAAATACCCTAGACAAATAATAATAGCATTTAGAAACAGATAATATAATATCTTCAGGCAAAACAATATTGAGGAATAACACAGTCAACCAAATGTTATACATGCAGACAGAAAGAGGTTAAACCCAGTTGTCAAGATGGAAAATCTGATTTCAACAACACAACAGAATGAAAATTCAATCCAAGTACTCGATGATTTTGGGAATCACAACGAATTTTGGATAGACTTTAATATTGTAGTTCTTCTGCTTGTTCTATTATTCAATAACCCCCCCCCCCCCCCCCCCCCCCCCCCCCCCCCCCCCCCCCCCCCAACTGTTCTATTATTTAAAGCCCCACCCCCAATACCCATTATAAATCACAGCGTAAGAAAGATATATAGCAGAATTCTTGTTCTGACAATTTACAGTGAGAATAAACTTTCAGGTCATTGACTAACTACACGATTCTTGTGCCACATCCAATTTAACTTTCGAATATTTAAAGCAGACCGTGCACCCAAGACAAATATGCAATACGAACATAGTATATACACGCATTAATAAAAGTATTCAAAAGAATGCCATCACCCAATTCATTACATAAAAATCCAAAGCCATTTGGTAACGAAATAAATGACTATTGTATCTGCAATATTATAAAACAAGAATATTCTTCAGGCAGAGCATTATTAACGAATAAACTCCAGATAGTTCATGGTATTGAAACCCAATAAAATCAGATAAAAAAATATCCTAGACAAATAATAATAGCATTTAGAAACAGATAATATAATATCTTCAGGCAAAACGATATTGAGAAATAACACAGATCAACCAAATGTTATACTCGTAGACAGAAAGAGGTTAACCCAGTTGTCAACATGGAAAATTGGACTTCAACAACACAACAGAATGAAATCAAAGTACTCAATGATTTTGGGGAAATAAACCAAATTTCGGAAAAAGATTTTAATATTGTAGTTGTTCTGCTTGTTCTAGTATTCAATAATCCTCTGCCCCCTTCCACACCCCCCCCCCCCAACCCACCAAACAACACAATTATAAATCACAGCGTATGAAAGATGTACATAGCAGAATTCTTATTCTGTCAATTTACAGTGAGAATAAGCCTTCAGTTCAACAACTAACTACACAATTGTTGTGCAACATCCAGTTCTAACTTTGGATAATCTTAAGCAGACCGTGCATATGACCACAAATATCTACATTCATTAAGAAATTCTTCAAGCAAATGTCATTACCCAATTCATTACGTAAAACTTCAAAGGCACTGATATTACAAAAGAAAACCGTTCTTCAGGCGGAACATTATTAACGAAACCTCTCCAGATAAAATGAAACCAACACTATAATATAGATGAATTGTTACTTTACCATCCTGATCAAGTTCATTATTAATAAATTGGATCAAACGTATCCTAGGAAGATAATAATAGCATTTACAAGCAGATAATATAATATCCTTCATTTAAAACAATACTGAGGAAAACAGAGATCAACCAAATGTTAATACCAGGTTCCTTGCGGATAGAATGAAGTTAAAGCCAGTTGTTGAGATGGGAAATTGGATCTAACAGCAGCATAATTCAATAATAATACTCAATTCAAGAAAATACCAAACTTTTGCGATAAGATTTTACTATTGTAGTTGTTCTTCTGCTTGTTCTATTACAATGATCCTCCTATTCTATACCCATTACCTATAGATGCAGAGTAAGAAAGATGTAGATAGCATATCTTTATGCTAGATGACAATATATATATACACCAGAGGAGGGCGGCATCCTCCCTGGCTGGCTGGGTTTGATCCCACGGGGGGCGCTAACATCTAATTATTGATTTCAAATTCCCTGAGTGCAGACCCGCGTGGATCCCTGAAAGGGGGAGCTAACTCACTAACGTAGTTAGATTTACCACTTCAAATATATTTTTTTTCGAAGAAGACCACTTCATATATATATATATATATACCTCACCTTAAAATTCATGTAGATGTACCAAACATTGTAATAACTTATCAGCAGCGAAAGAGAAAAATAGATATCTATTTAACAAATATATAACTTTCGAACAAATTCAGATCAGATCTGAATAAAATTTAAGGGAGTGGAACAATTAACAGTTCTAGAACCCATAAAAAAATCTCTTCTACCCCAATATTAAGTAAACTAGACTCAGATCTAAAACCCTAAAATCTGATGTAATACCAAATCAATCACAGATCAACGGCGAAATTTAACCAAAATTATAGAGTAGTCTTACATTGATTGTCAGTCGGACACCAAATCTAATATTAAAAAAAAAATTCACAATAAAGTGAATAGGTAAACCCTATATTGAAACATTGACCAAATTATGCGGAAAAAAAAGATTTTGAAAGAAAACTTACGATTTCGATTTTTTCAGAAGATCAGCGATCAATCACGAGAAAGAATAAAAGTCCGCAGCGAAGAAGAAGAGAGAGAAGAACTTTGACAGAGTAGAATAAAGAAAAAACCCTAAAATGAAAACGGAAGGAAGCCGAACCAATTGTATCTGATATTATCACACACGATATTTCTATATTTACAACTGAGTGCAATCCTGGTCGTTGATCTAGATAATCCCAATAAACAAATGATTGTGATGGAGTGGAGATATCAGTTGATTACCATTATTACGATTATTAGCGCTGTCAAGTGTCATAATTTAGCCTTTTTATTATTAAAAGTGTTTACTTTTACCATTTTACAACCTAAATAAAACTTTTATTTTTTGTACGAGTCGTATAGTTGTGACAGCTGCCAGCATGGGTTACAATAACAACTCTCTCTTTTTATAGAAAATTTTAGATAGTTACGAAGTTTAAGAGAAGTTGGGAAGGGGGAAAAAATTTGCAAGAATTTTTTTATTTTTTTTTGAGATGTCCTTTCTCGAAGTCGGACCGGAGCTAAAGTTATCCAGTTTGAGGAAGAATTTGAACCCCAAGACCTGTGTTTGGATTGTCTCCCGCACTACCACTAGGCTAGTGCGTTTGCAAGAATTAGATAAACGGAATGATATCCTTATTATATATTTTAAAAATGAATTAGTTTTTGTCTTTTATTTTTTATAAATTACAAAATCAGCATCAAAGTTTGCTTAAATTCTAAGAATAGCATGAAGTTTTGAGAAATTGCACTTTGAGCATCCAACCGGACTTTTAAAGTCCGGTTGGTGATGTCACATGATGTCACACCTAAATTAGTTTCCACTTTTTCGTTAACTTTTTTTGTTAACGATGGGATTAGCTAGAGGGAGAATTTTGTGGGTTCAGCCGGACTTTAAAGTCCGCCTGATGACGTCATCTGACGCTCACGACCGGACTTTTAAAGTCCGATCTCTCCTTTACAACGGCTAGTAACGGCTAACAATAAACCCCCAACCCCCCAACTGCCAACAATAAACCCCCAACGCGGTAAAAAAAAAAACCCTCACTTAACCGGACTTTAAAAGTCCGGCCGTGCGCTTCAGCTGACGTCAGCACCCGGACTTTTAAAGTCCGGTCCTCCCTTAAACCTCTCCCCTAGCTTAATTAAATGAAACCGGCCGCTACGTCCGCTTTCAGGCTTCCGGAGAAGATCTGGAAATCCATTTCATTGAGCATTCGGGATTTTTTAACCGGACTTTAAAAGTCCGGTTGGATGCTCAAAGTGCAATTTCTCAAAACTTCATGTTATTCTTAGAATTTAAGCAAACTTTGATGCTGATTTTGTAATTTTCTGTTTTTTATATTCTCATTCTATGCGTATTTAGCTTCTTAAGTAAAATTTTAAATGTTACTAATTTTTATTTTTTTTAATCTACTTTTTCAAATATCTTTTATTAGTATTAATATTTTTAGAGATTACTAACTTTATCTTATAGATTATCCTATCGAATTTATTTTTTATGTTTTATTTGCATAACTTTATTTTCTCATCTTTGAAAATTATGCTCATCCAACCTAAATTTAACTCGATTTAATTTCAAATTGTTACCAACGTTTATTTAACTTCTATCTTTTAATTTATTATGGTTGATATTTATTTATTTTTAGCATGGTTTTATCTTTCGTTTAAATTTTTGTTATATATTTTTTTTACTAACTTTATCTAATTTAAATTATCTATAACTATTTCAATACCTAACTTTCTTTTAACATAGCACAACTCCTACAACCCATATAACTCAAATTAATCCAATCCAACATAATAATAATCCAACCAAGTATTTAAGCCCACAAACATACCAACTTAAATGAATAATTACGAATGAAATTGCAACTTGGTAATCAAGATTCGAGCAGATCAAAGCAAAATTCCACTCTTGAGTCAAAAGTTGAACATGCGTAAAATTTCAAGTTAGAATGATAAATTTCAGGTAACAAAAAGGTACTAGATCTTGATGGTGAGAATTATAGGTTAATGAGAAGACATTCAATACATTTTAGATGACATCATTTGATTGACGTTCATCACTGAGCTCGATCCCATGACCACAAGGTTGAAGGTATTCCCTATACAACCATAGATAAATAATGTGACTTTCCCGCAACATATAGATCTCTTGGAATGGCCATAGCCAACCTCGCCTCGCCTCGCCTCGCCTCGCCTCGCCTCAAGAAGTCAGGGAGCGACCAACTCTTTAGTTCCATTATTGACTGATGGCATATAGCCCTCTTCCTCCGTTTATCTAGATAGTCACCATATTTGGTGTGGTGTCTCTAGAATCACCCTGGTTGATATCGTCTCCCTTCATACTCTCTTGCGCCTATAACAAATTCGTTTGCACTATAAGATAAAATTTAAATGATCCTAAAGTTAAATTCTCGTTGACTCCTTCTTTCACACTGAGAAGGATCTGACCTGCACTGCACTTCCAACAGTTAAAGTTAACGGTACACATAATTTATTGGAACCATGCTACAATATCCTAGTCGATCACAGTCTATCTTGACTGACTACTTTTTAGTGCCAACCAGCTAATTTATTTTCTCAAGTAAATTTATCTATTCGAGCAACCTGATACATACCTCTATCAACAAGGCAGGTATCAAAGTGAAAGAGCACACTAACTGCCAGAGCACACTAGCAGCAACCAGAGTTCACCACAAAATGAAGAATCTACGTCATCAGCTTAGTTGTCCAACGGAATGGTGGAACCAAGTAATTGCAACTGTCCTAACCGCTTGTCCTGAAGATTTTATTTGGCAAGAAGAGAAGGAGCATCACTAAATAGTCTATAAATAAGAAGAATGTAAAAGCAAGAAGTGTGAAGAATGTATTTTTGCTTAGCTTTTCCTTATTGCATTCCCTTTTGTAGTTTACTTTTAGTTCCTCTCTCATTCTTGTAACTAGTTTTTGTTCCTCAAGAACTATCAATAAAATCATCCAGTTGTTGGAATTATTCAATAATTAAGGGACCACACATGTAAAATTAATTGTGTTTGGACTATCTAAATAATTAAGCCAAATTAAAGTAGTATATTTGAAAATTGGCTTAAAGGTATAATTGTCATGGAATTAATGTGTAAATACCGGAGATAAATCTAATTTAATGAGGGGCCAAATTAGAAATATCAAAACATATAAATATATGTATTTATTAGGGTTATGGTCCCCAACTTATACGGCCACCAAAAGAGAGGTTTTCTCTTTTTCTCTTCTGCATCCCCATCAACAGAAATAGAGGGACAAAGGATTCGGATTCTTCTTTGTCATTAAGGGTCGTAGCAAGTTGGAAGATCGAACCCCATAAAAGGACTACCGCTTCAAGATCCATCAAGCCTAGCAATGGATTCAGGTACGCTTCCGCAATTTAATTTTGTTCTTCATCTCATGAATTGACATGGTACAATAAAATTCTAACAAATGGTATCAGTGCCTCCCTGTTTGGTTCTTGAGTTTGAAGTTTTAGATCAATTTTTTTCTTGTTGTTCGGGAACCCCAGATCTTTAGATCTGTTTTAATTTAGGGTTCCAATGGTTCATAAAATAAAATTTATGATACACGAATATTAGATCTACAGTTTCTCAATAATTGATTTCTTGATCCTGTGATGCACAAGAAAAAAATCAGATATTTGTTCCGGCCAGATCATGCTGGACATGTATCCAAACGATACATCCATAATTAATGAACTAGGATGACACTTATGTTTGTGTTGTTTGATCAAAATTGTTGGCAGTACTACACATGGTGGGTTATAATTTATGGTGGAATATAATTTATATATTTCCTTAGTGTTGTACTAGATGGCTAAATAAAGAGAACAACTATTGGGATCTTGTCTTCTACTTCTGAGTTGTTTTCGTACATAAACAACTGTTCCAACATGTTTGCACATCATAATTTATTTTATTTTTTGCATACATAGTTCTCCATTACTTACAAGTACATTGATTTACTGTCAATCCTTTGTTGATTTGATCGCCATATTAAGAAAATTTTGATAGAATTCATAATTTATGTACAGTAATGATCTCTCAGTTCATACTTAAATATTAGATATGGACGCATGTGATAATGACCGTAAAAATTCTCTATTATATTAAATATGCATGAATATGCTTATTGCTGGACATGTGATAATATGGAATATCTGTTAGATTTCAATTACTCATGCTGATAGATATTTGGTGTTACTCAATTTAGAGTGTTTTCCAATCTAAGTTGATCATTGGAGGACAAATTGGAATCAAATATAGACAATTTTATGTTTGGCATAAATTTAGTTTCCAATAAATTTATGTTCTAAGTCATATATTTGATGTAATCTATTGACGTACATATCTTCAGCAGATTATTTTAATATAATCTTTATGGGTTCTTTGAAGCAATCTATTGGTCCATATCTTCAGTAAAATATTACGTGAATTTTATTATGTTAACAATGCTCAGTTTAGTCAAATTAAGAATATTTGTTTGAATCATGTAAAGAGATTCACATGCTTATGATTATCTTATTTGAGTTGTAATATTTTAATTATGCATGTACATAAAGTTTTGGACATGATTCGGTTTTGTAAAATTTAGTCAATATTCAAAAAAAATTGGTGTCTTTTGTGACTAGCAATAGTCGTCTAATATTCTAAATAGACCCATTGAAATAAGATGTCGCCAAAGTGACCTCTCTTGCGTAGATAGTCTATGAGGGATGTTAGATGTTTGTGTGTGTAAATTCATGTGAGTATTAGCCGGCCCAAAGAAAGGTTAATACTTGGCCGAATTGTACACATACTTGTGGTGATAAATGTGTGACAATTATACGGTTTACATGTGAATAATAACCCGATCCAAAGATAGGCTTATTATTTGACATGACTTATTGTCAACGTTTGATCATTACACCAAGAATACCACTTGCAGTTAATATCACTGTCCAAAGACTTGATATTAATAATGTAATAGGTATCTTGAGATGGGGCACCATTATTTGAATTTGTTTGACTATATTTTACGCTTTGGTTATTTGTTAGAGCATATTTATTTTTTTGTTACTTTGTTCTCTTTACAGTTAATGTTGTTAAAATATCTGCCAATAAGATTTTAATTTTCATGTTTAATGGGATAAACTTTAAGGGCAAAAAGAAATAAATACAGTAGTTGCTAAGGGTCCAGATCAAAAGAAACAACAATATAAAACTAAGGGTTGTTCTTTTGTGATAAGACATGACACATAAGGAAGAAATGTACAAAGTACCACGCATAGCGTATAAAGAAAAGTATATTTCTAAATTTGATCTGTTTTGAGGTTAATTTAGATTTAGTACCAAGAAACTCATGGTAGTTAGATTCTGGTGGGACTACCCACATTAATGTTCTAGGCAAGGTTGCGTGAGTTACCGAAAGTCAATTGATGGTGAAAGATACATCTATGTGAGTGACGACAATTCGGTAGAAGTGAAAGCAATAGGACATTTTAGGTTATTTTTAGGAACCGATTATCATTTGGATTTGATAGACACTTTTATTATCCGTCTTTTAGACGAAATTCTGTTTCAGTTTCCTTAATGGACAAATCTGGTTATCATTGTTCATTTGGAAATAATAAGTTTAGTCTATCTTTAAATTTAAATATTATTGGTAATGGTTTCCTTAAGGTTTATGATAACCTATATTCAGTTGAAACTATTGCATCTTATAATGAAACCTTGCAAGTAAAGTCATGCGGTACTAAATGCAAAATTAACATTATTTTTTTTAGCCTCATTATGACATAAGCGATTAGGTCACATATCTAGAAATAGAGTTGAATGATTTGTGTCTGATGAGATTTAGATTTCATTGACTTTATAGACTTTAATGTTTATATTGAATGTGTAATAGGAAGACCGACCAAAGTTAAATTATAAGCAGCTACTTTATTGGTTATGCTACAGATTAAGGGGTTGATAATTATACAATCCCACACTAAGAATTTTTTTGAGACAAGAAGTATAATATTTTTTGAGGATGTTGAGTTTGGGAGAGAAATAAAGTCAGGATCATTATCTTTGAGAAGGAATCAATTACGATTCCTACTATCACTTTTGACTATATGTAGGATTCTATATATGTCATGATCAAGAAGTGAATTCGGAGCCTCAATAAGACAATGTCGAATTACCTCTATAAGTCGTTGTTGAGATACCTTAACAACGACAACGTAGCGACACCCCATTCAAGATAAGGTAATTATTCCTAAGGAACAAACTCAACAACCTCAAGAACCGGTAATATTAAGATGGTCCACCAGAGAAAGGAGAAATATAATTTCGGATAATATTTGTTATATTTCTAGGAACGTGAGGAAGACTGTGGATACTGGAAGATGATCTAATCAACTTCCGTCAGGCCATAGAAAGTTCCAGTTCTCAAAGTGGATTGATACAATAAATAAGGAGTATAAGTCCCATGCAAGACAATAAAGTTTAAGAACTTGTCCCATTACCAAAAGGTATGAAGTCTATTGGTTGTAAATGGACGTTTACAACCAAGAAGGATTCGAAGGGTCATGTAGAGAGGTATAAAGTACGTCTTGTAGCTAGTAACTTTACTCAAAATTTTGGAATTGATTTTAAAAAGTTTTTCTCTTCGGTATCTTTGAAAAACTCTTTTAAAATAATCATAGCACATGTTGCACACTTTGATCTTGAATTACATTAAATTGATGTCAAAATGATATTTTTCAATGGTAACATTGATGAAACAGTTTATATGGTGCAACCAGAAAACTTTGTGTCGAAAGATCCAAAGAATATGGTTTATAAATTGACAAAATATATTTATGAACTCAAGCAAGCTTCTCGTCAAAGGTACTTCAAGTGATTATCTCGTTTGGTTTTTAGATGAACACTGTTGAAGATTGTGTGTATCATAAGTTCAGTGGGAGTAGGAATAATTTTCTGGTTTTGTATATTGATTAAAGTATTCAATGCAAACCAGGTGACACCTCTTGTTAAAGGAGACAAATTCGATCTCAATCAAGTGCCCTAAGGTTAGCCTTAAAATTAAGAAAATACAATAGATTTTTCCTTCATGGTCAGTTTTAGGGAGTCTAATGTATGCTCAAGTATGTACGCGTCAGGATATTGCGTACATATTAGGATGTTAGGCAGATATTTAAGCAAATATGGATGGATCATTGGGTAGCAGCCAAACTACTTAAGTAATTAATAGAGAACAAAGAATTATATGCTCTTTGTAGGAGATCGGATAATTTTGGAGATCATAAGGTATTCCGACTCCGATTTTGCTAGATGCCAACACAGCAGGAGATCCACATCAGGTTATGCTGACTAATGGAGATATATTTTGGATGAGTGTCAAACATGCACTCATAATTTCTTCCACCAAGACAGCAAGGTTTATTACATGCTGTGGGGCATCTATTCAGGGAATATGGTTGCAAAATTTTGTCACAAGGTTGTGCCTACAGTACGGTGTTGAAAGACCACATAAATTATGATGTGACAATAAATCAGCAGTACTATATTCTAATAATAACAGAAACTTGTATAAGATAAGGATATTGACATAAAGTTTCTAGTTGTGAAGGAAAGAATTCAGAATGGTTAAAGTGTTCATATAGCACATTAGGACAAACTCTATGTTAGCGGATCCGCTCACAAAAGTATTATCACCCAAGGTCTTTCATGAGCATACTGCTCATATGGGTGTTAATTAAGAATATGGCAATATAGTGGGAGTTTGTATTTTATGTATTTGGGTGCTATTTGGTTTTGGACACATTTGTGTATTAAAGTATTTTGGATATTTATCTGATCAGATATATGGAAATTTAGTTCATTCTATTTTCATTATGTTAAAGTATTGATCTCACTAAAGTTAAGGAGGACCAGTTGGAAATAGACATGTATTGATCACATTGCGTGTAATTTCCATGCTACACATCCATGATTGATCTATGTCGTTTAGCTATATTAGTATATATGACCATTGATGGTTTAGTTACGCTATATGTGACGAAGGCCGCTTTGATCCTATGTTGATATGGTTAATGGACGAGATTGTCCGGATATACCCTAAGGATTAAGATAGCAATTTATGAGCTCACTAAGGTTAACACAATTATAAGGTTACATATGTGGCCCAGTGGGAGATTGTTGGAATTATTCAATAATTAAGGGGCTACACATGTAAAATTAATTGTGTTTGGGCTATCTAAATAATTAAGCCAAATTAAAGTGGTCTATTTAAAAATTGGCTTAAGGGTATAATTATCATGGAATTAATGTGTAGATATCGGAGATAAATCTAATTTGATGAGGGGCCAAATTAGAAATATCAAAACATATAAATATATGTATTCATTAGGGTTATGGTCCCTAACTTATATGGCCACAAAAAGAGAGGTTTTCTCCTTTTCTCTTCTGCATCCCCATCAACAGAAAGAGAAGGACAAAGGATTTGGATTCTTCTTTGTCATTAAGGGTCGTAGCAAGTTGGAAAATCGAATCCCATAAAAGGACGACCGCTTCAAGATCCATTAAGCCTAGCAATGGATTTCGGTACGCTTTTGCAATTTAATTTTGTTCTTCATCTCATGAATTGACAGGGTACAATAAAATTCTAACACCAGTTCCTCTCCAAATTGTCATTTTCTTGAATTCTAGCTAGTAGATTGTAGAGGAATCCATGGTTAACCAACCTAGATCACCTCCCATTCCCTTAATAGTGGGGAGAGGTTCTAACAATGTGGTATCAGAGCCACTTGAGCCGATCATAGAGGAAAGCTCAAGCAAGGATCACTCTCCCATGGCAACCAAGCTCCGCGACCAGGAAGACCTCCATACATTGCTCCAACGCCAATGCTCTCTAAAGATCGAAGATTCTTGGAGGGTACTACCAAAATATCTCATGTTAGCGACGCTAAACGACGTCGCTAAACAGCCACAAAACGTCGCTAACTGAAAATAACGACGTATTTAGTGACGTTTCGGGCATGTCGCGTTATTCATGGTCGCTATTAGCGAAAACGTCGCTATTTGTCACCATAGCGACGTAGATCGGCGACGCACTATGTCGCTAGTATTAGCAATTTTTACCGACAATAACGTTGCTAATTAGCGACGTAAACTTTCGTTGTTGATTGTTGCTCTCCGTTCAGATTTTAGCGATGTTAAATTAGTGATTAGCGACGTTGTCCGACTCCATACTGAGAATTTTTTGGTTGCCACATCTTCATTTTAGTATCATTTAGCGACGTTACGATACTTGAATACCGACGTCCAGATACTAGATTAGCTGACCTGTACAGTTTGCCACGTCAACGTATCTGCGACGTTCTGCGACGATTATCAACGTTTGGTTATCACGTTTGACACGTTCTAGCGACGTAAGTGTGCATTGCTGACCGTCGCTGAACGTCGCTAATTCCAAAAAAAAATTATAAAAAAACAACAGACAGTATACATTTCACATAAATAACAGTTACATTAAAAATATTATACCTGCATTTAGAGTTTCAGTTTGTAAATAATAGATCCGGAGCAACTCTCCGTAGAATTTTTTGGGTTCGCCGACCCCTTCGGTGGAATACTCAACACCGGTAAACCAATATAAAGACAAATAATAATAATGCACACCTAATAATCAAATAAATAGAATCGAACGGTCAGAAAGACAAGAAATAGCCGGGTGGATACAAATCCACTCCCAAACGGCTATAAAAAGTGTGTCCGATAATATTCAACATAACATAACACAAATAGTCATACCCGGGATAAAATAAATACATAAACCAACAAATACATAAAGACCCAACAATGGGTCACCAACACAACAAATGAAAACAAGTCCAATAAAGGACTACACCTGGTCAAGAGGAGGAGGAGTAGACAGTGCCTACACTTGGGACACCAGGAACATATACTATTCTGGAGTCAGTATCACCGGTGATGACCCATCAGTAGGATGAAGAGGGGGCAGTAGAGCCACTGCAGTCGGTGTGGATGCCGAAGCATGACCATGAAGTATCCGCTCCATGGCCAGCAGTCTGGAGTTGGTGGACGCCAAAACAGCCGCCAGCCTCGAAACCTGCTCGCCAATGGCCGTTTGCGTCCCCTATACCGCCTGAACGGCACGATCCGTCCTCTCGCCCGTCTCCCTAATGGTGCGCTCGAGCATATCAAATCGTGCATTAAGGGCCGCATCGTCCCTCTATGGCTGAGACTGGGGCTGCTCCATCCTCCGCAACAGCTCGTCACACAGCTCACTAAGTTGGCAACAGAGTTCCCCCACTCGGACCAACTCCTCTGAGGGATGTGGGGAATGCACACTGGTAGAGGAGGCTCTGGATGACTGTGTCGCCACAAAGGCACCGTAGGATCCTATACCGTAGTACGTAGCCCTCTGAAGACCACCAATGGCAGTCATCCAGAGCTCATCCATCGTCCGAGCCGGAGGGGGCTGCACGGAAGTACCAGCCCCTCCCTCCGCAGATGCACTAGTAAGCTCACACTCTAGCCTAAGATACTCATCCTAGAAAAGTACGCATCTCGATAAGTATAATATTTACTACCAACCTAGTTGTTCCACGTCTATGGATATATTTGCATATTTCTTAAGTTATAATAAAGTTAGTGACACGTAAAGTAAACTTACACAACTCTGCATGGCCCGATCATCGATGAGCTTTTCGTCCTTCCGATGGGTAGCCAGGAAGACCGTCACCATGTTGGGGTTTGCACCCTTCTTTACTTGTTATAATAAAATGTTTGTCATTGAAATTAAACAGCTCCGATGCTAAAGGCACAAGTTCTCCGTGTGACGTCCACTGATAGTAATTCGACATAAAATCTCTCGAGTATAAATGATATATCACATCCACTTCTGGATGATATTTCATGTTGTGATATCTCACACATGGACACTTAATTTTGGTATGGTCCATGTACTGAGGGAACGCCTTGGCGAACTGCAGGAATTGCTCTACCCCATGTATAAATTCATCCCGTACACCGCACATGTCATCAGAATGACGATTATACATCCACGAACGATACCACAGATATAATTCATATCCATTTGACAATAATTCTGCAAAGATAGATACACATTATTCGAGTATATTCCAAATTGATGCTCACTCTATACACTTTAGGATACTAAGATATACTACTAGTATACTCACTCTATACACTCTTACTTATGCAAGCCTTTTGAGGCAATCAGCGTTATACTAGATTTCCGAAAAAAATCTATAACTCTGATAGGCCCAAAAGGCTTGGCATAAGTAAATTTAATTTCTATAGAAGAGCTCAAAACACTGTACCAATCATACCTACACTTCTAGGATACTCTATACACTGTAGGTACTAGGATACTTCTTAGCAAGGTTCTCAGAGTAGGTAATCCCCAATATCTTAGGATACTCTATACACTCTAGGTACTAGGATACTCTATACACTCTAGAGGATACTCTATAGGTACTAGGATACTCTATACACTCTAGGTACTAGGATACTCTATACACTTCATAGGATACTCTATATACTCTGGGTACTAGGATACCCTATACACTCTAGGTACTAGCACAACCTACATCTATACTCACACATATATATGTAAATCTCAACAAAACTGAACCCCCAAACTATACAGCCTTTAATCCATATGTGTAACTCTGAAAGCTGAGTTACATCTAACTCAATTAATCTCACGCATATGTATATAACATATACATAACTGGTAACCCATGAATAACTTATAACCTATAATATAACCTACCTAATCTGAACAGAACTTCACCTCCATCTCAGAAAAACTCACAGATAGCAGGAACTTGGCAACCCTCACATATACAACCCTACATGGCTATACTCTCATAAACATACATCATATATATATATATATATATATATATATATATATATATATATATATATATATATATATATATATATATAGATATGATAAATATAAATATATATATATATATATATTTATTAGATATTATATATATACAAACTCACATAGCCACATATATCTATAAATACTCATATCAAACATATATTATATATATATATATATATATATATATATATATATATATATATATATATATATATATATATATATCAGATATTATATATATACAAACTCATATAGCCTCATATATCTATAAATACTCATATCAAACATATATATATATATATATATATATATATATATATATATATATATATATATATAAATAAATATATATATATATATACAATCTCAGAAAACTATGAACTCTCAAAACCCAAATCTGCAGCAAGGGAGGAGGGGTTTCTGTGTGCATATATCGTGTCAGTGTGTCTGTATCGTGTCAGTGTGTGTGTCAGTGTGTCTGTATCGTGTCGTGTCGGTTAGGGTTAGGTATACCTGTACGGGGTTGGGTCGGGGTTGTCGGAGTAGAGGACGAGGGGGGTCGGCGGTGGAGGAGCGGCGACGAGGGCACCAGCGGACGAGGGGGGTCACCGGGGCAGGGAACGGGGGAGAGGGGTGTCGCCCGAGGGAGGGGTCGCCGGGGGGAGGGGTCGTCGGAGGGGAGGGGGTCGCCCGAGACGAGAAGGGGAAAGGGAGAAAGATTTGGGGCTCTCGAGCAGGAGAATAAAATTTTGGGTGAAAAAATAAAATCGATTGGGCCAGCAAACCCTATCTGAAACATTTTAGCGACGTCGAAAGAAGACGTCGCTACAGGTCGCTATTCACTAACAAACCGGTGATGTGTTGGAGTAGGCATCACAAAACGTCGCTGAATAAAACAAATTAGCGACATTCTGCGACTAAACCGTGACATCTTCTTTCCAAACCATAATGCTAGTCGCTAACAGTCGATAAACGTCACTGATAGTGACGTTCAGCGATGACACTGTGATACGTCGCTAATGACACAAATAATAGTGATGTATTTATCCTGATTCGCTATTTTTGTCGCCAATATGAGATATTTTGGGAGTGGGTAAGATTCTTTATCGCAATAGTAAATTTGATCTGTTGCTAGAAGCATTTAATCAATCAAGAAGGGGCACAGATCCTCCCCAATTTGTGAATGTATCCATCAAGGGCCAGTTCCAAACCCTAATTATGCTGGGGTGCCCTGTGTTTTGGCCATGAGTTCTCTACTGACCACACATATTCAAAATTTAGAGCTAGACACCAACATCATAACTACCAATGAAAGGACCTAAATCAAGTCAACAACCTAACTAATTCCCAGTAATTCCCCAAGAATTAGTATCATGAGGGATAAATTCTTTACCACATCTTGCATCATATGTGTTTGTCTCTTCTGTGATTTTGGCTTTCTATCAGTCCAACAGTATCAGAATGCATCATTTGGAAACCTGTCAGCCCAACAACCAACTGGATATGTATATATAGGTGTTCCTATACAAACCAATTCTTATATGGCCTCAATAGAGAATATAATTCCTACACCATTTGGATCCATCCCTGCATAGGTGAACACAATTCCTGCATATATGTGTACCAATTCAACAAGTCCTGCACAAATTGGAACCCTTCTTGCATAGTATAACCAACCTTCCATCAAAACATTCCCCTATTACAAACTCCACCACAACCTTCCGTTTTGAATCCTCCACAAATGGGTCGCCCTCATCACAAGGACTCTCAAGCCATTATGGGGGACAACCACCCACCAAGAGACTTAAGATACCTAATTATGATGGGAGTCTTGATGTGGAAGAATGGTTGCCCAGAGTAAACCATTATTCTATTATTACAATGTCCAAAAAGAGGACAATGTCAGGGTATGTTCTATCCAGCTGAAAGGGAATGAATCTTTCTGGTTTGTCACGACCCGCACCCTGTTTAGGAGCACGAGGACGCAGGTACGTCTAGCCTACGCCGCAGTATCGGTGGTAGAATGTTGTATAGGTCATCTATAATATCTAACATCTAACAATAATGAATAGACCTATCATCTCCGCACGGAGGAAATATATGATATAAGAAATATAACTCAATCACATAGAACTAAAGGAAGATAGGCACGACAATTGATAGATAATAAAAGATGAAATAATCTAAAATAGTAACAAGAGTCACACATAGATAAGTCTAAATGTCTAAGTCAATATAATACATGTCCTGAATAAATATAACATCTCAATCTCATAAACTGGAGACAAGGCCCAGTAACCCTAGTTACTAGCTATAACACTACTAAAGGTGCACCCTTAGTGAGCACCGACTCCAAAGGAAACCTCCTGAGCATGGTCGTCAGTCCTCTAGATACACTGAAAAATATTATCTAGTCAGGATTAGAGAAAAGTACAACCCAAATAGCAGTTCCATTTAATTGACAAAAACTATAAAACAATGATAAGAGAATGCTATATACGATTAAAAAAATATGTCAGAGGCAATAGTATAATGGAAAGAGTCAGGCAATATGAACTAAAAATGTAATTTACGAGAGCAAGAGGAACTACCATATCAAGGATAGAGCCATGTAGCTGGTGAACTGAGTATGAAATATAATAGACAATATGTTTTGGAATACCAAATTAGATATGTGATCGGCTTGGAAGATTCAATAATTTACACTAAGGAAGGCTAGCTCAACCATACGTGAAGTGTATGATAGCTAGTAGCTAATGATTTACACTACTTGCCGATAGTTCTTGATCATATATCAAACTAGTATTTTCCCCGCCCCGACTGATACGATGGATCCAACCATAACACATTACTAGCCAATGTATTCCAGTGTTATCTTATCCAATGTTATCCAATACCAACGAGGACAGTATCCGATACCATTATGACGAATTAAGGTAACATCCATGACTGAAGATCCAATGACAATACCAATCCGTGTACCATCGTGTCAAGAATCATAAGTAACATTTCTAAATACTTGAATTATAGAGGTAATCAAATAACGAAAACTATCAGAGAATGTACTCGTCTGCGGTCCAGAGCAATAAATAGGAATCGAGACCCAAAGTGCAGTCACACAGACCTATATATGAGATACATATGTTAAATGGTGTTTAATAGAGTTAAACATGGTTTTCTAGTGTGTGATATACAATCTAGGTCGAATCTAGGTCAAGTTTGACTCACAGTTGACCTTTGGTCAACTGGTCAACCCTGGTCAAATCCTATTCAAATCTAGGTTAGGTTAAACCACATCAAGTCGTTACCTACCTATAGATGCCTACTAGTATATATATATATATATATATATATATATATATATATATATATATATATATATATAGATATCCCTCTCTCTCTCTCTCTATATATATATATATATATATATATATATATATATATATATATATATATATATATATATATATATATATATAGAAAAAAAAAATCCTATAGGTAAAATATATATATATATATATATATATATATATATATATATATATATATATATATATATATATATATATATATATATATAGGGATATCTATATATTTTTTTTCTATCTATATATTTTTTTTTTATCTATATATATATATATATATATATATATATATATATATATATATATATATATATATATAAAATATATATATATATATATATATATATATATATATATATATATATTATATATATATATATATATATATAGATAAAAAAAAAATATATAGATAGATATCCCTCTCTCTCTCTCTCTATATATATATATATATAATATATATATATATATATATATATATATATATATATATATCCCTCTATATATATATTTATATATATATATATATATATATAGATATCCCTCTCTAATAATAAGTAACCCTCAACCTACTACCTATCCTATAGGTAATACACTACCTTATTAGTTAGGTAATACCATTACCATAGGCTAATAAGTAAATCCCTTTACTTAGATTGATAGGTACCATTACTCTAAGTTGATAGGTAAGACATTACCTAGATTAGGTATAACATTACCTATACTAATAGGTAAACCGTATACTTAGATTGGTAGGTAATCCTTACCTAACATCCCCCACAGGCTAAGTGGCCATGGTCCAAAGCCAAAAGCCCAAAGGGGAAGTTTCCCCTGCTACCACCTGCTGCCAATGCTAAGTTACTGCTGCTGCTAATGCTAGCAAGGCCAAGGCAAAGCAAGCCCTACTGTTGCAAGCAAGTGAGATGTAGCAAATGCAACCTAGTACATGCCCTGCTCATTGATACATGCCCTGTCACTAACACACTAACACACATCGCTAATCCTAATTGATACTTAAACATAAACACTAATACAAACACCTAACCAAGGCTAACTTAGGATACTAACCTGCTAATGACCGATACTAACATGACACTAATTTACCACTAATACTCTCACTCTTACTAATACATTCACTAACTGAACACTATCCCTGATTTACTGATACCAACTGAAAACCACTACTCACATCAAGACACTCTCATACAAGCCCAAAAATACTGATACATACACATGTATCTAACTATTTCTAACCAAACCTAACCTCTGAAACTAACCTCTGAACTAACAAAACCCCCAAGCGTAAACTCCCTACTACTGAACTAATGGTCTGTTCATAGGCCAAGGCCAAATGCCTAAGCTATGGCATTCTTGCTGCCACTGTTCTGTGGCCAGGCCAAGTCCAAATCCTACTGATACTAACACTCATACAAGTGTCTTGCATGAAAGTGAAGCTCAAATTATCAAAATAACAAGGGTTTTACCTATTGGGTGGTTGTTTTCCAAATAAAGTCTTCTAGGGATGCTCTTGTGTCAGGTTTGACACAATCTCTTCCTCCTTTAGACTCCTCCCCATGAGCTCCTTGGTCTCCAAGTTTCTAGCCTTGTAGGGTGAAGTTTTAGAAAGGTTTTGGAATAATTTGGGAGATTTTTGATGGTGGGAATGAATGGAATGGAAGGGGGCTTGAAGAGGCTCTTCTAGGGTTTGTGGAGGCTCTAAATGGAATGAAAAGGAAGGATAAACCCTCATAATGACCAGCCATGTATGTAGCCCTAAAACCCTTCTAAAAAGTCCATTTTATCCCTCAAGTTGTCATGAACACTCTTTTAAATGAAGGGTTAATTGTGCTCTAAGTGTGGGATTAATTTCTAGTCTAAAACTAAGCTTAACATGACTTAAATGAGACTAGTTATGTTCATCCTAGAATATAGGCTCAAGTGGTCATGTCTAGTCTAATTGGGTCCCCAAGTCGAGGTCCAATAAATAGGTTAGTCAACAAAATAATGAAGCAGTCATGTTTAATTAATAAAAAATACCCACTATATAATTAATGTAAAATGACAAAAATATCTCTATTCTGGAAATGTGGTAGTGACAATCTTACCCCCCTAGAAAAAAATTTCTTTGAAATTTAAGTTGGTTGTACTCTTCTCTAAGTCAAGCCCCCGTCAATCTGTTGGCACATGTATTTTGATAACATTAACAGCATCTTCATGGTTTAGTTTTCTCGTTGTTTTCAGCAAACAGATATACCCTCAAGCTTTCCAATGGCTGCTACAAAGATTTCTGTTTATCCAAGTCACTCAGCAAAACCACATGAAAAGCTTTTAAAAGAAGTCTCCCAAAAACAAGACTGAAGAAAAGACAGCGCACACTCAAAGACTGCTCTAAAAAATTCCAGTTTTCAGAATCCATTCAAGGTCTAGGACTGTCTATGTAACACTTAAGGTGGATGACAAAACATAAGCCCCTTCTGTCTTTAAATCAAAATCAATATCTTTAGAAACGGAATACTGACGACATACCGCTATATACCGACGGCATACCGAGCTCTTCATGAGAAAACTCTCTGTGACAAAATTCGGCATACCGACTGTATACCACCATGTACCAACGGTATATGAACTCTTCATGAGAAAACTCTCTGTGACGAAACTCGGTATACCGACGGTACACCGCTATGTACCGACGGTATACCGTTTCTGAGCAAGAAAAACTCTCTATGACAAAAATCGGCATACCGACGGCATACCATTATATACCGACGATATACCGGTTTTCTGCTTAGAAAACTTTCTGTGAAGAAAGACGGCATACCGACGGTATACCGTTTCATACCGCCGGTATTCCGATCTCTCTTATTTTGATTTTTGAACGGACAGATGTCAGCATTAAATGCTCCAACAGATAGATTTATTACCGTTACCTCTCAGGAACGGTATGCCGACAGAATACCGCTCCATACAGACGGTATTCCGTCAGTCTTATGTTTGGAGCATTAAATGCCTAGTTCTCTTGGTTCTCTATTTAAAGTGGTTGTGTCTTCTCTTTAAAGACATCAACTTGAGCCTTAAAGTTTCTCAACAACCAAAAGAGCCTCTCCATTACTACTCTATCCAAAGCTTTAATTTGTCATCTAACCGAAGATTGCTAGAGTATTTCAAGAGTTGTATGCTTTGATCTTCAAAGTGTTGTAGAAGATCAAAAGCCCTTTTTTTCTTTTCCATTGAAGTTGGCGAGCCTTTGTAAGAAAAATCGTGTGTAAGAAGTTGGGGAGTTCTTTGGATCCAAACTCGTATTGAAGTTGACGAGTTCTTCGGATCCAAACTCATGTGTAACTATTTACTCAAATAGTGGATTAAAGTCGGAGAGAGTTCCGGGACTGGAGTGCCCCTTGGAAGGATACCAGGATATATCGAGTGTTTGAATCTCTATCTCTTTTACTCTTCATTAAAATAGTAGTAAATTATTTGGAAATTATTTTATTACCCTAGTCTCCCCCCCTCTAGGGTTCTACAATTGGTATCAGAGCCTTGTCTCTTGATTTGGACTTACACCCTTAGAGAGATCCATTGCCATTAACCCTAGTACCAACTCATTCCACAATGAGGGACACTCCACAAATAGACCTCCTCTATTTGATGGAACCAACTACAACTATTGGAAGATTAGGATGAGCATTTATCTGAAATCCCTAGACTTTGATCTATGGGATTGTGTCGTCAACGACATTTCTGTATCCTCTATAGTCATTGAAGAAGTTGTCTCAGAAACCCTTAAAGATAGACTTACTAAGAATGATAAAAAGATTGCTAGTTGGGACACTAAAGCTATGAATGCTCTCTATTGTGCCCTTGATAGCAATGAGTTCAATAGGATTTCCATCTGCAAGACCTCCAATGAAATCTGGAGACTTTTAGAGGTTACTCATGAGGGAACCTCTCAAGTAAAGGAATCCAAAATTAGTAGACTCACCCAGGAATATGAATCTTTCAAAATAAAACAAGATGAGTCTATTACTATTATGTTTACTCGATTTTGTGATATCATTAACCCTCTCTCTTCTCTTGGCAAGGAATATCCCACTCATGAAAAAATTAGAAAAATCCTTCAGGGATTAACCAAAGGGTGGAATCCTAAAGCTACCGCCATCATTGAAGGAAACGATTTGACGACCATGACTCTTGAAACCCTCATGGGAAAGCTCATGACCCACGAGCTGGACATGAAGGACCAAGAAGAATCTTTCACTCAAGAAAAAGAGAAGGAGAAAGCTAAAGAAAAAGAAAAGTCACTTGCTTTAAAAGCAACCAAGTCCTTTTCAAAAGACAGCTCCGAGGATGATGACTCAGATGATGAAGAGATCGCTCTCACCGCCAAGCACTTTCGAAAGTTTCTCAAATTCAACAAAGCAAACCGTGCAAGACGGGACAATGATGAAGAATCCACCTGCTACAACTGCAAGAGAACCAGACACATTAAGAGGGACTGTCCCATGGCAAGAAAAGAATCCAACATGTACGAGAAGTCCAACAAAGGTAGCACATCCTCCAGAAAATATGCCAACACTAACATATGGTGTGAAAGCGATGCTAGCGACTCTGACGATGACAAAGAGTGCAAGCATAAGGCAAATGCCTGTCTTATGGCAACAGAGGTAACAAATGACCTCTCTATGAATGCTCTTTCTTACAATAACTTAGAAATTGCTATTCTTGAATTACACGATGAACACAAGGTCATAAGAGGAAAATATAAGAAATCTCTCAAAGAGATTGACGCTTACAAGCAAGAAATATAAAAACTTTCTAACATCATTCATGACATCAAAGGAAAGTCGCCTGCTTCTGACACGGATGAGATCGAGTCTCTATGATTAGAGCTCCAAGAATCACAAGACATCATCAAAAATAGGGACGTTGAAATCCAATCCCTCAAGGAAGGATATGAATTTGCTATGCACAAGACTCTCGCTGCAAATCAAAGAGAATATACCACTTCCATCAAATACAACGACCTTCTTGCAAAAGGCAAGAAACAATCGATAAGAATACAACACACACGCATACACAAAGACATGTCAACACCGATCGTATGCCTCATACTCATAAGAACACAACACATAGGTCTTTCCCTAACCAAGTACATACACAAAAAAATCCTCTCAAAAGGAAAAACATTACACATCATGCCTTCTATTATCATCACCACAACACTCATGTGAAAACTCCTAATCATACTAGGACCTCTCATTTACTCTGTCACTCACCCTCCTCTAGACCTATCACACCAATGGGATGCCACTATTGTGGTCTCCTTGGACACACTTTTTACTATTGTCAAATGAGAAAACATGTTGATATAAAAATGTTTAAATGGGTTCCTGTAGAAGCATAGAAAAGAACAAAGAAAGGCATATGCGGCTCCGACAGAAGGATCCCCATGCGGCTCAAGAGTCCATGCGGCTCGGATGGCTCCATGCGGCCCCAAAACAGTTCTTATCTACACTCTGCTGCATTTAATGCCCTGACGGCTGCTTGACAATGACAACTCTGACAGATGACAGCTCTGGCATAAAGACGCAATAATGACTGACATGATGGCATGTTCCTAGGGAAGAGGAGAAAATCTTTTTACAGCTGGCAAGATCTACCAAGTCCTGAGGCCACTCGATGCGGCTGCTGCATTTATGCGGCCGCCCACTTCAGGCGGCTGCCTTCGTCATGCGGTTGCATCCTTCATGCGGCTGCCCATCCGTATGCGACTGCCTATCCCCATGCGGCTGCCCATCTGCATGCGGCTGCCTATCCCCATGCGGCTGCCCATCCTCATGTGGCCGCTTATCCTCATGCGGCTGCCCATCCTCATGCGGCTGAGAGGACCACCCATATGCGGCTCTGCCAGGACGTCCCAGTTGAGATACGTGACGGTCTTTACGACAGTTGAGACACGTGGGATTCTTATCTTCCCTGGAATCATGGCTGTTAACGAATCATAACAAAATCAGATTTGTTGCAATCGTCATAATTGTCCAGATCAAATCAAATCAGGCAAATTGGACATGTGGCAGGCCATTATAAATCACGGAGATTCATGACAATCAACATTTATTGCTCACAGAGATTTGATGCAATCCACATTAATTGCTCAGATTTGTTATATTCAGGATGAGCGGCCCAGATTGGTTGACTCCCAAGCCGCCGACTTTTCAAAGAAGGCAATCATTGCAATCCCTAATGATTACCCCCACTCCTATAAATAGTAAGGTGCTATTCCCTTGCAAATGAGGGGAGAAAGACAGACGCATACAGAGAGAGACACACAGAAGAGCACATACAGAGAGAAAAATGAGAGCATTTCTTCGTCAGAGCCAAGGCTACGTCCGATCGTCCAAGGAGTAAGAAAGAGCTGCCGTCGCTTTCCCGAGCCTCTATCGTCACCCCCCAGAATAAAAAATAAATAATTGTACTTAGATTGTTGTACCTAGGTTTTCATTCCTAGGCTTTCTTTGTACGAACAAGTTTGTATTATGAAATAGAAGTCCAGTCCTCCCATAAAACTGTTCTGTTCTTTTATAATCAATGACAAACACGATGGCGACTCTGCTGGGGACAAACTTCTCTACGGCTCAGAAGTTGGTGATATAATCGGATGCAGCCAAACTTGGCTCCACACAACAGAAGATGGTCGTCCGCTTCGACCAACAGGCGTTTGAAGAAATGCTCTCAGACGGGAGCGCTGGCCCGGTCCAGAAGCGAACCCGCACAAAGAAGGCTCGCAGGGAGTGGAGGCCCAAATCATTTGCTCCTCCCCAAGCCCTGGACGGAGTACTCTCTGCTGCCCAAAACGGTGAAGGCAACTCTCATGCGGCCCCACTTCAGGCCATAGAGGACTCTGCTGTCCCCAAGTCCGGCAGAGGAAAGCACTACGATGCTAGAGTTGCAGGGGCAAAGAGTGATTCTATGTGCTCCAGGAAGAAGCCGAACAAAGGTACTAGCCGCAGACAGAACGCTCATGCGGCCAAGATTGACAGCCGCATGCATGATACTCATGCGGCCAAAACTGCCAGCCGTATGCAGAATACCTATGCGGCCAAGACTTCCAGCCGCATGGAGAAGACTCATGCGGCCGAAACTTCCAGCCGCATGAAGAAAGCCTATGCGGCCACGACTACCAGCCGCATGAAGACTGTTGATTCTAGCCGCATACTACCTGCTCTGTGCGGCTCAGGCTCAGTCTTTGATCACCTCTCCTATGGTCCTGATCTCTCATGCTCCCAAGAAAATATGTTTGACTCTCTGCAGCACCACTTAGACTCTTCCTACTATGTGCCTTCAGGCGCTAGAGTGAAGAAGTCGAGGGCAGCGCGAGCTTGGCAAGCTCAGTCGGCTGTCCCAACCTCTGACCATCCGAGCGTTCCACATACCGTTATACGAGCCTCTGATGGAAAGTTGTACAGAACCACTCGAGTCCCGCCCCCGGCGGTAAACGGACAGAGTGGTTCCCAAAAGTCTCTCAGCAACCAGGGAGCAAACATGGTCGTTCCAGACCCATCTGACTTGCGTGAGGTTATCCTCCACAAGCGTAAGGAAAGAGAAGAGGCCTCGGTATGCAAAGAGTCCTCCCATGGACATTACTGCACCCAAGTCATTATCAACTGTTGTTGCAACAACGCGACAGTAAGAGAAGACCGGCAGTCCGTCTTCCAAAGACTACAACAACCAAGTTCAGAGGACGAGGCACCTCCCGTCGTCTCCTGCAATTCTGCTCAGAGAATCCCCGCCGATGGGAGAGGGAAGAAGATAAGCATCTCCAGCCCGAGGATTTCAACCACTGTGACTAAGAAACTGTCGTCTAAGCGGTTGTCCACCACCGGAGTTTTCCAAGGTACCCGTTCGAAGACGAAATCTGCTACAGTAGGAGATTCATCATCCACACCACTGGGGGTCGCTGGAACTGGGGGTAGCACTCCTCTAAATATCTACGACAATCCGATGTTCCAAGGAGATGAGCCGGGGGAAACAACTCTTCCATCAGATATAGCAGGTGCCGACGTCCCCGAGGATGTCTACGACTCTCAAGATGAAGCAAGCTCTGAAGCCGGGGGTACTATTCCTTCGGAGTCCGAACCAGAGGAGAACATTCCCACATACCCCGATGACTTCTCGGTACAGGGGTATGATTCGGAGGGCACGTCGTCCACCGTCCCTTCCACTTCTACTCATATGAGGACGACATTCATGACAAACGACGAACAAGATGGTCCCAGCGATCGCCAACGCATCGACACTCTGGAGGCCATACTGCGCACCTTGGTCAAATCTGTGGACGAGATCAAAGCGGCTCATCCCACTCTACAAGGAAGGACACCTGGACAAACAAGCTTGGGTCCCACGGTCAATGCAGACTCGAACTCAGCGGCACCAAACCCGGCCAATAATCCTCCTAAAATGTCGGCTCCCACCACGGCGGACGAGGCCAGGGAAGCAAGAAGAGAGGTTCAGGAGCTCCGAGCCATGTTTCACGCTCGAGAAGCCTCTCAAGACCTCAGAATACGGCAACCATACCCTGCAGCATGGAGGTATGTTCCTTTTCCACCAAGATATAAGCCATTCAACATCAATCCCTATGATGGAAAGACCTCCGCAAGTCGGTACATCACTTACTTCGAGGTCACCACCGACCATCGGCCCCATGACGATGCCATCCTTACACGATTATTCATCGGGGCATTGGAAGGGGTCGCCTTCGACTGGTACCGTAACCTGCCAGACAACTGCATCCATTCCTTCGCCGACTTTAAGCATATATTCTTGGAGAGGTTCTACAAGGTAGGACAGGACGTGACGATGTCCACCCTCATGGACGTCATTCAAGGGGAAAATGAGCTGACAAGGAACTATATCGAGCGGTTTCGCCAAACCGCGATGAAGCTGCCTGCCGGTAACCCTGATTCCTCTTTGATTAAAATTTGCCAAAAGAGATTGCTTCCCACAATCAGCCTCTGGATGGGTGAAACTCAATTTAAGGACTGGAAGACGTTCATCATCAGTGCCACTAGCGCCGAAGACAGGTTGAAGAAGGCTCGCCAACTGGGATTGCACATCTCGGAGGGAGAGGATAAGGACAAGCACCCTAATACCAACAACAACAATGGTGGTAACTCCTCCAACAATCGAGACAATAAGGGTAAACAGGCTATGGTGGCCGACACAGCCCAGAAGCCTGAGTCAAAACTGGCAGACAAGCAATGGCCGCAAATGACCTACTCATTCGAAGACGGCCATATCAAGCCCATCTTGGACATGGAGATAGAATTCAGCTCCCTCCACCAAGATGGGAACCTCGGCCGGCAGAAATGGAAAGCCCAAAGTACTGTCATTACCATCGCTACGTCCACCATGCTACATACGACTGCTACCAACTGAAGCGATACATCCAACATCTCATCGATTCGAAGGCTCTGGCCATTGATTTCGAAGAGGTGACCGTGGCAGCCAATATGGTGTCAGTACAGTTTGGCAGCTTCCCTCCAACAGAGACTCAAGACGGTGTGGTACCCGTCCCTCTGGCGACAATGGAGATTGCTAATCTTCTACCTCCTTAAGATCAGGATACTGGTCTAGTACCCCTTACCACGTCACGAGGGGAGGTCATGTGGGTCCATCCAGACTTGGTACCTGAAGTGACTCAGTTCACACCACTCTCCGTTGGCAAGAAGAAGAATAGAAAAGTCAGATCCTGTCGCACAATCTCGGCAGATGTTGAAGAAGCCGCAGCTGTCGTTACTCGGTCCAATGCACAATCCCAACCTACGCCGAATAACTCGGCTGAAGATCATCAGCCGGCTACTGCTGACACTCCAGGACCTTCTCAGCCTCCGACGACCAACAAGCCTAGGCCGAAGGAGACTCGCTTTAACAAATCCCTCCGAAAAGAGGCACCTCATGGGCTGGAAAGGCCCTACAACTTTGACATCCTGGCACAATTGGCCAACACACCGGCCAAATTATTATTATACGAGCTCCTGAGACTCTCCAAAGATGTTCGCGTGGCACTAAGCGATGCACTCCAGAATGCCGACGCATATCTGGCTCAGGTCAACCTCACGGGAGAGAGAGCCCGCCTGCAAATCTCCAAGACAGCGCTTGTATAGGAGTGATGCCCAACATTATCTTCACTCTGCAGGATATGCTCATCAAAATCAACCTGCATGATCGTCCGTTATATTACACTGGATACATCGGTGACGTAAAGATGGATCGGATGCACATTGATCCTGGTTCTTCCATAAGTATCATCCCGAAGGGTCTATTACACCATCTCCGTATTCCTATGCATCGCCTCATGCCAACAAGTACCGCCATCAGCGGTTTCAATTTGGGCAGGAGCTACCCGATTGGGAAGATTCGCTTGAAGTGCCAAATCGGCGATCTTCAGTCAGAAGTGACCTGTTACGTCATAGATACGGACACTTCCTATAATATCCTCTTGGGGCGTCCTTGGATACACGATTATATGATCGTGCCTTCCACACTGGACCAGTGCTTCAAGTATGTCGACAAGCATGGCTTCGTGAGGACAGAATTTGCCGACATCGATCCCTTCAAAGGGGTCGAATCCTACTACTCTGATTCCTGCTTATACGAGAAGTCGAAGAGGCACCTTGGCGAAGGAGATGTGCAAGCTCGAACTGAGACAACCACAGGATCAGAAGAACCTCTGATGATCCACCTCCAAGCTCGCAAACCTGGCAAGACCGCACCCCTTACGGCCGCTCTCCGTAAGGATGCGATTAGTCTCTCGGCACAAGAGGGGCAAATAATAATCCGACTTCCAAGATCTGGCCAAGCGCCGAGACCCACAACAGAGCCGCTGACAATTAGACTACCGAGAGTCGGTCAACCACAAATGGAGAAGCTCAATCCCTCTGACAAGCCCATGACGATACGTCTTCCCAAGAAAAATCATCAGCCCAATACGAAGTCGGGGACTCCTAGCGAGCCAACAACTCCCCGCCCAGCATCGAGTACCAAACTGGGGGTCGTTAGTTCGCCAACGACTCCACCAGCGAAACCCCTGGTGATTAAGCTGCCCAAATCATCCTCTCAGTCTTCATTTATACAGGGGGTGGCCGAAGAAGAACCAGAACTGGCCAAGTATGTGGCTGTTCACACTGATGTTCCATCCGCAGATGATGTAATCCCGTTAGAAAAGATATCTTACTTTATCAATAAAGGGCTATCTTTGAATTACCTCGAGCTTAATAAGCTTTGTACAATGTATGCTATGGAACACGGTATAGGCACCCACCTACACACACAGGTGGCAAATGTTTACACCGCAAACCAACTTACTCCAGCGGAAGACGCTTACCGCATAATCGAGGGAGGGGATCACCCAATCATCTTCGGCCAAAAAAATAATCCACAGCCCTTCAAGATGGAAGAAGTTGAGCTCAAACCCGACACCGGGAGATTGCCCCTTTATCTGTATAGTTCCATTCCAAGTACCTTATACAAAAACAAGGATATGATCTGGGAACTACACCAGGCTTGAACTATGGTACTGGACGGCGGTTACCCTTACAATCGCCGATCCCGGCTGGGAAACCACGAGATTACTACAATAAGACCAGACGTGGGCTAGGTTATGTCACACCCGTGACGACACCTGAAAGCTCAAACGAAGAATATGACTGGCACTCATACTCAACCGGATCACCCACTTTCGATTCAGATATCAGCATCGGGGACATGCTCAGGCAAGTCTGGTCCGTCAATATGGCACTTGCCGATGCCTACAAAGAAGATGAAGACATTCCCGAACTTCTTGAGCTAGAGCCATGGGCATAACAACTAGATGCACAGTGGGAGAAGCGGTTCGAACAAAGAGAGACTCCCACCGAGGATGAGGTTGTACAAGTCGATCTCGGTGATGAATCCTCCTCAAAGCCCATCTTCGTCAGCAAGAATCTGATCGACAAAGAGCGAGAATCACTACTACAACTCGTCAGAGAATATATCAACGTGTTCGCCTGGAGCTACGAAGATATGCCAGGACTGAACCCCAAAATTGCACTTCACAAACTCAATATCCGTTCGGACGCAAAGCCAGTCAAACAACAGCAATGTCGGTTCTGTCCTGACGTCATGAATGCCATTGAAGCCGAGGTAAACAAACTAATAGCCAGCGGCTTCATCCGTAAGGAACAGCATCCTGACTAGGTCGCCAATATAGTACCAGTCCTCAAGAAGAGTGGAAAGATTCGAATCTGCATCGACTTTCGTAATATAAATGAGGCGTGTCCTAAGGATGAATTCCCTCTCCCTATCACAGATATCATGATTGATAACACCTGCGGCTTTGAGCGTATGTCATTCATGGATGGTTTCTCGGGGTACAACCAAATCAAGATGTTCCCTGACGACGAAAAGCATACATCATTCCGAACACCAATCGGCACATACTGCTACATAGTTATGCCTTTCGGCCTAAAGAACGCTGTCGCTACCTATCAAAGAGCTATGAGCATCATCTTTAGAGACCACTTATGCAAGGCAGTAGAATGCTACGTTGACGACATCGCCGTCAAAAGCCGCTCTAAGGAAGATTATCTGCATGATCTGAAGACGGTATTCGACCTGATACGAGCGCACAAGTTGAAAATGAATTCCATAAAATCCTTCTTGGGTGTATCTAGCAGAAAGTTCTTGGGTTTCATCATTACCTTCCAGGGTATCCACGTAGACCCTGAGAAGACGAAGGCGATCATGGAGATGGGTCCCCCGAGAAATCTCCGTGAACTCCGAGGCCTTCAAGGGAGGCTAGCTTACATCAGGAGGTTCATTTCTAACCTCTCCAGGCGATGTCAACCATTTACCCACCTCATGAAGAAAGGTGTCTCATTCGTATGGGATGAAGAGTGCCAACGTGCCTTCGACAGCATCAAAGAATATTTGTCGAACCCTCCAGTCCTGGTGGCCCCGGTTGCTGGAAAACCATTCCTGCTCTACATACGAGCAATAGAGCATTCTCTCGGTGCTCTGCTAGCATAAAACAACGATACAGGCCATGAGCAGGCTATATATTACCTCAGCCGAATGATGATGGGGCCGGAATACCGATATACCACCGTGGAGAAGGAATACCTCGTCTTGGTATTTGCCATTCAGAAGACACGATACTACGTCATGGGATAAACCATACATGTGATATCACGAGTCAACCCTCTCAGGGTCCTCATGACTAAACCAGGGGCACTCAGCTCTCGCCTCGCTACATGGGCAATATTGTTGTCCCCCTACCACATGATCTTCGTCCCGCAAAAGGCTGTTAAAGGTCAAGCTCTGGCAGACTTTTTAGCAGCCCATCCAGGGCTGGAGTCAACCAGAATATACGAAAAAATCCCAGATGAGGTCGCCAACTCACATATGGCCTCTCATGATGATATATGGCGAATGTTCTTCGATGGTGCTTCAAGAACCGGGCCCAAGGGCAACATCGTCGTCGGAGTCGGGGTGGTACTGGTTTCTCCGTCCGGGCTCGTGATCAACCGAGCTTACTCCCTCACCGAACCTTGTTCAAACAACATGGCCAAGTACAACGCCTTGGTCATCGGCCTCCAACTTATAAGAGAGTTAGGGGTAGAATATCTTGAAGCATACGGTGATTCACAGTTAATCGTCAATCAGATCCGGGGCTCATACGAAGTCCGCCATGAAGACATGATCCCATATCACAAAATAGCGGTCAACATCATTTCGTTATTTGAGGGGTTCTTCATCGAACACCTTCCCAGACTCCAAAATATCGAAGCTGATGCCCTAGCAGGCCTTGCCACTTCCCTAGCAGTTTCGAACCATGCTCATCACTTGGTGGACGTGACAGGCCACGAACTGATCTATCCCAAGAATAATGTTTAATTCGTGGTGAGTTATTCCGCTCAGACGGTCGACGAAGCACCAGACTGGAGACAACCATTCATAGACTTCGTAGTCTATGGCGTCCTGCCCGAGAACCCAAAGGAAGCTACTTCTATCAGAAGGCGTTCCCTCAGATTCTTCTATGATATAGAGACGAAGATGCTGTATCACCGATCCTACGATGGATTACTGCTTCGGTGTCTATCAAATACAGAAGCCAAAGAAGCCGTACGCGAAGCTCATGACGGTGTCTGTGGAGCCCATCAGCCTGGCCCAAAATTGTAAGACCGTCTTTGCCGAATGGGCTACTATTGGCCTACGATGGTATCAGATACGGTAGACTATGCAAAAAAGTGCAAAGCCTGTCAAGTCCACGTGAATTTCATCCACCAGCCATCCGAGTTTCTACATCCGACAGTGGCATCCTGGCCATTCGAAGCATGGGGAATGGACATTATCGGTCCAATCACTCTAACTTCGTCCCGAGGACATTGCTTCATACTCGCCATCACAGATTACTTCTCCAAATGGGCAGAAGCTATTTCGCTTGCAGAAGTGAAGACTTCAAACGTGATCAGCTTCCTCAAGCATCACGTCATCTATCGCTTTGGATTACCCCGAAGGATTATCCACGATAATGGTCCGTAGTTTGCAAGCCATGCCTTCTATAGATTCTGCAACAAATACCAAATCTAGAATGTTGCTTCGACACCGTACAATCCGACAGCGAATGGGTTGGCAGAAGCATTCAACAAAACCATCATCAAGTTGCTCAAGAAGTTCGTGTCTTCCAACAAACGCGACTGGAACGAGAAGCTTGGTGAATGCTTATGGGCGTACCATACTATAGTCCGAACAGCCACCGGGAACACACCATTCTCCCTGGTGTACGGGAGCGAGGCAGTCCTCCCATTGGAGACTCAAATCCCCTCGCTCTGCGTTGCTCTTACTTACCAATTGACGACGGACGATAACTACCGTCGCCGCCTACAAGAGCTGGAGGCCTTAGACGAAAAGCGCCTACTGGCTCAGCAGCGAATCGAGCTATACCAAGCACGCATCTCCGGAGCCTTCAACAAGAAGGTTAAAGTCAGAACATTCCAAGTGGACGATCTCGTTTTGGCAGTTCGGAGGCCGATGGTTATGACTCACAAAACCGCCGACAAATTCCAGCCAAATTGGGAAGGTCCATTTATCATTGAGGCTGTATTCTCCAACGGTGCTTACCGCCTCGCAAGACAAAACGGAGACTTGCTCATGTTGCCCGTCAACGGTAAGTTCCTGAAGAAGTATTATGTCTAAACGATATTCTCCAGATCCCAGAGTGTTGAGTTATGTACCCTCCGGTACCGCTGAACCCACATTCTTCCTCCAAATATCCCAAAATGTTGAGTTATGTACCCTCCGGTACCGCTGAACCCACATTCTTCCTCCAAATATCCCAAAATGCCGAGTTATGTACCCTCCGGTACCGCTGAACTTATATTCTGGCTCCATATATCCCAGAGTGTTGAGTTATGTACCTGCAGGTACCGATGAACTCACATTCTGACTCTATAAATCCCAGAGTGTTGAGTTATGTACCCTCTAGTACCTCTGAACTTATACTTTGACTCCAAATTTCTTGGATTGTCGAGTTATGTACCTGCAGGTGCCTCTGAACTTACATTCCGGTCACTCTTTTAGGTGGTAAGTCATGTATGATCATACCTCTGAACTTGTTCTTCTGAAAGAGCTCCTCCCTCATGATCCACTACCCGTACTCCCAGTGCACAAAAAGGGTAACAGATCCACAAATTTCCAAAACGACCACGTCGATGTTACCTCTGAGTCATTTCACTTCCGCCAAAAATAAATCACCCCTTTACGTAGAACTTCCACGTCCTCATTACCTCTGAGTCGTTCTATGTACCCCTTCATGGGGCCCACTCCTACCACGTCCTCATTACCTCTGAGTAGGAAGGCTCTATCGAAGAAACCCTCATGCTTGCCACGTCCTCATTACCTCTGAGTAAGTATGTTAGTTTTCTTTCGACTTATTATCCGTACCCAAAACTGGAGTACGCCAAGGATAATAGGCCCACAAATGTCCTCTGTTGACCACAAATATCCTCCGCTGAGTCCACTCCTGCCACGCCCTCATTACCTCTGAGTAGGAAGATTTCGCGGTAAAAAACCCTCATGCATGCCATGTCCTTATTACCTCTGAGTAAGTATGTTGGTTATATCTCGTCCTATTATCCGTATCCAAAGCCAGGGTACGCCAAGGATAATAGGCCCACAAATGTCCCCTGCTAAGTTTCTTAGTACGGGCCCATCATTTCTCATCATGCCCCGGGAGCCCAGCTGCTCTATGGCATTCTTTCTTCCGATACCAGAAACGTCCATGGCCACTTTACAGTGAAATCGTTCTAGGTATCTCCATCAAACTTGTTATCCATACCTAAAACCCAGGTATGCCAAAGGTAACAGGTCCACAAACAGTCCCCCAGCGGGGCAAACACCACCACAACACCATAACACAATAAGCAATACAAATGAAGGGTAATAAAACATACTCTTTTATTTGGAAGCCAAAAGTACTACATGTTGTAGGACCACGTCCCTCTCAAAAAAAAGGGGGAGGGGGAAGAACAGAAACAAAAGAAGGAAAAAAGCTGTCTATGGTTCGGCGGTACATAATTCCAGGAGACAGTTCTTCACCAAGGTGGTCCCCCGTTCAAGCCGCTGCTTAGCTCGGCGCTCGGCCTCCTGGGACAACCGCTCCGCATCATCCAAGTACATGTGTGCCTGCCAGCCATCCTCCAGCTTCTTCAGGGCGAGCTCCAGGCCAGCAGAAGCTCGATTAACTCTGTCGGCCTCCTGGATAATCAGCCCCCTTTCGGTACGGGCAGCTTCAAGCTCAGACTCCAGGAAAGCTAACTTCCTCTGAAGCTCAAGGATCTGCTCCCGCATGTCAATGACCCCACGGGAGGCAGTCGCTTCCCGAGCCGTAACATCTTCACTCTCGTGGCTCAACTGATCATATAGCTGAGACAGATCGCGGAGATCCTTCAGTATGACCGGCTTTGCCTTATCCCGAGCAGTCCTTATCTTCTCTACGACAGTTATGAGGAAACCGTGCTCTTGATCTATAGCAGCAGACAGATCAGTTTGCCGCAGCACCTGAAGCTGGGCCACCAGCTGATCAGCCTCCAGCAATTTTGTCTCCAGAAGCGCAGCTATCCCCGCCCCACCGGGAAGAGTCTTAAGAATATCAATGTGACCCTGGGCGCATTGCCGGGCCAAGGCAAAATGGGTCCCTCGTTTCACAGCAGCCGCGACCCCTCTCTTCAAGTGGCGATAGAAGCTGTCAACCATGTCATGTGATGCTTCGTCCAGAACCTCCGTAGAGGACGACGTCAAAGGAAGTGTGGCTGGCAATGTCGAAGGAGGCACGCTAGAACTTGCCACCAGAGAGACAAATTTCGAGCGAAAAGATGCACGGATAGCAGCTAACTCCTCCTCCGCCACCCGAAGAGTCTGGACACTCAACAAAGCAGAAAGGTCGACTCTCGGAGCCGCATGAGCAGAGGAGGACGCAGGGACCATTGTCCCCTGCCCCGGCTGTACTGCCATCTGACTTCCCGAACTCGAGCCAGCGGAAGGTCCTTCAATATGAGTCGGAAGAGGAGGGGGTACGCTCATCTCCGCCAGTTTCCCTTCGGCAGAGCCCACCCTGACAGTATCCGTCATCGGTACTAGAGAGGCAGGACCTGTATGTCCAGAGCAACCATCAATCAGTCTAACCCGAAAGTTGTGATGATTGAGCAGATAGGCCTCCTCACAAGTTAAGATTTGGCTTATCATACCAGGAGAGGAGTATGGAGGCTGCGGATCGCTCACAGCCGCCGTAATCCCCTCACCAGCAACCTTCGAGTCAAATTCAGTTGGTTCTTCTGCCCCAGTCGCCCCAGAGGGGGGTACAACTGGTTCAGCGTCACCCTGCTGAAATTCGACAGTCTCAGGGTTGAGTTCAAAAACCCCATCGCCTTGAGTCGAGACTTCAGCGACGAAAGGAGCCTCATCTGCCTCTGGGAGAACCCCAGAAGAGATGATCGTGGCACACATGTCACTGACCAAAGTGCTCAGCGCCGGATCAAGTTCAGAAGCAGTAGCCGATTCCCGAGAAACCGACTCTTCTGACGCCTACAGGAAAGAAAAGATTGATCAGGACATAACTCAGAAAAAGAAGAGCTAAAGAATTAAGAAAAATAGCTGTAAATCAACTCACCTTTGAGGCGACGTCGACTTCCTCGCCCCTCTCTTTAATGAACAGCCCACGATGCCTGATCGCGGCCCGCTTCACAGAATAAGTTCTGCTGCCACCAGCAGGGTCAGGTCTACTTTGCTTGCACGAAGGATTAGGCGCAACAGGCGGCTGATCCGCCACCACCTCAGTAGGCACATCAGGCGGCTGATCCGCCACCAATTCATCAGACACAATAGGCTATTGATCCGCCACTTCCTCTTCTGCAGGAGGGAGGGAACTATCGACATCAGGCTCGTCATCCTCTCCGTCTACAGTAGTAGACTCTGAGTCTGGCACAGGAACCACGTTCGCCCTCTGCTTCCTCGTCTTTGACCCCTGGGGCTTCTCCGTCAGGCCAGTACCCGCAATAAAACTGATCCTCGGGTCAAAAATAACGGGAGGCTTGTTCATCGTAACATGGTATAGGGCCGCTATATACAGAATTTCTACTGGCACCTCACCATTAGGGACCAAAAAGGTGGTTCAAGTGTGAACCGCGTCATAATAATGCCATACCCTGATACCATCCAAGACGCTACCTTCAAAGCCCAGGCAAGGGCTGGGACTGTCAAAAGATAGCTGGCTATACCCGAACTGACGGAAGAACCTGCTAGGCAAATAGGGCTCCAGGTAAACGTTGTTGCGGTGACGATATACTAAGTGTGCTGGACGAATATTGTGTAGCCAACAGAGCAGTTTTTTGGGCAAGAGAAGAGGAGGTTCGGTACCATCAACATGACCTCTCCTCACTTCTTCAGCGATAAAAAAAGGAACAGACACAAAAAAGTTGTATCCGTCCACTCTCGCCAGCATCCTTCGACAAGCTGGCATGGTGCTGTACTCCTAGGGCTGATGATAGAATCAGAAAATGAAGGCATCATCAGCCATGACACCATCTTCTGGGACATGCCTCATCAAAGACCGGCAGCGCATTAACAGCCACCCCATTAGATAATGGTATGGCAGCTCTACGCGCTCAAAATTCATCGCCGTATCACGGGCGATAACCTTGGATGAAAAGGCACGAAGGCCGTGGTGTATGCTGCACACCATAGCCGGAAGAAGGGCCAGTCTGACCCCAAAAACGAGTTTTATGGCATGAAGGATGAAGTGGCGACTAAGCCTCTCAATGGAGCCCGCCCCTCCCGAGACTACGCAGTTCCGTAGCCATACCATCAGAAATCCTGCAAGAAGCGCCTTCTCCGACAGCTGTTGAGTACAATGAAAAAAATAACTAAAGGAGTCGAATTGACCCCCAAATGTGTCGCTCGTAGACCCCGATCTCTTGGCGGTCGACACCAGGGTTTGTACCTCTTCCTGGGTTTGAGGATCTCGGGAGGAAACCCGACCTGAGCCGCCTAGCGTGAAAAGGTATGAGACCCAGGTCGTGGTGTGAGGAATTGTCCCTATTGAGCTACCATCCTTCTTGATGGCCGTTTGGTGACAAGTGCTGTAGTGACATAACAATTCCCGATATACGGCCACAAAGCTCGGGAACCGCTGATCTAAACCCTCGAGCTCTTCGCTCGTAGGAGTGTACTCTTTGAAGGCTTCTTCCCCCCAGGGCAGCTTGGAGATGACGTGCATCTCGTGAAGAGCAAGCCCTAACTCCCCAACAGGCACGAAGAAAGTTCCCGTCCGTCGGTTGTACATCTCCAAGAGGGCCATGAACAATGGCTTATTGATGGGTAAGCCATGACCGGTACCCCGAATGGCGTAGTTGAGGCCGATCTCGCGCAGGATAACCTCGTACTTTCACAAAATCCACGAATTCAGATTAGCCCACGTAGGGATAGGGTTTATCCAGTTCGACAGTGCCAACCGACCGACAGGATAGGACCCCTTCCGTGCAAGCTGGTTTATGAAGGTGTCAGCTTGAGAGAAAGTGAAATTGGGACCCGGTACATTTATGAAGGAACCTGGGGCCAATCCCATCACGCACCGACTGGTCGGTTCCTTTCCCGCATACGCAGACCTCAACTGTCCGTTATAATGGATGTCCCCCACAAAGATCCCTGACCTGCTTGGAGTCAAGGACTCCACCATCCTCCTTTCCAACGGTAACATGTTGAACCATGACAGGGGAAAATGACGCTCCATCGGAGGGATGTGGATCTCGACTCCATCAAGAGTAAAATCCCAGCTCTCGGATACATCGAGCACTCGGGTATTCTTTATAGACAAAGTATCCCCAAAGAGGAACGCCGGCTTCAGATATTTCCTATCCAATCAGCCTGAGTTCATCATGGCGCAGAGAAAATAGAAAGGTTGTTTCTTGATGGCACTCAACCTCTCCGAAGGCTCTTTCGGAAGCTGCTTCATCATATGCTCGACTATATGGTCATACCGATAGCCCATAGCAAATTGGGCCTGACCCACCAGAAGTTCTCCCGCTGCATTAACTGGCAGGTTCACTGAAGACAGATAAAAAGAATAAGTTAAAGATGGGCTAAAACAAAACCAGCTTATGCGGCCCAGTCTACAAGAACTCATGCGGTTCTGTTCGAACACGTGCTTATGCGGCACTAATCAGTGTAAGCTTATGCGGCTCTGCTTAGCGAGAGCTTATGCGGTTCTGCTTAGCAGAGCGTTATGTGGCTCAATTTAGAGGAGCTTATGCGGTTCGGATGAGCACAGCCCTATGCGGCCCAGTCCAGACAAACTTGGGCGGTCCTGTTTGAGAGGGTTTCATGCGGTTCAATTCAGAAGAACATTATGCGGCTCTGTTCGACAAGTCATTATACGGTTCAGTTTACGAAGGGTTCATACGGCACACCAAGACAACTCCCATGCGGCTCGGACATAGGGTATACCCCCATGCGGCTCGGTCAGTGGACATGTATGCGGCCCATACAGCTTGAACAGTTCGATAAAAGATGTATTAAAGGCTTGTGCATAAAGCATGCAACAGAGCCGTCTTTGTTAGGGGTTCGAAGTAGATGATCTTCCCAAGTCCTTACCCTTAATGGTAGGGTGAACGTCAGTATGAACCCTAGGCGCCGCAGCCGACGTGGAGGCCACTCCCTTACCCTTCGCCGCAGCCTTCGTCGCAACCTTGGAGGACTTGGGAGCCATTGTTGTCTGATGATCAGAGAAGGAAGACGAAGACAAGAAAAGCTAGGGCAAGGAGAATCGAAGACAGAAGAGAGTAAAAAAGTCCCTCCGTCCCAAACACGCTTCTATTTATAGGCAGAGCTCATAGACCGATGCCTCGATTCGTGTGCAGCGTAACCGACTCTTCGGGTATCGAGGCGATCTGACTATTTAAGGCTAAACTCTTGGGATCCTGCCCCAAAAAGCGGCTTTAAATCTGACAGCAAATCAAGGGCAATCAATACAAAGATTTGCACACGTGGTATAAAGACGTGGCAAGGAGCCTATGCGGCCAGACAGCCTACGCGGCCAGATAGCCTATGCGGCTGAGAAGTCCATGCGACTAGGAAGCCCACGCGGCTTGGAAGGCCATGCGGCTGAAAAGTCCATGTGGCCAGAACGTCCTATGCGGCCCGAAGAGTTTTTACATGACCATGCTTCTTATTCAAAGTATTTCAATTTTACAAATTGAAAACTTTGAAGGGGGTCTTGTAGAAGCATGGAAAAGAACAAAGAAAGGCCTATGCGGCTCCGACAGAAGGATCCCTATGCGGCTCAAGAGTCCATGCGGCTCGGATGGCTCCATGCGGCCTCAAAACAGTTCTTATCTACACTCTGCTGCATTTAATGCCCTAACGGCTGCTCTGACAATGACAACTCTGACAGATGACAGCTCTGGCATAAAGACGCAATAATTACTGACATGATGGCGTGTTTCTAGGGAAGAGGAGAAAATCTTCTTACAGCTGGCAAGATCTACCAAGTCCCGAGGCCACTCCATGCGGCTGCTGCATTTATGCGGCCGCCCACTTCAGGCGGCTGCCTTCGTCATGCGGCTGCATCCTTCATGCGGCTGCCCATCTGCATGCGGCTGCCTATCCCCATGCGGCTGCCTATCCGCATGTGGCTGCCTATCCCTATGCGGCTGCCCATCCTCATGCGGCCGCTTATCCTCATGCGGCTGCCCATCCTCATGCGGCTGTATACTTCATGCGGCTGAGAGGACCACCCATATACGGCTCTGCCAGGACGTCCCAGTTGAGTCACGTGGCGGTCTTCATGACAGTTGAGACACGTGGCATTCTTATCTTCCCTGGAATCATGGCTGTTAACGAATCATAACAAAATCAGATTTGTTACAATCGTCATAATTGTCCAGCAAATCAAATCAGGCAAATTGGACACGTGGCAGGCCATTATAAATCACGAAGATTCATGGCAATCAACATTTATTGCTCACCGAGATTTGATGCAATCCACATTAATTGCTCAGATTTGTTATCTTCAGGATGAGCGGCCCAGATTAGTTGACTCCCAAGCCGTCGATTTTTCAAAGAAGCCAATCATTGTAAACCCTAATGATCACCCCTACTCCTATAAATAGCAAGGTGCTATTCCCTTACAAATGAGGGGAGAGAGACAGACGCATACAGAGAGAGACACGCAGAGGAGCACATACAGAGAGAAAAAGGAGAGCATTTCTTCGTCAGAGCTAAGGCTACGTCCGATCGTTCAAGGAGTAAGGCAGAGCTGCCGTCGCTTTCCTGAGCCTCTATCGTCACCCCCAGAATAAAAAATAAACAATTGTACTTAGATTACTGTACCTAGGTTTTCATTCCTAGGCTTTCTTTGTACGAACGAGTTTGTATTGTGAAATAGAAGTCCAGTCCTCCCATAAAACTGTTCTGTTCTTTTATAATCAATGGCAAACAGTTCCTAAAGCTAACAATCAAGGACCCAAACATTCTTGGGTACCAAAGTCTTCATCTTCAACTTGTGTTGTAGGTGAACCCTCCGTCGCATGCTAAAAGCAAGTGGATCCTCGATAGCGGTTGATCACGGCACATGACCGATGATGCTTCACTTTTCGTAACGCTATCGATGAAGAAAGAAGGACATGTATCCTTCGGCAACAATCTAAAGGGGTATATCATAGGAAATGGTAACATTAGCTCCCCTCCTTATCCATGTATTAGAAATGTTTGCCTTGTTACAAATCTCAAGCATAACCTTCTTAGCATTAGTAATCTTACGAATAATGGTTATGATATTAAGTTTGTTAAACACAAATGCTTCATCACCGATAGCACTAGTAGATCTACTGTGTATGAAGGCATTAGAGAAAATAATATCTATGTTCTTTATCTTGTTGAGAGCACTAACAATGACAGGTGCTTAGTAGGAAAGAACGGTGAAAGTTGGCTTTCGCACATGAGACTTGGGCATGCTAACATGGATACCATATCCCGACTCGCCACCAAGAAGCTTGTAAGAGGTCTTCCAAGCATTTCCTTCAAAAAGGATATGGTATGCGAAGAATGTGAGAAAAGTAAGTTGACCAAATCTTCCTTCAAATCCATCAACTTCGTAAGTACTACTCGACCTCTTCAACTTATCCATATGGATCTTTTTGGTCCTAGTAGAGTAGCTAGTCTTGGTGGTAAACTTTATGCTTTATTTTAGTTGATAATGTTTCGAGATTTACGTGGGTTATATTTCTTGCAAACAAAAGTGATACTTTTCGTGAATTTGTTAGCTTTTGTAAACGTGTTCAAAATGAGAAAGGCATTATGATCAACAAGATTAGAAGTGATCATGGGAGAGAATTTGATAATGCCGATTTTGAAAGATTTTGTGAAAAGAATGGTTTTGGTCATGATTTTGCTTGTCCTAGAATTCCACAACAAAACGAAGTTGTAGAAAGAAAGAATAGAACCCTTGGCAACATGGCAAGGGTTATGTTAAACCAATATAGGCTTCCCCAATACTTTTGGGCGGAGGCCGTCAATACGGCTTGTTATGTTATAAATAGGGTCTTAATTCGACCTATTTCTAAGAAAACTCCTTATGAGCTTTGGTTTGACAAAATTCCTTCAATTGAATACTTTAAGGTTTTTGGATACAAATGTTTTATTTTAAACATCAAGGATAATCTAGGCAAATTCGAAGAAAAAGTTTATGAAGGTATTTTCCTTGGTTACTCAATACATAATAAAGGATTTCGTATTTTCAACAAAAGAAGTCTTGTTGTCGAAGAGTTAATTAATGTCTCTTTTGATGAACTTAACTCTTCTACATCCTCCTCATCCGATGATATTGATGATATCTCTTTTGGTTTGGAAAACTCTTCTCTTGGAGACACTTGTCCTTCTTTATCTAACCATGAAATAGTGACCCCTCCAACCGAAGATTCTCCATCACAAGAGAATCTCAAGTGGACCTCCCAAAAGAATGGAGATTTGTCCTATATTATCCCAAAGAGCTTATCATTGGTGATCCTCTTCTCGTGTTAGCACTAGATCCTCTACTTGTGATCTTTGTGCAAATATAGCTTTTATTTCTCAAATAGAGCCTAAAAACTTCAATGATGCCTTTAATGATGAATTTTGGATGATAGTAATGCAAGAAGAGCTTAATCAGTTTGAGAGAAATAAGGTTTGGGAACTTGTCCCTAAACCCCATAATCATCACATTATTGGGACAAAGTGGGTGTTTCGAAACAAACTTAATGAAGATGGGTTCGTCACTTGTAACAAAGCCCGATTGGTTGCTCAGGGCTATAACCAAGAGGAAGGCATTGACTACGATGAAACCTATGCTCCGGTTGCTCGTCTTGAATCCATTCACATGCTATGTGCTTTTGTTTGTTTTAATAATTTTAAGCTCTTTCAAATGGATGTCAAAAGTGCCTTTCTAAACGGTATTATTAAGGAGAAAGTTTATGTTAAGCAACCTCTTGGTTTTAAAGATTTATATTTTCCTCGTCATGTTTTCAAATTACACAAAGCCCTTTATGGCCTCAAACAAGCTCCTCGTGCTTGCTATGAGCGTCTTAGTTCCTTTCTTATTTCTTACAATTTTTCTAAGGGCAAAGTTGACACTATACTTTTTATTAAATCTCTTAATGGCACCCTTTTGTTAGTTCAAATTTATGTTGATGATATTATTTTTGGTTCCACTAACAATGCACTATGTGTAGAATTTGCCAAAGTAATGCAGGTCGAATTTGAAATGAGCATGATGGGAGAACTATCCTTCTTCCAGGGTCTACAAATCAAGCAAGGTCCCAAAGGAATCTTCATCAATCAAGCCAAATATACGAAGGATCTTCTCAAACATTTCGAGCTTGACTCATCCAAATCAATGAGGACTCCTATGGAAACAACGACAAAACTTGATAATGATGAAGATGGTATCTCGGTCGACATTCGTAAGTATCGAGGTATAATCGGCAGCTTACTTTATTTAACTGTTAGTCGTCCCGATATCATGTTTAGTGTTTGTCTTTGTGCTCGATACCAAGCAAATCCAAAAGAATCTCACTTATGTGGCGTTAAGCGCATTTTTTGGTATCTCAAAGGCACCATTAACATGGGACTTTGGTATCCGAAATCTTCATCCTTTGAGCTTATCGGCTACTCGGATGCGGACTTCGCCGGATGTAAAATCGACCAAAAAGTACTAGCAGCACATGTCAATTCCTTGGCAAATCCTTGGTATCATGGTTTAGTAAGAAAACAAACACTGTTGCTCTTTCCACCACTGAAGCCAAGTATATAGCGGCTGGTTGTTGTTAACCTTTGGTCAAGTTTGACTCACAGTTGACCTTTGGTCAACTGGTCAACCCTGGTCAAACCCTAGTCAAATTTAGGTTAGGTTAACCCATATCAAGTCATTACCTACCTATGATATTATATATTTATATATATATATAATATATATATATATATATATATATATATATATATATATATATATATATATATATATATATATATATAATATATATATATATATATATATATATATATATATATATATATATATATATATATATATATATATATATATATATTTCGAAAATAGAACTTTATTGAAGTATCAGGCGCAAAATGCCGAAGCCTATACAAGTAAGCGCATCAAACGCGAGCTGAAAAACAGACAACAAAATGGTCCGGAACAGAAAACCGCTCGCATGGACGATCGCCATGCTAGGACAAAACTTACTGGACGAAATCTGCAGAATGCGAAAAATGCCTTCGATCTTGAAGATTTGCCGTAAGGTTTCCCTGAGCAGCTGGTTGGGGTTGTATTGGCGACCTTCATATCTAAATTGTTTCGATTCTTCCAAAGGACCCATATGCCGACGGCTGCGACGATCTGATGCCCGTGGGAGGAGCCCCAACTGGCGAGGAGATCGTTGAAGCCTCCGGCTTGAGGGTCGTGCCTGCATCGAAGGGAGAGGCTGTCCCATAGCCCAGAGGCGAGGTCACCGGAGAGCAGGACGTGCTCGGCAGTTTCTGGCCGGTGTGAGATACAGTAGTGGCATTTCGATGCCAGGCTGAAGCCGATGGAGGTTAGGGAGTCGTCGATAGGAAGCTTCTTACGGTAGGCTCTCCATAGTAGAATAGACCATTTAGTAGGGATGCAGGACTTCCAGAATGGGGCAATTATTGGGGACGACACTCCAATGCCTCTAATCACTATCTTGGCAGACGTTAACGAAAAGACTCCGTCGGACGAGAGGATCAACTTCCAGACGTATAGATCATTACGGAGTTGGATGCCAGCGACGACAAGTCTGTCTTCGACCTCTGGGCCAAGCCAGTCTCTGACCCTGTCCTATCGCCAGACGGATTCGGAGTTCTAAAGATCGCGGATTAAGCAGTTCGGTGGGGTGTTTGGGGTTTGTTGGAGGACGACATTTCCGAGCCACCGTTCATGGCATAGCGACGACCAACCGTTGCAATGCTGTAAGTAGATGTAAGGTTCAGCGAGGTGACGCCTATGAAGGATGTCGATGATCTGTTGTTTGTAACTGCGATTGTGGGGTGGTGATATCGAAAGTATCTGGCCTTCATGAACCTGGTCTAGAGAGAGGTATCCGTGTAGAGCTTCTACCACAACTTTATGGAGCAGGCGTCGACGATTCGTTAGTTTACTAAAACCCAGCCCGCCTTCGTTCGTGGGTCTAGCCATAGAGTCCCAGCTGGCCCAGTGGTGCTTGTCCCTACCTTCGGAGTGGCCCCAGAAGAAGTCAGAGAAGAGGGATTCCAATGAGGATAATACCTTCTTAGGGGAGGAATAGACGGCCAAGGTGTAGATGGGGATGGAGGATAGGACATGTTTGATCAGGATCATTTTACCGCCCGGGGAGAGGGTCGCGTTGTGCCAGCCCTCGATTTTTTTCTAATTTTTCTCACCAGGTCCATGAAGATGCCAGAGTTTGCTTTCCCATACACCAGTGGGCATCCTAAGTAAGTGAATAGTGGGTATGCGGTGGAGAAAGAGGTCATGTTAGATAGGGTTTTCGAGTGGATCCTGTCAGTTTGTGGTGGGTGTAGATGACACTTTTGTTGGTGTTAACTCGCTGGCCCGAGTATTTGGTATATTTCTCTAGAGTGCGGTGGACCACCTCGACCGACCCGTTATTGTCGGAGAAGAAGATGAGGATGTCATCTGCATATGCTAGGTGAGTGATCAAAGGGCAACCGGTGGTGGTGTGGAAGTGATTGAATCTAGGGATGTTGGCCATGCTGTTGAGGTTTCTGCTGAGCGCATCGATGACTATGATGAAGATGGTGGATGATAGGGGGTCGCCCTGTCTGACCCCCCTGCTGGATTTGAAGAAGCCCGCAGCTTGCCCATTTATGACAGTGGAAAACTGGGAGTTGCTTATGGATCTGAATATGATGTCTATCCAAATTTCGGAGAATTCGAAGGCCCTGAAAACCCAAATCATGAACTGCCAGTCCAGGCGATCATAGGCTTTCTCCATGTCAAGCTTGATGGCGACGTTCCCCCCTGACTGGGTACACTACAACAAAAAGACCTATTAATGACGCTCGACAAGGAGTTTTAATGACGACTGATACATAAGCGTTATTAAGTTGAAAATACCTTTTTTTATGACGGTTTGGGCTAATTCTGGACTTTTTATAACGTTTATAAAACAAAGCGTTATTAATAGTTTAGAGCGGTGGCAAACTTGTAATATTTTTTAACTTTAATTTTTGGCAAAATCCTTGCTATAGCCCGCCTCTCCCCCAAAACATTCTGATCTTCTCTTCTCCTCCTTTCTTCTCCCTCCTCTCCTCCAACTCCAAAACCCTAACCCTAGATCCAAAATCTTCGAGGAGGGCCTTACGCTCCTCGTCGCCCTCCAGGACAAGCTCGAGGCCGTCACGCACGCGATCGATAATAACGCGAAGGAGGAGCGTTAGGGTTCTGCTCGTCCTCTTCTCCACGCTCTCCCTCTCCTTCCTCCGGCGTCGTCGATGTCGTGGGTCCGCAACTACCGCCGCTTCATCGGTTCCGGCGTCGGCCTCGGATCCGAAGCCCTCATGGGTCAGTTCCTCTTCCTTACACCCTCCTCTCCTCTTCTTCTCCTTCCTTTCCCGGCCCCATAAAATTTTCATATAAGTCATGCCATTATATATATATATATATATATATATATATATATATATATATATATATATATATATATATATATATATGCCACTATAGTAGAATGAAACATGTTGGTAGAAACAAATTTTGTTTTCGTTTTGAAGTAGTAGCAAGCAGTAGGGGATGGATCAGATGGAAATGTCAGCAGCTGGGATCGCCAAAACCAAGTCATACCAGCTGGAGACTACGACCGCGGCAGCGAGGTAGTCGCTGAGCCGCACGTCGTCGGCCGAGGCGCTAGGCCTGGCCACGAACGGGGAGCTCAGCGCAGGGTCGGGGCTCGCGAGGAAGGCGAGCCTGGGGAAGAAGCTGGTGGGCTCGTCCCCGGGGAGGAAGGGCCACCACATCCGCAAGTCGAGGAGCACCCAGCTGAAGCTGGACCTGGAGGACGACAGATCAAATTGGATAGAGGTAGCTTTATCAGGTTCTGGATTCCATATGCACAAAGGTTTTTTTATTATCAGTACTTCAATCTTTTCTAATTTCATTAAATCACTTAATTATAGCTAAGAATAATAAGAATAGTAGTACTTTATGTATGAGCTACAAGGTACCAGGAGGAGCTGAACAGAAATCAGTTTAGAGTTGATTTTTTCTGCAGGTATTTCAAACATTATAAATCACAATAGCAATGTGTGTTGTCAACTACATACATCATTAAACACTTGTACTCATCTTTCCAAAGGACTTCTCGCACAATCCAATTTTCAAGCAACGTATAAATACTAAATAAAGGTTAAGTGAGCACCTTGTTCGCATTTTCTATGGAAATGCATAAAGCGAATAAACTTACAGGTACTTTTGGAGGTATAGATGGAACTCCACTATCACTCTTCACCGCAGGAACTGACTTCTCTGGTTCACTTTTATTTTCAGAACTTGTAGCTTCAGTTTTTGCCGTAGAAAGTGTAGCTGCGGTACCTTTATTTCCAGCTTTCTACAAGAATATACAAAGGAAAGCTGAAGTACATTAGATCTCTACGCTTGGAACACAATCATTATGTGTTTCAACCCATGAAAGCACATACACATAACTAACCTTTGTTGTTTGAATATTTGTCTCATGGCTTTGAGTATTCTTGTTATGCTTATTTTCTTGGAATATGCTTAAGCCATGGGACAAACTGGTATAATGGATAAACTAATTGAAATAGCTACATATATATATACACAGCAAAAAACAGAAAACTAGTAACATTTTAAACTAGCTGACCTCTCTGAAGATATAATAAGCTTCCCATTTCTGTACTCGGGATTCTTGCTCTTCATCAGATGGTAAGAAATTGCAGACACCACAATTTCTTCGATGTAATTACTAAGAACCATCGTATCTGCTAGGCAAATTGATCCTAGATCACCACAGTCCATATCATTTGCAGCAAGCACGTCCATAATGTGGTTTCTGTTATCCTGATGTTGCATCATTTTAGCATCTTCTTCTAGTTGGGACTTCCAACTGACAAGGTGGTTCTCGTCTAGTGAAGGTTTGATCTCAATGTTATAGGGGAATAACATATTGAGGCTTTCATCCGCTTGTCTATAGTCACTGGCTGACTCCATCATCCTTGAACCAAGTATCAGCACTGGCCCGAATAATTTTTCCAACATCTTCTGGAAAAAGATGTATATCCTTTGGGATCGAAGAAAGAAGACTCTCAACATCCCTTATGTACAGGACAATGGGATAACTTTTGGATACTGAAACCAATGGACAAGGGTTTCATTTGTTGATCTGTCCTTTTCTTATAATTCACTGATAAGTTTTTAATTTGATATCCCACCCTTTCAGGTTTTAACAGGTTCAAGTCTAAAAGCCAAATCACACTGTCATTTTCTATACCAAAAAATCCAAATGGTTATCGAAAAGTTTTTCTTTCTTATCCACATTTATCACAATATTTGTCCTAATTATATCATCTTAAATCATGCAATTTTTCTCAGTTATTCATTTAGAATTATTTTTGACAGACCATAGTATTTTCTTCATGACCAGCTTGAATTTTCATTTGGCATCTTTGTGCTTCTCTTATCTGATTTAATCTGTACTTGGCTTGTACTAATCTTCTGGTCTCTAATACGCCCAATTTGTTTGCAATTTTATGGCTTGTTTTGCAGCCAAGCTTTTCTTTGCATATGTTTACTGGGCATAATTCCCAAGTGACTTCACTGGATTTTTATCCCAAAAGACCAATATTTTGTGCTCTTGTGATGACAGTGGTAAAATGCGTGTATGGAATGTTGGTCAGCCTTTGGGGGTGCTTTATTCCAAGGTTGGTTTGGTGACTTAACTAAATATAGTTATTTTGAAAGAAAAATTTCTTTTGTTTTTTTTCTGAGGTTATGTCTGCATTCTTGGAACTAATCTAACTATTGACGAGCAGGGTGGGTCCTGTCAAGTGAGATTTCAGCCTGGAACTGGCCAGTTTCTGGCTGCAGCTGCAGAAAATGTGGTGTCAATTTTTGATTTCGACGCAAAAAAGGAAGGCGCACACACTACAGGTCCTCTGAGACAAAATTATCTCTAACTGGGCAATATGATTTGGAACTTTGAACGCATGCATTATCCGGTCATTATATTTCACATATTATTGTTTACCCTGTTTCTTAAAACATGCAGGGTCATAGCAAGGAGGTACTATCTGTTAGTTGGGATGCGAAAAAAAAATTTGATTGTTCAAACTTAAGAAAAAAATTAGTAGTTCTAATTCTACCTTTAGTTAAACTAAAATTTAAGAAGATGAGGTTTAAAGCATGAACCATTGATATATCGTTTTTAATGCCTTAGTCATTGAAGTTTTTGAAGATTAGCTCATAGAGCTCTCTCTATTTTCAAATTTGTAAGTTGGTGTTATCTTAAAATGTTGATAATACTTGTTATAGATGCATGGTGGAATTGTAGCTAACTAGTATTAATTTTCTTTCTCAGGTGCACATGAAGATGCAACTATTATTGCAGTGGTAGGATTTGCTACACGTGATGTTGACAGTTTTGATGTGCTCAAGTTGAAGCTAAAGTAGTTACTTATTTTGAGGATTCATTTAAGTAGTAGTTGTAAATATATGTATTTGGATAACCTATTTTGAGATAATGTAATGAAGATGGTGATATAACATTTCGATGTTTTCTTGTGAATATAGTTCAAAGTTGTTGTTTTAAAATTGAATTGAAAAGTTTTTGGAAAGTAATATATAATGTGCAGTATTGAGTGTTATAAATGTGATGAGTTCAGTAATATGAGTGTTATAAATGTGCTGCATTGAGCCTATACATATTATCTATTCATGACATTTTAAAATTGTTCTGAATTGTGCACTATATATTAACAATTCATAACGCTTTTATAGAAACTATTCATGATGGTTATTTTATGACGCTTTTAAAAAACATTTATAACACCCGTTTTCATAACGGTTGCTGTGGAAAAAAAAAGCGTCATGGTTCGTCATTAATGACGCTTTTTAGCCGTCATTAAAAGGGTTTTTTGTTGTAGTGGTATTTCATGCAGGTTATCATTTCCTGCGCTAGAAGGATGTTGTTGGTGATGTTCCGGCCTGGAAAAAAGCCGCTTTGCTCTTCGGAGATGATCTTGGAAAGGAGAGCTGCCATGCGGGTGGCGATGATCTTTGCGATGATTTTATTGGTGAAGGTGCATAAGCTGATAGGTCGAAAGTCTTTGATGGTCTCCGGGTTGTCTTTTTGGGGATGAGGATGAGGTTTGTGCAGGAGATGGCGTTGGGGGTAGCTAGCGCCATGGAAAAAAGCGACCACGGCCTCGAGGAGGTCGTGCTCAATGATGTCCCAGCAGGATTAGTAGAACATGCCGGAGAAGCCATCGGGCTCGGGAGCGCTGTGCGCATCGAGGGACCACACGACGGCTTTAACTTCGTCCACGGATGGAGGGGTCAGCAGTTGTTCATTCTCTCGGGTGCTGATCAAGTTGGGGATCTTCGCTAGGAAGTCCTCGTCCTTAGCGATGAACTCTTTAGCGAAATGTTTGGTGTAGAAATTGGTTGCTGCCACGTGGATGTTCCTCTGGTCTTTGAGAACAGTACCGCTGTCGTCGGTGATTTTGTGCAGGATAAGCTGTTGCCTGCGGCCTTTGACGCATGAGTGGAAGGAGCTGGAATTTCTATCCCTTTCGGCATCCTAGTTAAGTCTGGCTTTCTGTTTCCAGAATTCGGTTACGGCCTTCAGCCTGGATTTGAGGAGGGCTATGGTGAGGTTGAGCGTGGCGTGATTTTTTGGAGAACAGATCGAGGCGTACTGGGCCTCAGCCCGAGTGACGTCATCCTCTGTCGTCTTAATAGTCTGGAAAATATTGCCAAAAGCGCTTCTGCTCCAGGTCGAAAGCGCACGTCTAGTCGCTTTTAGTTTGTCCGCCACTCGAGCGAGGGGGTCAAGGTTGCTAGTAGATCCCCAGGCGGAGGCTACGATGTTGCGGAATTGAGGGTGGTGGCTCCAGAATTCCAGGAATCGAAAAGGTTTCTTGATAAGGTTAGAATTGCTGCTAATCTCGATCAGGAGGGTGGAGTGGTCAGATTCGGTGGAGTTGAGGTGGAAGAGATTTGAGATGAGACCCATGTCTGACCAACGATTGTCGACGAGTGCACGTTCGAGACGGGAGTATTGTCTACGGGCGCCTTCCTACATGTTGCACCAGGTGAATGTGTTCCCCGAAAAGGGGAGTAGGGACAAGTTTTCGTTGAAGATAAGGTATTAAAGTCATTCATGGCTTGCTGTGGGGGTGGGCGGCCCCCCGGACTTCTTGTCTCTGCTCGAGATCACATTAAAGTCGCCGATGCAAAGCCATAGGAGGTTGTTGAGGTGGAGGTGGGTGTCCGTCAGAGTGTTCCAGAGTAGCTTATGCTCGGGGATGTCGCAGCTGCCGTGGACGACAGAGAGGGGGGTTCGGGATTGGAGGGAGGGATGTTCAACCCAGCAGGATAGTGCCTATTTGGAGTCGTGAACGGTGTCGAATTTACATCCGGCGGCGAAGAGGATCCAGATGTCGTTGCATCCGACGACTGCGGCCGGGAAGCCGAGATGCGGCTGGATGGATTTGAGCTTTTTGTGAGGGATTTTTGGTTTGATGATGACTAAGATGTCGATTTGGTAGATCTTCTTGAGGCTGAGTAATCTGGTCAAGGTGGGTTTATTGGCCAGCCCTCTAACGTTCCATGATAGGATGTTAAGCATTGGGATGGGTGCAGGGGGAGGGTGGGGTGGTTGTTGAGTTTCGTGGCTGACTTGGTGGTCATGGGCGTGGGCTCTAAGTCTTATTTTTTCTTTTTGTTGTGGAATATTTTGTGGGGTCTCCAGATCGCATTGGAGGGGCCGACCGTCGCAACGGACGATCTGTTTGTGGAGTTACCCTGCTCCTCTGGCTGGGTGGCTTCCGCGTCATCGAAGTCTGCCAATGCGCAGAAGGGGTTGCTGGGATCAAGGAATCCGGCTTCCTGGGCTTGCTGTAGCCTGTCGACAAGGACGAGGCAGAGGCTGTCCGGGTCTGCTGCGGTGGCTGTGCCGATGATTAGAGGAGATTCTGCTATGCTGGTGAGGGCTGGATGAAAAATCAGGGTGAGCTGGGCTTGCTCTCCGTGGGCCGGAAAAGCGACTGCAGGTGGGTTCTCGCTCACTACGGGAGAGACCGCGCCAGAAGGGGGACTCTCCAGGTTGTCGGTAGAGGAGGAAGATGTGAGGATGTCGAATCGGTTGTTGAGAAGGATGGTCGGAGGTTCATGGGGGGCGCTGGTATTGTTTGACGGGGGGAGGGCGCAGGGGCAAGGGATGTCGTCGTTGTCTTCGAAGTGGGAGTGTTTGTTGGGAAGGGGGAGGATCAAATCGGAGGGGGTGGAGAGGGTCTCTTTCGGGGTGTACGCCTTCCGGGTGGGTTTCTTCTTCAGCTCCGGATGTGCTCTGAAGCACAGCCTCGTGGGGTGCCCCCGGATCTGATAGTGTTTGCAGAAAATGATGCTATTGTCGTACACCAGCTCCTGGGTGTGTGTCTGATTCCCGAGCTCGATCTCGATATGGGTGGGGGGATCTGTTGCCTGGTCGAGTTCTACGCAAATTTTGGCAAAGTTCCCTTTGGTGAGGTTGCGTGTTTCATCTGCAATGGCCACAAGCGACCCGAAAGAGCTGGCGATTCTCTTCAGAGCGGCGGGAACGAAGCAGACTAGGGGGAGGTTGGGGAGGGTGATCCACGTTGAGATGATAGACGAGTCAACTTTGGGATTGAAGCTGGGGGACCATTTGACGATTTTGACGCTGTGAGCGTCGATGGTGGTGGTGCCTTTGGCCCAGACTTTTGTGTAGTCGGGGTCGGAGGAGGAGGTGGAGGAACATGTGTTTTGGGTCCAGCGGGGTGACTCTGTAAGCGGAGGAGAGGCCCCAACCTGCAATGACCTCTTGGGCTTTGGAGAGCTTTGGGCACCCGAGGGGAATTTCAGGACGAGCGTTTTTGCGAAGCCAACCGCGAAGGAGTTATCTCTTCAGTGGAGAAGGGTACTCGAATGGTATGGCCGTCGGAGGGGGTCGAGATTTTGATGTCCGGGAGGACGAGGACCTCAGTGTGGAGGGGAAGATGTGACCCTCTATCTGGACGCAACGCCTCTGTATAAGATAGAGTCGTGGTGCTGGTCGGGGGGATGATGTCCCTGCGGCGGCGGCGCCCAGGTTAGGGGCATGAGACCGCCTGCTGCATGCGCATGCGGCCCCAAAAGCCCCCGGGAGAGGGCGCATGTGGAAAGAGGGAGAGGAGAGGAGGGCGCATGGCCGACAGGGGCGGTGCGAAAGAGAGACGAGGAGGGCGCATGACTGCCTGGGAGGGGGGCGCATGAGTCCGGCCGAGCACCCGAGAAGTGGGTGCATGCGGCGGGGAAGACAAAGCGGCCCTTGCTCGGAGTGTGCGCATAGGCACCAGAGAGGGGGGCGATGGGCGCATAGTCCACCACGGGCGCAGTGGACGCATAGCGGCCCGAGCTCGGGGTGGGCGCATGGGCGCCCGAGGGGGGGGCTGTGAGCGCGAGAGTCCTCACAGAGTGCGCATGGGTGCCAGAGGGGAGCGGTGGGCGCATGGTCCCCCACGGGAGCAGTGGGCGCATGGGAGCCCGAGGGAGGTGCTGTGTGCGCATGATCCCTCTTGGGAGGGACAGGGGGCGCATGAAGGCTCACGACCGAAGTGGGCGCATAACAGCAGCCGTCCCTCGTGGCACGTGAGCACTCCCCGTCTCCGCGAGGGGGGAGGGAAAGTTCAAAATTCGAACGGTTTGGGCGGGATACTGCGGGGACGAATCCCGAGAAGCAAGGGACTATTCCTGAGAAGGAAGGGGCAGTCCCTGAGGCGACGCCAGGAAGCCGAAGAGGGGCATGACCGGGGGTGGCCAGGGATGAGCGGGGCCAGCTGAGCGGGGGGGGGGCGAGCGCGGAGGGTACGGGGCTCGGAGATGCTCGGCGAGAGATGAAGCCGCGCCCGGAGGCCAATGAAGTGGCCGTGCGACGCCCAGGGCGGGGGCCGACAGAGGAGGAGACCATCGGAGCTTGGAGGCCACCCCCACCGGCACAAGGCCGACGATGGCGATCTGGTCGCTAGACCAGTCGGGGAGAGAGCACTGGCTGTGAGAAGCCGCTGAAGAGGGGCGACCGGAGGTGCTGGGGCCAGGCGGGGGACCGCGGGGGAGCTGGGGCCTGGGGAGGAGCGGCCGGCGGCGGGCCGCCGCCGTCTCCGGTGGCGAGCGCGAGGGGGGAGTCATCAGGCCATCGGGTACCTGGGGGGAGAAAGGAAATAATATATATATATATATATATATATATATATATATATATATATATATATATATATATATATATATAAACTTTTATGTGACACTCCTATTGGATACTTACCTATGATATCCTTATACCGTACTAAGATGCCTACTAGGCCAATACCTTACCTTAGCTAGACTAGGTAATATCATATACTTACCTAGGATGGTAATAACTTCACATTATATATAGATATCCCTCTCTAATAATAGGTAACCCTCAACCTACTACCCATCTTATAGGTAATACACTACCTTACTAGTTAGGTAATTCCATTACCTTAGGCTAATAGGTAAATCCCTTTACTTAGATTGATAGGTACCATTACTCTAAGTTGATAGGTAAGACATTACCTAGATTAGATATAACATTACCTATACTAATAGGTAAACCCTATACTTAGATTGGTAGGTAATCCTTACCTAACATCCCCCACAGGCCAAGTGGCCAGGGTCCAAAGCCAAAAGCCCAAAGGGGAAGTATCCCCTGCTACCACCTGCTGCCAATGCCAAATTGCTGCTGTTGCTAATGCTACACAAGGCCAAGGCAAAGCAAGCCCTATTGTTGCAAGCAAGTAAAATGCAGCAAATGCAACCCAGTGCATGCCCTGCTCACTGATACATGCCCTGTTACTAACACACTAACACACATTGCTAATCCTAATTGATACTTAAACACACACACACACACACTAATACAAACACCTAACCAAGGCTAACTTAGGATACTAACTTGCTAATGACCGATACTAACATGACACTAATTTACCACTCATACTCTCTCTCCTACTAATACATTCACTAACTGAACACTATCCTAGATTTACTGATACCAACTAAAAACCACTCCTCACATCAAGACACTCTCATACAAGCCCAAAAATACTGATGCATACACATGTATCTAACTGTTTCTAACCAAACCCAACCTCTGATACTAACCTCTGAACTAACAAAACCCCTAAGCCTAAACTCCCTACCACTGAACTAATGACTTGCTCATAGGCCAAGGCAAAATGCCTAAGCTATGGCATTCTTGCTGCCACTGTTCTGTGGCCAGGGCAAGTCCAAACCCTACTGATACTAACACTCATACCATTACCTACCTGATACTACTTGCCCAACTGAACTTAACCTCTGTACCTACTGATACATGGATGTATCCTCACAATCCTACTGAACAGGGAATAAGCTCATACGATAGACTCAAGGCCTATGGCCTAAAACCCAAAGCCAATGTGGCCAAATCTGATGGCTAATACCACATGCTGCCTAGAGAAGTACAGCCAAGCCAAGGCTCAAGCTACTATCCTTTCTTTACTGCCACACATTGGCCTAAGGCCAAGTACAACCTACTGATACACACAATACATTCACTCATTCACACTTGGTTTCGCTCACACACTCCCATGAGACACTAGCATATGACATTCAAAATCTAAGGCATTGATACATATGTATCTACCTGATACTAACTAAAATCCTAACCAATACATCTCTAAATCCCAACTAACACTCAAACAATTAGGTAATTAAGCCCCCGCTACTGCTGCCATTGCAGCTAATGCAAAAAAAGGCCATGGACTGCGCGAGCCAAGGCCAAGCTGCTAAGGAAATCCCTTCCTCTTTTTTGATACTCTCTGACACTAAGGCTAACTTCCATATATGCCTATGGCCTATGGCCCAGTGTCATTAGTCAATGGCTAATTGGCCAACACTCAAATAGAGGGGGTGTCCCCTGTTGCAACTGCTACTGCAGGTAGCCACCATGGCTTATACAGGTCTGCCCGACCCCCCCTCTGGACACAGAACAACCAAGTGCCAACTCGAGGCACACTGGCCTCCACTACATAGAGCAGTGGCTAAAAATCCAACTGTCTGGCCAAAACCCCAAGCTCTCCCCAATCTGAATATCCACACTCATATATATATATATATATATATATATATATATATATATATATATATATATATATATATATATATATATATATATATATAGATGAGAAAATACTTAGAATTCAATTTAAATGCCTATCAAATGAACAACCAAGCTAACCATGACATAAAACTTGAAAAACAAACCTACATTGGTCTATTAGGCATTTTAACAAACACTTGGGGGGGGGGGGGAGGGGGGGGGGGGCTCTCCACGGATTTCTCTAAGGATGGCACAAAAACTCCAAATAAAATACACAAAAATGAGGTTTAGAGCCTTTCTCATCTCCCCATGGGTACCCCTAACCAATGTGAGTATTCTTACAAGTGTCTTGCATGAAAATGAAGCTCAAATTATCAAAATAATAAGGATTTTACCTATTGGGTGGTTGTTTTCCCGATGAAGTCTTCTATGGATGCTTTTGTGTCAAGTTTGACACAATCTCTCCCTCCTTTGGACTCCTCCCCATGAGCTCCTTGGTTTCCAAGCTTCTAGTCTTATAGGATGAAGTTTTAGGAAGGTTTTGGAAGAATTTGTTGGGAGAGTTTTGATGGTGGAAATGAATGGAATGGAAGAGTGGTTGAAGAGGCTCATCTAGGGTTTGTAGAGGCTCTAAATGGAATAAAAAGGAGGGATAAACCCTCATAATAACCAGACATGTATATAGCCCTAAAACCCCTTCTAAAAGTCCATTTTACCCCTCAAGTTGTCATGAACACTCTTTTAAATGAAGGGTTAATTGTGCTCTAAGTGTGGAATTAATTTCTAGTCTAAAACTAAGCTTAACATGACTTAAATGAGGCTAGTTGTGTTTATCCTAGAATGTAGACTCAAGTGGTCATGTCTAGTCAAATTGGGTCAATAAGTCAAGGTCCAATAAATAGGTTAGTTAACTAAATAATAAAACAATCATGTTTAATTAATAAAAAAATACCCACTATATAATTAATGTAAAATGACAAAAATATTCCTATTCTGGAAATATGGTAGTGACATGGTTTGATTGTGTAATGAGGACTAAATGAGGAGTGATGAGTTGGGCAAGTTTCTGTAAGAGCATCAGGGCAGAGTATCGACCATCACATTATACTGACTACATGATAGACCGCAAATTGTTGAAATAAGAGGCAACAATTCATGAGTGTTGTTGGCCCAATGATTGTATTATATTTTTAATATGATAAATCGATTAAGTTTAGCATTATATCATCACTAATCTTCATGCGATCACTATAGCATTTACACTTATACTTATATATTTTAGTGATATGTGCTTAATGTTTTACATATTAGTGATATTAGCTTCTATTATACTAGTTCATCATGGACCCATATTTTTTTAACTTTGTATCTTATTGATTGAGGTCATGATACTTATATTTTTTTTGAAGGGTTTATGAGAGTGCATGCAATTATCTTTATTATCTTAACTATCTCTTTTATAGGGGTTTAAATAGTTTACCTTGTCAATATCAACTTGCTTACCTTATCTTGATGACTATTGAGCTTTTATTGATTTGCTTTCCTTGTATGCTTAATTGCTTTTTGGCATTCCTTGTTGAGGACTTACCCAAAATTTATGATTTGTATCAATATTGATAATACTTTGAGGGGGAGCATTCAATTCGGCTGAATTTCTCATTCTCAAGTATTTTTCTCTTTTAGCTTCATGTTGATCTAAATGATATTCATATAGCAAGCAAAGGTAATTGAGTTCAAATACATGAACTGTCATGCCCCGATCCCGCTAGGGTCGTTCGTCTTCGCTTTGATCCCTAAGGGATCGTTCGTCCTCGCTAAGGCGTGATGCCGTGCAAGCCTAAGTTGCGCTTGCATAAGGCCAGTACCTGCACAAACAACTAGACAAAGCAAAACACACGTATACAACATTTATAAGCCAACATTGGAGAGAGAGAGAGAAAGAGAGAGAGAGAGAGAGAGAGAGCTTTGAAATGGAAATAGTTCTTTTATTGATAAACTTGATAGGAAATACAAGTACAAGGCTTTGCAAACTCAGAGTACCTTATCTTGGCTATATGATTCTCTTTAAAACTCTCTTTTAAAAATAGTCGCAATGCCCATACATGATATCCCTTTATTACATGCTTGAAATGTAAAGACACCTTTAAATGAAAAGGAACTTGCGACTAGACTGGAAATACAAGATAGCTTCGAGGCAATCCACAGCTCTACTGGGCTAGACGAGCTTTAGTGCCTCACTTGAAATTTTCCTGCTCCTTTGCTTTCTGAAAAGGATGCCCACAACGTGGGTCAGCACAGATCATGTACTGCGAGCGGCTTTTCGTCGAAACTCATAAATATCTTCACTAATTCAACATGTGAAGCTACATATTTACTAGTACTCTTTCTACTTGTCTAAATTCTTTTTAACAATTCATAAGAAACATGACAGAAGAATATTTCATAACCAACTTACCCATTGTCGATAGTCATCCCTGCACAAACAAGTTAGCATAATTTGCATATGATATAAAGGTATACTGTTTAACTCTGCATCTCTTGTTAGGTTGCAATGCACTTTGATTTCATAAATGCACCTAACTATATGTTGGTCCACGGATCATTTCTCATGATTAGCTGCTGTGACACATGGGTTCAGCTCGTCGCTATTTGGATATTGATGCAACACTCGAGGTTTCTTGTACCTCGAAATGTCTAGACAATCTCCCCCAGGCCGAGCGATTTACGGCGCCCCCAGAATGCCCGAGAGATCTAGTTTTCTTGTACACAAGTTGTCCAGGACCTATGCATGCTCTGTAAGGCGGTTGTTATGCAACACATGTATTTATGCTTTGCTTTGGTTTATAACACAGCTATAGCTCCTAGCTTTGGGACAATTCTCTTTGCTGTGGCAACGTGTACAAGTCCGTCTGTACACATCTAAATATTTGACGCATATTCATAGGCAAAATATATTATTTATATGAAAACAGATGAAGCGACAACATATAATCTAGCATATGATTCAATTCATTATCTTCTCTTTATCTTTTGTTATTGTGGTATCGTTGATCGTAGGGACGAGGCAATAGGGTGGACTAGAGATCATTTTATTAGGGCATACAAATAAGTGTAAGCCCGGTTAGAGCAACTCACCAAGATGAATCTTAGTTGAGAGAAGGAGGGACTTCACGCACCGTTCACGTTCTGTGTATGTCTATGCGTCCTCCTACATAGGCACCAACATTTGATTAGCATACTTCGGTCTCTTTCTCTCAAGATTCGGAATGAATGCGATATGCGATGAAAGCGAACAATGAAAAACCAATCATCGAAAACCAACACGAAAACGCATTCATCAAAACCAAGCAGTAAAAAAAATATCCAGCAAAAACTATTGGACTCATTTCAATAGAAGGTAATCCATCAGTTGGAAAGGTTCATTGAATTTCATCCGTGATCAATCGATACCGGCAAAGGTTTCCCCAAATATTCGGTTCGAGACTGAGTTAGCAAGCCGTGGATATTACATAGTGGACCGCAAGGAGCGGGGTACTATATAATAACCCACTGAAAAAAGTTTTGTCCTTAAAACTTAATAAATAAACTCACCTCTACTAGAATTGCCATCTGTATCAAGTAAGGTGGACAGATTGAAGACACGAGCATTAGCAGCAGCATTTTGCAACTGCTGATTATGTGGGTTGTCTCTGATTTATGGTAGGTCCCTCAACGGCCCCCGCTCCTCTGTATCGTTTCGATTTCTCTTTGGACAATTTCTGATGGCGTGACCCTGCTGGCCACAACCGAAGAAATCTTTGCTCAAGGAACGACATATTTCCTTTGTGTGACCCTTCATGCCGCAGTAGCTGCATTCCAAAGTTTTCGTGCGACAATTATCTATGGTGTGGCCCTGACGGCCGCAGAATCCGCACTCTACTCTGTTTCGATTATCTTTCTCTGTTTTCTTCTCTCCGTCGTGGTATTTTTTGTAGGCTGATTGCGACTGTACTGAACTTTAGCTGACGCCTTCCTCAGGCTAAATTGTTCCACCTGCAGCACCGCCTCAAAGGCCTGGGGATATGACTCACATTCTCGATTCAGTACACTCAACTGAATGTCATCGTTCAGACCTTGGACGAACCGATTTATGCGAGCCTGCTCAGTTGGTATCATTACACTAGCAAACGTAGCCAACTTGGTAAATTCAGATTCATAGTCTTCTACGGACATGCTTCCTTGCTTTAATGATATGAAATCATTCTCCATCTTTTGACCGATAACAGAAGGGAGATACTGCTCCAAAAATGCTTTCTTGAACAAGGACCAAGAAATCTTTCCACCCGTAGCAGTTGTGAGCAGCTCTGGTTTCTTCGCTTTCTACCAATCTTTTGCCCGCAACCATAGTTGCAAAGCAGCACAAACTACCTTCTTGCTACTCAGAACTCCTACAAACACGAACAGACTCTCCATTTTATCGATCCAGTCCATCACCTTATCTGGTGATGTCCTGCCTTCAAATTTTGGAGGTTTCGCGTCTAAGAAGTCCTTTGGCCTAAAGAAAGTGCGCCTGTAGACTGGCTAGGGTTCGTCACCATCCACGGGCTCAATCTCAGGTGTTTCCATCAGTTTGGTCGCTGCAGTGGTATCTCAATTTCTCGCTAGCACAGTTACAAGTTGGGTCAAGGCATCCAACTGCTTCTGTTGGGCCTCCATTCGAGTCTGTTGTATCTGGTTATGCTCCTCGGCATCCTATCTCTGTAGTTCCATCATGGTCATGATCCGCTCTATCGGATCGGTCGAGCCAGATGGTCGAAGAGGAGCCATTTCTCTACAAAAGAGGATAACTTCTGTCAGTCTCATAAAATATTATGGACTTATTGTATGGGGCATTGGTTTTTCATAACTCAAAATTGAGACCTTTTGAAAGACATCAAAATACTTTATATACTTTTTCGAAAACGATATTTGCAAGAGGCCAAGGACGTAAAACCTGGCTCTGATACCACTTTATCATGCCTCGATCCTGCTAGGGTCGTTTGTCCTCGCTTTAATCTGTACGGGTCGTTCGTCCTCGCTAAGGCGTGATGCCGTGCAAGCCTAAGTTGTACTTTGTCACGACCCGCATCCACTGTTAGGGTACGAGAACGTAACGATGCCCAGCCTACGCCGCAGTGTCGGCGATAGAACGCTGTCCTAGGTCACAACATCTAACATATAATGCTAAGCAGTTTATACTCCCCGAATGGGGGTGACATAGCAGATACAGTCTCAATCACATCTAAGGTAGAGCATGATAAAGATAGATAAAACATAAAATCCAAAAGAGATACAGGAGATAGAAGTCTAAGTGTTTAAGATACATAAATCCAGAAATACATCTCAAAACTCAAATACAGTAATCCACAAAGTAAATACAACTCCAGACAAATGAAATAACTATCTAAACAACCTCTAAAGTGTCTCCTCTAGGCTAGCAGGCAACCTCCAAGCTATCTGTAAAATTTGTCAACAGGTCCAGTCAGGACAGGAGCGGGCACAAAACATCTCATACAGTTCATATCATGTTAGAAAATATAAAGCATGCAATAGAGTAAAGTACATGAAACGCTGAAAGAAGAAGGTATATAAAAAACAGTAGAGGTTTGATAACAGAAAATATCTAAATATGATAAGTAAGAACTGTAAGGAACATGTGATTTAGAGTACAATATGGTTATGTAAACGGGTTAGGTCATACAATAAAATGGGACTCCTTTGTACGTGGGTGTACAATAGACATATACAATTTTTTATATAATAGGATTGATCACATAACCACTTCTACTCTCCCTCCCCCAATCAATACACAAGGATCCAATTCAGTTATGTTACCTTATACAATGACTTGTACAATGGCTTGTACAATGGCTCAATGTGATAATAAGAGTACAATATGCACAATGAGTGTACAATTATAAGGGTATTCAATAAATACAATATGTAAGTGAAACGCACATCACAATATGTATTTAGTGAATACAAGAAGATAACATCTCAGAAGAAGATTCATATAGTATCAATCCGTGATAATGATCGTGTCAGCATCAAGTACAGTAATCTAGAGCAAGAATGTAAATCCAGACAAGTATGAAACGGTCAGAGAATGTACTCGCCTGATATCTGAATGTCCAAGGTAAAGATACTGTCCGAGGAGAGGTGTCTGGCTCCTAATTAGAACAGCACAAGTCACAACATGTCCAGAAGGGTAATATAAAGCACTACAATGCATTCTACATGAATCTAGGTCAACTAGGCCAAAGTCAACCCTTGGTCAACTATGGTCAACTGCACTAGTCAAACTAGGTCAAACTAGGTCATGTCCTAACCCAGCAAGTCTTACTAGGCCTAACCAAGACTATCCTAGCAAGCACACATCAATACAAGGCTATACAAGCCAACATACACCCAACTCTATATAGCATGCAATTATTCAATACTCAAATAGGCAAGAATTCACATTAGATATACACTAGGTAATTTATTACTTTAAGCTATACATGTCTACACATATATACACATGCATATATTGGTATTCAATATTAGGTCTATAATCATGGCATTTCAATGGCTATATAAACTTATATATTACAATACAATATGCTACCATATATATAATATACATACATAGCTAAGTTAACTATATTCATAAATACTTATTTAAGAGGCTATATGTGTGTATGCGAACATGGCAAAGGGGCATGTGAGGGTTAAATGGGCATACATTGTGTAAGGGGTACATGAGGTAATATAGGATTTGTGTTAACATAGAACATTATATCTATTATTACATTACATTCATGCTTGCATTCATTCATCATTTATTTATTCTCTTGCACTACTATATGCACCATACATTACATACTATGGAACCTACATATTCATTACAAGCCATACTTATACATGCTTACATTAGATAGGATACTTACAACTCATACATCATTTATTTAACTATTTACTCATGCTTGCATTCTCTATTTAGTTACATAATGTATATACATTAACATGGGTTAAAATCAAATAGAACATTATATTATACACAAGGGTGCATAAAATGCATATATCGAATAGTAACTCCTACTAATAATCAATACTGTACCAACTCAGCATGAATTAAATTCTAGGATTAAAGTATGTTATAGATCTATGTGTTAGCTTTCCGAAACTTCAAACGGATCGCGTTTTCGTTTTCGGAAACTCCCGGAATCGCGAAAACACCGAGAACGCGTTTGTCTTTCGTACAGCTGACACTCAAATAATTCTCCAGAAAGTTATAGAAAGAATTAGGCCTATTAATACATGTTTTTGGAAAGCTAACTTCAATACGCTTCTTTTAAAAAAAATGGGAGATTAAACCGAGCTTTGAGCTAGAAGTTATGACATTTCTAAGTTAGGACTGAAATTAAAAACGTGGATAAAAATCATGACGGATTTAGATAGTTTGAGCCAAAGAATACACAATATATATCCTAATTATCCACAACAATAATAGCAATAATAATATGAGGAACCACACTCACAAACATGATTATATAATCATCATGAACCATTTATTACATATATAAATATAGATACACTCTCATTACAATATATATATATAAATCTATATATGTAACATGAACACATCCACAACACAAAGGACACTCCTATGACCTCCAAATGGACACAAATGGAGATACAACCGTGGGAATTATTCCTATGGGTTTAAAATATTCTTATATGCATGTAGGGGTGGTTTAGAGGAGAGATTATACTTTCCGGGAGAGAGATTCAAAGGAAAAGCCTTCCGATACGACATCGACACGTAGAGATTCCAAAGGACACGGACGAGCTCCGAATCCTCCCAAACTTGGCTAGTACCCTCTAACCATGGAGTAAAAGAGAAATGAAGAAGATTTGGTGGAAGAAGGGTTGATTTGGGGATGAAATCAATGGAGGTTCATCTCTAAATTAATTTGGGGAAAAATAAGAGAGAGAAAGTGGATAAAAACAAATGAATGAAGGAGTGACTCATTCCTTATCCCCCCCATAGGTGGCTGCCCAAAAAGTGTGAGGTGTCCCTATTTTGAATGTCTAAAATGCCCTCCACTAATCTATTTGATTTAAATTAGGAATGGGTTAAAGGTTGAGGTCAATTTAGTCTAGTTTTAAGTCTCTAATTAACTAAACCTGTCCATAAATAATTAGTCTAACTACTAACTAAAATTAATATCATGTGGACTAAAATTAATATCATGTGGGCCATGTCTAACTAGTGTGTGGGTCCCACTAGAGTCAAACTACCCCCCCGGGTCCCCGTTTTAAGTCGAATTGAGTTAAAATTCGAACCCGACTCAAATAACCCCAAAACAATATCATAAATAATAAAATAAATTTCAACCCCAAAATAATATCATAAATAATAAAATAAATTTTAAAAATATTCAAAAATGTAAAATGACAAAAATACTCCTGTTTTTGAAAACTGGGGGTGACAAATCTATCCACCTTAAAAAATTTCGTCCTCGAAATTAAAACACATCAATCACAGGAAACACATGCAGAAAACAATCTCATTCAAATACTTTTCAAAAAAAATCAGCAATAAAAAAAAATCTCCTTGAGGCACATCAAACATTTGTAAATAAAAACTGATTCGTGTCCGATACGGACACAAAACCATCACACCTATCAAAGGTCAAAATTAACAATCACCAACACAATAAATATCAAAATAATTCAAAGAGGTCAAATGCAAAATATCCTTAGGCCAGAAATGACATTAAAACATCCTAATCACATGGTTAGGCTCTAGGTCAACAGTCTCTAGGGTTTCACTAGCAAAACATCAAAATTACAAGTCATGATTTTAAATAGTTTTAAAATGATTTAAAAATTACCAAAAATTATATCATGATTTAAATGTCAAATCAATAAATGATTAAAATTACAAAATTTCAAAATTACTCTCATTTTAGAAAATTGGGTGTTACAAGTCTACCCACCTTAGAAAAATTTCATCCTCGAAATTAAAATGTCCATACTCCCTCTAGGTCAAACCCCCACAATCAAAGTCCCAGATTAAAACAAATCGTGTGATCAAAAGGACGACATACAGGGTCATTGCATACGGTGGTAGTGAAAGTCTCATCTGGGTATACTAGTCATGCTAAACCAAGACGGTCATAGGGTATCAAATACACAAGAAATCTAGAGTGCTAAACTGGAAAAGATACAAAAATAACAAATCATCAAAACTGTAAGACAGTCTACCATCCTATGTGAAAGCTGGTACTCATAAAAAAAATATATAAAAATAAGAAAGGTAACTTCCAATAATCTAAAAGGGTACAGAAAAATCAATTTTAAAGTTAAAGAATTGAAAGTCACTTGCATTGAAATCCAATCACAATATATATAGAGAGCGTTAGAGAGGGAAAAGCTGACATTATGTAATGTTATATGGTTTGTGTGTGTATGGGTGTATGTGAACAGGTTAATATGGTTAGATAGTAGGCATGTGTGTAGACAAAATATACATGAAATTGTATATGAGAAATTGGGTTTCAAAACAACGGCTATCAAGTTACACTAATCATGACATATTGGTTAAACAATCTACAATACGCAACTTATTTACTCATAACATGCATGGCTAACCTTATACATATATGTATAAAGAGAGGTAGAGATTTAGTCATGTATCTATATACATTATAACATGTATGCCTAAGCTTTATATATATCTATCTAGATATATAATCATAACATAGAGAGGAAGGGTTAGGTTACATGACAGTGTATACTAAGTTAGGGTGTGTGTGTGTCCTTGTACAGGGTTATAGCTTAGCATTGAAAGGTTAAACCAGTTTTAGTTCAGCATTTACATACAAAGTCTGAAAATAAGCTAACATTTAAACAAGTGTAATATTAACATGATGCAATGATGTAAACATAACTAATAACATAAAATTTATATTTAAATCACGAGTTAAGCCAGAAAAAGCAGAGAACTAGAAATATTGGGGTTTTGAGAATTTAAACATTAACGACATATTAATATGTATTCAGATAGGTGAAAATCAAGTGTAGCATGCATAAGTGTCAGGAAAGTGTCTGCTATATATATTCATATACATATTCTCATGTCCCAAAATAAAAATTTAATTCTACGTTAAGACCAACATTTAGATTCCTACCAAGATTGTAAAGCAGGTGATTGACGAAATCAAGACAGTTTTATTATTATCTAATACAAGAATAATAGCAAGAAAGAAATAACGATAAAACCTGTTTTGCTTATCTGTTTAAAGAAGAACCATTTTGAAACCCAGAGCTAAATTATCAAATCCAAGATAAAGTCTAACAAAATTATCGATTCATTGTATTAAGAAGAAACTCATAGCAAGAAGTTACACAAGGTTTATAAAAACAGCTAAACCTACTCCTAAGTTAAATAATTAGAAACTAAACAAAACAAACCAATTAATAATTCTTTTTTTGAAGGACTGCAACAAAAGTAGAGAAACATGCTCGAAAATATTTAATGTACAATCTGATAATCATATGCGTCTATCCAAAATCATGGTACTCTAAATCCTCGTCATACTAGTGATCAAGGCTACGATAATCACAGAGTCCTTGACTTATGCACATACCTCTAGAATCATGGTATTTAATATTTTTGTGATACCGCTAGCTTGGCTACGAAAACCTTAAATTCCTACACCCGAGAAATAAATCCAAAATCAGACTATATGTCCCCACCATGCTGGCTAATGTAACTATAGAAGACAAGATTTCCATAACTTAGATGACCTAGCCCATATAATTTCATCTTGCCCAAAAATTAAATTAAATCAACAATGAATACCCAAAAAAAAAATCAAATTTATCAACGAACATCAAAATTCAGAAATGAACAAAATCCTTCAAATCATATAACTACAAACTCGGATGCTATAGCTAACATCAAGATTCAAATTTCAACAATCTTCATCAAAATCAATAATACAAACTCAAATTCAATAATAATCCACCAAAATCAAATTCAATAGCAGAAAGTAAAGATAAATCAAATCAAGGAAAAAGAGTTTTCAAATCGGAATTAAACAAGATTCTCAAGGGTCGTCCCAGGAATCTCTCAAGGATCCTAACTGTGATTGAGTACCTTCAAAAATATATCCTATTCCTAGTACATGCTGTAGTGGTACTCTAGTTCGAATACCACTACATAAACTCGACCTGCATGGGCCTCCACTAAAAATGTGTCACGACCCGCACCCACTGTTAGGATACGAGAATGTAACGACGCCCAGCCTACGCCGCAGTGTCGGCGGTAGAACGTTGTCCTAGGTCACAACATCTAACATATAATGCTAAGCAGCTTATACTCCCCGAATGGGGGTGACATAGCAGATACAGTCTCAATCACATCTAAGGTAGAGCATGATAAAGATAGATAAAACATGAAATCCAAAAGAGATACAGGAGATAGAAGTCTAAGTATTTAAGATACATAAATCTAGAAATACATCTCAAAACTCAAATACAGTAATCCACAAAGTAAATACAACTCCAGACAAATGAAATAACTATCTAAACAACCGCTAAAGTGTCTCCTCTAGGCTAGCAGGCAACCTCCAAGCTATCTGTAAAATTTGTCAACAGGTCCAGTCAGGACAGGAGCGAGCACAAAACATCTCACACAGTTCATATCATGTTAGGAAATATAAAGCATGCAATAGAGTAAAGTACATAAAACGCTGAAAGAAGAAGGTATATGAAAAACAGTAGAGGTTTGATAACAGAAAATATCTAAATATGATAAGTAAGAACTGTAAGGAACATGTGATTTAGAGTATAATATGGTTATGTAAACGGGTTAGGTTATACAATAAAATGGGACTCCTTTGTACGTGGGTGTACAATGGACATATACAATTTCTTATACAATAGGATTGATCACATAACCACTTCTACTCTCCCTCCCCCAATCAATACACAAGGATCCAATTCAGTTATGTTACCTTATACAATGACTTGTACAATGGCTTGTACAATGGCTTGTACAATGGCTCAATGTGATAATGAGAGTACAATATGCACAATAAGTGTACAATGATAAGGGTATTCAATAAATATAATATGTAAGTGAAACGCACATCACAATATGTATTTAGTGAATACAAGGAGATAACATCTCAGAAGAAGATTCATATAGTATCAATCCGTGATAATGATCGTGTCAGCATCAAGTACAGTAATCTAGAGCAAGAATGTAAATCCAGACAAGTATGAAATGGTCAGAGAATGTACTCGCCTGATATCTGAATGTCCAAGATAAAGATACTGTCCAAGGAGAGGTGTCTGGCTCCTAATTAGAACAGCACAAGTCACGACATGTCCAGAAGGGTAATATAAAGCACTACAATGTATTCTACATGAATCTAGGTCAACTAGGCCAAAGTCAATCCTTGGTCAACTATGGTCAACTGCACTAGTCAAACTAGGTCAAACTAGGTCATGTCCTAACCCAGCAAGTCTTACTAGACCTAACCAAGACTATCCTAGCAAGCACACATCAATACAAGGCTATACAAGCCAACATACACCCAACTCTATATAGCATGCAATTATTCAATACTCAAATAGGCAAGAATTCACATTAGATATACACTAGGTAATCTATTACTTTAAGCTATACATGTCTACACATATATACACATGCATATATTGGTATTCAATATTAGGTCTATACTCATGGCATTTCATTGGCTATATAAACTTATATATTACAATACAATATGCTACCATATATATAATATACATACATAGCTAAGTTAACTATATTCATAAATACTTATTTAAGAGGCTATATGTGTGTATGTGAACATGGCAAATGGGCAAGTGAGGGTTAAATGGGCATACATTGTGTAAGGGGTACATGAGGTAATATAGGATTTGTGTTAACATAGAACATTATATCTATTATTACATTACATTCATGCTTGCATTCATTCATCATTTATTTATTCTCTTGCACTACTATATGCACCATACATTACATACTATGGAACCTGTCACGCCCCAGAACCAGAATACAGGAGAGCGGCGGCAGACATAGCCAGCTACGTATATTGAAATGGAAACCACCTCGATATACGGTCACGGCTGTCTAGATATGTGAGGGTTCTCTACAAGCCAACAGTCTCTTATGGTCATGAACAAGCCTAGTGTCTCAATCACCACAAGTAAGTAAAGTCGCAAGATGTATGATCATTAAATATACAATAATAAAGCGTCCCAAATATTACATATTCAGCTGATCATGAAGCTAGTCGTTACAAAATGTTAGGACTAGCAAGAGTTTAGTCATACATGATCAACCCTAGGATTTGTCAATCATGTTTACAGCCCGTAGGCAGACAGTAAGTAAAAGTGCTCCGAGCTAACAGGTGCTCGTCGGCTAAACGTCTCAAAAGAATAATTTTTATAATAGGGTGAGCGAAACAAAATAGAAAACCCACTCTTGGCCCGGATTCCGTCTAGTGTTCACCATTGGGCTGGAAGCTTGGTAGATCCTCGGGGGCTGCTCCAAAATCTGGCCACACAAAACCAGCTGGGTCAACCCCAGAAAGAGCAAGTGCCACAAGGGGGCCACGAAATAAGAACAAAAGCCAGCAATCAGCACAGAAAAATCTAATATTAAAACTAAATTACGAAAATATGTCAGGATGATATACGACGAGATAACCATGGAACTATTCCGATAGCCAGGTTACAACCCGTAAACCAAACAAGGACCGGGGTTGTAACCCTTCATCTGAACAGAGCTTGGTTTCCCACCATTTATCGGCAAGATAAGTAATGTAAGTAATCAAGACAGGAAGCAATCTTGCATGGGATCAAGACATGATTAGACTGGTTATACCTCATTCAATCAATCACGGCCAAGCAGATACTACGGCTTACTACATTAACTAACTAGGGTTATCACAGACCTAATTTATAATAAGATGTAGTGAGATTGTTCCACAGCCACAAGCCCTGCAGACCATCTAGGCTACCCAGGATAAAAATTAGGGGTTGAATTCAGGTGGGTACATCGCCCGGGGGACAAATGTACCCTTAGGTGACTTAGAGGGTGCAACACTCGACGGTGCGCTGGAAATGTACCCTACTCGACGGCAGGCTACAGATCCCAAGAGCGTCCAGGTAACGGGATTGCCTGTAGCTGTGTCATCTCTTCATGACTACTGTGTTATTCTAGTTATTAACCTTAATCCATTTTAGTAGGAGTTCCTGACCGTGGTACTCAGGAGTCCCATCCTAGACATGATGCAAGACAGGACAAGTGGATTTAACAAGCAAGCAAGAAAGAACCACCCACGGTGTCAAGGCAGGTCAAGTTAGGTTATCAAGTCATATCAAGTCAGGAGTGCGCCGCCACGGGCCACTATCAAGTCATGTTGGTCATGTCAGGAGTGAACCACTACGGGTCACTGTCGTGTTATGCTAGTTCCTTGCCATACCAAGCCATGTACAATAGTCGTTCCAAACATATTAAGTAAAATCAAGTTCATGACAAAAGGCGTAAGGATATAAAATGGGCGTAAAATATCTAATAAAATATCAAAATACAGGGTTATAAAAGAGCCAGGCTTAAAGAAATAAAACCAAAACTCCAAGAGTCAGTGGGTTAAGCAAGGGGTTCAGGGGCAGCATACGTGCAAAAGCACGCACGCAAGGCTCACTCAAGTCTGCGTACCAAGGCACACTCAAGGGGAGCAGCGTACGTAAAAGTCACGCACGCTCAAGGGAGGCAGCTGCATGAAAGTCACGTACGCTCAAGGGAGGCAGCATACGTGAAAGTCACGCACGCTCAAGGGAGCAACTGCGTGAAAAGTCACGCACGCTACAGAGAGCAGCGTAGGTGAAAAGTCACGCACGCTCAAGGGGCAGCATATGTGAAAAGTCACGCACGCTACAGAGAGCAGCGCAGGTGAAAAGTCACGCACGCTCAAGGGGCAGCGTATGTGAAAAGTCACGCACGCTACAGAGAGCAGCGTAGGTGAAAAGTCACGCACGCTCAAGGGGCAGCGTATGTGAAAAGTCACATACGCTACAGAGAGCAGCGTAGGTGAAAAGTCACGCACGCTCAAGGAGGCACGCTTCCAACAGGAAGCGTACTCAAGTCTGCGTACGCAACGCTAAAGAACGCGCGTAGCTCAGTGTGCGTAAGCTAAGCAGCTCTGCACACTGCTCACTGTCTTCTCCAAACAGCAAGAACACCAAGGAAGAACCCAAAGCTTCACAAGTTCATAACTTGGCCATCCGAACTCCAAATCCAGATTTCCAAAGTTCCAACTTGGGTAGAATTGAATGCTCTTCCACTTGGAAACATCAAAAACCCATAAAATCCAACTTGAGAAGCTCAAACCATGCAAAATTCGAAAATGGAAATAACTTAGATCTATCACAATGGAGGCTCCAAATCACAAAAACCTAAGTTCTAGTGTTGATCACCATGTCCTAATCTAGCAAATGGACAAAGAAAAGAGGGTTCTCATGTAGTGGCAAGATGCACTTGCCAAGGGTTAGGAGAGTTATGGAGGAAGGAGAAGAAGAAGAAGAAGGAATTTAATGGTGGAAGTTATGAGGAGAGAGAGTGGTAGGTGGGAATATAAAGAAAGGGAGTTGTGGTGGGTTGAGGGTGTAGCATAGGGCTAGGGTGATCCAATCTCAAAAACCGAACCAACCCAATAAAACCGAGCCATGAGTAAACCCAAAATACGAGAAATACAGAAATTCCACAAGTTAAGAAAAATAAAAATACATGCCAAAAATCCAGATACGAGTATAAATACGAAATACGAGAAATACGGGAAATGAGGGTGACAACTCTACCCACCTTAAAAGAATTTCGTCCTCAGAATTTAATCAAGGAGCTAGAGATTGCCACGACAAGATATTATACCTCACGAGTCAAACAGGTAGGGATATCGCGATCGGATGTCGTCCTCACGCTCCCACGTTGACTCACCTAGAGAGTGATGACCCCAAGCAACACGGACTAATTTAATAGTCTTGTTCTTGAGTATCTTCTCCCTCCGGTCCAATATAGACACGGGCCTCTCCTCATACGAAAGGTTGGTACCAACAACCAATTCCGAATGGTCTAGGACGTGGCTCGGGTCCGGAATATACCGTCGTAATTGGGACACATGGAATACATCATGCACCTCACTTAGCGACGGCGGAAGAGCGAGACGATAGGATACATCTCCTACTCGCTCTAGAATATCGAACGGCCCTATATACCTAGGACTAAGCTTTTCCCGTACGCCAAAGCGAATGACGTCGCGGTTAGGCGAGATCCTAAGGAATACATGGTCGCCGACAGCAAATTCTAAGGGACGCCGATGAGCATCGGCCCAATGGCGCTGGCAGTCCTGGGCAACTCGGAGGTGATCTCTGACCTTCCTGACCACTTCAACCGTCTGGGAAATCAACTCAGGTCCGAGCATCTGCCTCTCTCCGACATCGTCCCATGCTAGCGGGGATCTGCACTTCCTGCCATAGAGAGCCTCGAATGGTGCCATCTGGATACTGGCCTGATAACTGTTATTGTAAGAGAATTCCACCAGGTGCAGATGATTCTCCCATGAACCACCGAAGTCAAGGGTGCAAGATCTCAACATATCTTCAAGAGTCTGGATTGTGAGCTCTGATTGACCATCCGTCTGTGGGTGATAAGCTGAGCTGAACTGAAGGTGAGTCCCCAAACTCTTCTGTAAGCTGCGCCAAAAATGTGATGTGAATCTTGAATCCCTGTCTGAGGTGATGCTGACTGGCACACCGTGAAGCCTGACGATCTGCCTGAGATACATCTCTGCTAACTGCGTCGTCGAATGTCCAACTTTGAATAGGAGAAAGTGTGCCACCTTGGTAAGCCTGTCCACAATTACCCAAATAGCATCTCTGCCAGCTGGAGATCTGGGCAATCCGGTCACGAAATCCATGGTTATATGTTCCTATTTCCATTCTGGGATCGGTAAGGGTTGAAGAAGTCCAGCGGGCCTCTGATGTTCAGCTTTAACCTGCTGGCAAACCAAACACCGAGAGATAAACCGGGCTATCTCCCTCTTCATGCCATTCCACCAGAAATGCTGATGAATATTGCGGTACATCTTCGTACCACCCGAATGAATAGAATATTGAGAACTGTGGGCTTCTGCCATGACTTCCCGTCTGATATCTCCACTGGGTACACAAAGACGAGTGCCGTGCCGAAGTGTACCGTCTTCATGGATACATAACTCTGGCCTTCTTCCTGCTTCACACTCTGCTCTGAGTCGCTGGATCTTGGAATCTGTTGACTGCGCCATCCGGATTCTCTCAACTATGCTGGACTGAACCTGTAGACTGGCCATCAATGCCACGCTGGTTGGAAGAACCACTTCAATTCCTATTTTCTGAAGATCTGCCAATAATTCTGGTTGCGCCGTCAGGAGATAAACTCCGGCTCTCCTGCTCAATGCATCTGCTACAACGTTAGCCTTCCCGGGATGATACTGCAAATCTACATCATAGTCCACTAGTAGCTCGAGCCATCTTCTCTGTCGTATATTAAGGTCCTTCTGGGTGAAAACATACTTCAGGCTCTTATGATCAGTAAAGATCTCCACTCTATCTCCGTACAAGTAGTGTCTCCACAACTTTAAAGTAAACACTACCGTCGCCAATTCTAAGTCGTGGGTCGGGTAATTCTTCTCATGATCACGTAGTTGACGCGACGTATAAGATATTACCTTCCCATGCTGCATCAAGACACATCCCAATCCCTTGCCTGAAGCGTCGCAATAAACTGTGAATCCTCCGGTCCCATCTGGAAGGGTGAGAATGGGAGCCGTTATCAAACCTTGCTTCAACTTCTCAAATGATTCCTGACACTCTGCTGCCAAACAAACGGCACATCCTTGCGGGTCAACTGGGTCATCGGCGCTGAAATCCTTACGAAATCTAAAACGAACCGCCGATAGTAGCCGGCCAATCCAAGGAAGCTGCGAACCTCTGCCACTGAGCTGGGTACCGGCCATGACTCGATAGCCACAATCTTCTGGGGATCCACTTCCACTCCTCCTCGGGTAATGATGTGACCCAAGTATGATATGCGATCGAGCCAGAACTCACATTTACTGAACTTGGCGTACAACTGATGCTCCCTAAGCGTCTGAAGGACGACTCTGAGATGCTGCTCATGCTCTGCTTCACTCTTGCTGTAGACCAAGATGTCATCTAGGAATACGATCACGAACTGATCCAAGTAGGGCATGAAAATACGATTCATGAGGTCCATGAATACGGCCGGAGCATTGGTCGCTCCAAAGGGCATAACAAGGAACTCCCAATGTCCATACCTCGATCTGCATGCCGTCTTCGGGATGTCCTGCTCTCTGACTCTAGTCTGGTGGTATCCTGACCGTAAGTCGATCTTCGAGAACTCTGAAGCCCCTCTGAGCTGATCAAACAAGTCATCTATCCTCGGAAGAGGGTATCTGTTCTTGATTGTCACCGACTTCAAGGTACGATAATCAACACATAGCCTAGACATACCATCCTTCTTTTTCACAAGAAGCATCGGGGCTCCCCAAGGCGATCCACTTGTACGAATGAATCCCTTGGTCCTAAGTTCTTCAATTATCTTGTATAAAATCTCCAACTTTGAAGGCGCCATCCTATAGACTCGCTCTGATACTGGTGCTGTCCCGGGAATCAAGTCTATAGTGAACTCAATCTCCCTCTCTGGCGGCATCCCTGGAAGCTCCTCTGGGAAAACATCTGGAAATTCTTCAACTATCCGGGGTAATTGCACTGCTGCTACTGCCATCCGCAATGCTGGGGAAGATGGCTCCACTGCGCCTCTGGAAAACGAAAACTCTGGCTCGCCGGGGATACTAAAGACAACTCTGCCAATATGGCAGTCTATCCTAGCATACTGGTTCCTCAACCAATCCATGCCTAGGACTACATCATAGTCTGCCATAGAAAACTCTATGAATCTAGCGGAGAACTCCCTACCGCTAACTATGATCCGACACGAGGAAAATACTCGATCTACTCCCACAAGGCCATTACCAGTAAGAATATTGAGCCTCACTGATAATGACTCAGGCTCCAATCCTATCCGTGTCGCGAATCGTGCAGACATGAATGAATGCGATGGACCAGAATCAAACAATACCGAAGCTGGAAAGGAGTTGACGAGAATAGTACCTGCTACTACCTCACCTGGTGCAACTTCTTCTTCTATAGCCATCATCATGGCCTGACCTTGTCCTCTGGCTGCTGGTCCCCTCTGCTGGAAACCTCTCTGCCTATTCTGGGTCTGAGCTTGGGCTTGTGCATACTGCTGGGGGTATTGTTGCTGGAATGCCTGAGACTGAGGCGGCAAGGGCCTCGAAGACTGATACTGCTACTGCTGAACTGGTGCTGGGGCCGGTCCTCTCACCGAAGAGCTAGAAGGGTTGGATGCTGATGAACCACCCCTATTCGGGCAAGCCCCTATCCTATGATCTGCTGCTCCACAAGCCAGGCACAATCCCTGCGCCCTGCGACAATCTGCCACCACATGCCCTGGCTTTCCGCAATGAGAATATCCCATCGCGGAAGTCTGCTTCTGCTTCTGCTGTTGCGGGTACGTTGGGGTCGAATGCTGAACCGACGTTACTGAGGCCGCCCGCCTCGAAGTTCCAATGGTCAATCCCCTAGCTGTCGGGGCTGGAGCTGATGATTGGTGCATCTGACTGTGGGACCGCTTCCTACTTCCGGTCCTATCCACGATCCTTTGGGAGGTGTACTCATGCCTCCTAGCTGCTCTCAAGACTGCATCGAACGTCTGGTGCTCGAACTGCTCAACCGCCAACAAGATCTCCAAATGTAGTCCCTGCTGGAACTGCTGGGCCCTATCAAACTCGGTCGCCACAAAGGTGGGGGCAAACCTACTGAGTCTAGAAAACTCCGATGCATAACTGTCGACTGATCTGCCTCCTTACTTCAAGTTGGTAAATCTGGTCTGCAGGTCGTACCGAGCCACAGCATCAAAGTACTTCGTCTGGAATCTCTCTCTAAATACTGCCCAAGCAATGGGTGCCACTAATCCCATGGCTTGCGCCGCCCACCAACTGCGAGCCAAGTCCAACAACTGCAGGCGTACCACCGCCACCTTCTCATTCTCGGGTGTCCTAGCTGCTTCCAGAATCACCTCGGTATCCTGAAGCCATGCATCCGCGGCAATCGTATCCTCGATGCCGTCGAAAAAAGAAGGGTTCAATCGCTTGAAGCTGTTAGCCGCCTGGTTCCCTGGGTGTCCGCCTCGGGTCAAAACATCTTGAACTGTCTGGTGCAGGGCATCGCTTCAACGATCCTGGGAAGCTATCAAGGTTCTGATGAGGCCTACTAGGGTACCATCATCGGGCTCTGTGGGCTGGACAGGCCGAACTGGTGACTCTCCTCCAGTAGGCACAACTCTGGAGGCTACCCCGGAATGCTGGGCTTGATCTCCAGGTTGCTGCTGATCCGCGGGATGTGCTCCACCTCGCCGATCGGTAGGACCAGGTACAGTGCCGCTGAAGAAGACGACACAGGGAAGAATAAGGAAAGGACCAGGACAGATCAACGATATAAGCACAGGATCTGGGCAAGAATCCAGGGATTCAGAGGATACGAACAGAGATCAAGGACGAATACTGATTGAGACATCTATCTGGTAAACCCCCACACATCTTGATTTACAAGACCTGTATGGGCCACCACTTAAACCATATCACGCCCCAGAACCAGAATACTGGAGAGCGGGGGTAGACATAGTCAGCTACGTATATTGAAATAGAAACCACCTCGATATACGATCACGGCTGTCTAGATATGTGAGGGTTTTCTACAAGCCAACAGTCTCTTATGGTCATGAACAAGCCTAGTGTCTCAATCACCACAAGTAAGTAAAGTCGCAAGATGTATGATCATTAAATATACAATAATAAGGCGTCCCAAATATTACATATTTAGCTGATCATGAAGCTAGTCGTTACAAAATGTTAGGACTAGCAAGAGTTTAGTCATACATGATCAACCCTAGGATTTGTCAATCATGTTTACAGCCCGTAGGCAGACAGTAAGTAAAAGTGCTCCGAGCTAACAGGTGCTCGTTGGCTAGACGCCTCAAAAGAATAATTTTTACAATAGAGTGAGCGAAACAAAATAGAAAACCCACTCTTGGCCCGGATTCCGTCTAGTGTTCACCATTGGACTGGAAGCTTGGTAGATCCTCGAGAGCTGCTCCAAAATCTGGCCACACAAAACTAGCTGGGTCAACCCCAGAAAGAGCAAGTGCCACAAGGGGGCCACGAAATAAGAACAAAAGCCAGCAATCAGCACAAAAAAATCTAATATTAAAACTAAATTACGAAAACATGTCAGGATGATATACAACGAGATAACCATAGAACTATTTCGATAGCCAGGTTACAACCCGTAAACCAAACAAGGACCGGGGTTGTAACCCTTCATCTGAACAGAGCTTGGTTTCCCACCATTTATCGGCAAGATAAGTAATGTAAGTAATCAAGACAGGAAGCAATCTTGCATGGGATCAAGACATGATTAGACTGGTTATACCTCATTCAATCAATCACGGCCAAGCAGATACTACGGCTTACTACATTAACTAACTAGGGTTATCACAGACCTAATTTCTAATAAGATGCAGTGAGATTGTTCCACAGCCACAAGCCCTGCAGACCATCTAGACTACCTAGGACGAAAATTAGGGGTTGAATTCAGGTAGGTACATCGCCCGGGGGACAAATATACCCTTAGGTGACTTAGAGGGTGCAACACTCGACGGTGCGCTGGAAATGTGCCCTACTCGACGGCAGGCTACATATCCCAAGAGCGCCCAGGTAACGGGATTGCCTGTAGCTGTGTCATCTCTTCATGACTACTGTGTTATTCTAGTTATTAACCTTAATCCATTTTAGTAGGAGTTCCTGACCGTGGTACTCAGGAGTCCCATCCTAGACATGATGCAAGACAGGACAAGTGGATTTAACAAGCAAGCAAGAAAGAACCACCCACGGTGTCAAGGCAGGTCAAGTTAGGTTATCAAGTCATATCAAGTCAGGAGTGCGCCGCCACGGGCCACTATCAAGTCATATTGGTCATGTCAGGAGTGCACCACTACGGGTCACTGTCGTGTTATGCTAGTTCCTTGCCATACCAAGCCATGTACAATAGTCGTTCCAAACATATTAAGTAAAATCAAGTTCATGACAAAAGGCGTAAGGATATAAAATGGGCGTAAAATATCTAATAAATATCAAAATACAGGGTTATAAAAGAGCCAGGCTTAAAGAAATAAAACCAAAACTCCAAGAGTCAGTGGGTTAAGCAAGGGGTTCAGGGGCAGCATACGTGCAAAAGCACGCACGCAAGGCTCACTCAAGTCTGCGTACCAAGGCACACTCAAGGGGAGCAGCGTACGTAAAAGTCATGCACGCTCAAGGGAGGCAGCTGCGTGAAAGTCACGCACGCTCAAGGGAGGCAGCATACGTGAAAGTCACGCACGCTCAAGGAAGCAGCTGCGTGAAAAGTCACGCACGCTACAGAGAGCAGCGTAGGTGAAAAGTCATGCACGCTCAAGGGGCAGCGTATGTGAAAAGTCACGCACGCTACAGAGAGCAGCGCAAGTGAAAAGTCACGCACGCTCAAGGGAGCAGCTGCGTGAAAAGTCACACACGCTACAGAGAGCAGCGTAGGTGAAAGTCACGCACGCTCAAGGGGCAGCGTATGTGAAAAGTCACGCACGCTACAGAGAGCAGCGCAGGTGAAAAGTCATGCACGCTCAAGGGGCAGCGTATGTGAAAAGTCACGCACGCTACAGAGAGCAGCGCAGGTGAAAAGTCACGCACGCTCAAGGTGCAGCGTATGTGAAAAGTCACGCACGCTACAGAGAGCAGCGTAGGTGAAAAGTCACGCACGCTCAAGGGGCAACGTATGTGAAAAGTCACGCACGCTACAGAGAGCAGCGTAGGTAAAAAGTTACGCACGCTCAAGGAGGCACGCTTCTAACAGGAAGTGTACTCAAGTCTGCGTACGCAGCGCTAAAGAGCGCGCGTAGCTCAGTATATGTTAGCTAAGCAGCTCTGCACACTGCTCACTGTCTTCTCCAAACAGCAAGAACACCAAGGAAGAACCCAAAGCTTCACAAGTTCATAACTTGGCCATCCGAACTCCAAATCTAGATTTCTAAAGTTCCAACTTGGGTAGAATTGAATGCTCTTCCACTCGGAAACATCAAAAACCCATAAAATCCAACTTGAGAAGCTCAAACCCTGCAAAATCCAAAAATGGAAATAACTTAGATCTATCACAATGGAGGCTCCAAATCACAAAAACCCAAGTTCTAATGTTGATCACCATGTCCTAATCTAGCAAATGGACAAAGAAAAGAGGGTTCTCATGTAGTGGCAAGATGCACTTGCCTAGGGTTAGGAGAGTTGTGGAGGAAGGAGATGAAGAAGAAGAAGGAATTTAATGGTGGAAGTTATGAGGAAAGAGAGTGGTAGGTGGGGATATAAAGAGAGGGAGTTGTGGTGGGTTGAGGGTGTAGCATAGGGCTAGGGTGATCCAATGCTCAAAAACTGAACCAAACCAAACCAACCCAATAAAACCGAGCCATGAGAAAACCCAAAATACGAAAAATACCAAAATTCCACAAGTTAAGAAAAATGAAAATACATGCCAAAAATCCAGATATGAGTATAAATACGAAATACGGGAAATACGGGAAATGAGGATGACAACTCTACCCACCTTAAAAGAATTTCGTCCTCGAAATTTAATCAAGGAGCTAGAGATTGCCACGACAAGCTACACTAAGCACAGGCAAGTTACTCTAAGCAGTTCAATCATTCAATCATACAATGCAAGCAAGGAAGGGATAACGTAAGGCATAAGAAAGACATTATACCTCATGAGTCAAACAGGTAGGGATATCGCGATCGGATGTCGTCCTCACGCTCCCACGTTGACTCACCTAGAGAGTGATGACCCCAAGCAACACGGACTAATTTAATTGTCTTGTTCTTGAGTATCTTCTCCCTCCGGTCCAATATAGACACGGGCCTCTCCTCATACGAAAGGTTGGTACCAACAACCAATTCCGAATGGTCTAGGACGTGGCTCGGGTCCGGAATATACCGTCGTAATTGGGACACATGGAATACATCATGCACCTCACTTAGCGACGGCGGAAGAGCGAGACGATAGGATACATCTCCTACTCGCTCTAGAATATCGAACGGCCCTATATACCTAGGACTAAGCTTTCTCCGCACGCCAAAGCGAATGACGTCGCGGTTAGACGAGATCCTAAGGAATACATGGTCGCCGACAGCAAATTCTAAGGGACGCCGATGAGCATCGGCCCAATGGCGCTGGCGGTCCTGGGCAACTCGGAGGTGATCTCTGACCTTCCTGACCACTTCAACCGTCTGGGAAATTAACTCGGGTCCGAGCATCTGCCTCTCTCCGACATCGTCCCATGCTAGTGGGGATCTGTACTTCATGCCATAGAGAGCCTCGAATGGTGCCATTTGGATACTGGACTGATAAATGTTGTTGTACGAGAATTCCACCAGGTGCAGATGATTCTCCTATGAACCACTGAAGTCAAGGGTGCAAGATCTCAATATATCTTCAAGAGTCTGGATTGTGCGCTCTGATTGACCATCCGTCTGTGGGTGATAAGCTGAGCTGAACTGAAGGTGAGTCCCCAAACTCTTCTGCAAGCTGTGCAATGAAGAAATCATGATGGGCCAAAGACGACGGTAACCTACAAGAGTTCTCTGAACCGCCTGACAATATCTTCGGAGCCACGCACTCGGGGGTTCCGCTGACCGGTCAGCGGATGGGGGTCGAGGGAGTAGCGCCCCCATGGGGGTTTGAGGGCGAAGCCTCCGAAAGATTTCCATATTTCACAATCTAGGTATCTTTGGATAGCTCCCATCAAGAAAAATGCTATCAAACTATCAAGGAAAGAAGCCAAGCCATTCCATCCTCATTTCAAGACTCCGAAGAATCCTGCACCTGCTATATTCTATTTAGAGTCTGTAATATGTCTTATGAATAATTGTAAACACAAAAAATGTATAGCAAAATTGAAAGCTAGGGTGGAAAATAATCTAGAATTATTTTTTGCTAAAAATTGGCATACCGACGGGTATACCAATTTTATATAAAATTTGCTTTCTGTTGTTTGGACCGGCATACGAGCGATATACTTTAGTATACCAACGGTATACCAATTCATTATAGCTGAAAATCCAACGGCTATATTCTAGTGCATTAAATGATCCCAACGGCTCTATTTCTAGTCGTTGCAATTGACGACCGACCGACGGTATACTGACTGCGGACTGAAAGTTATATTAATTACAGTTTATATTACTTTGGTTATAAATAGCCTTGAACCCCTTTATTCAAGGTTGATGCTTTGAGGCTAAATTTTTTAATCTACCAAAGTCTATCCACAAATAACTCTACCAAAGCTTTCACTGGCATGTCCACAAATTATGTTAGAGTGTTCTTGAGTTGTAAAGGTTCAATCTTTATCTTTTTTATAAGAAGATCAAAACTATCTTGTAAAGAGGTTAAAGTTTGGATCAAAGCTTGTGTGAAGTCGAAGAGTCTTCGGATCAAAGCTCTCGTGTATTGAAGTCGAAGAGACCTTCAGTTCAAAGCCCTCGTGTAAGAAGTTGGTGAGCCTTCAGATCAAAGCTTATGTTGTAGTATTTGCAATAATAATAGATCAAAGCTCTCGTTATACTTGGGTGTACTTTTTATCAAGTAAAAGTGATGCCATTTTTGAATTTCAAGTATTTTGCAAAAATGTACAAAATGAAAAATGCTTCATGATTACTCGAATCCGAAGTGATCATAGTGGCGAATTGAAAAATATTGATTTAAAAAACCTAGAACTCCTCAACAAAATGGTGTTGTGGAGCGAAAGAATCATATTCTAAGCGATATGGCTAGAATGCTGAATTATAATCTTTCTAAGTATTTTTGGTCAGAAGATGTAAGTACAGCCTGCCATATTTTGAATAGGGTGTTAATTCGACCTATATCGAAGAAAACCCCTTATGAATTGTGGTTTGGAAAGATTCCAAACATTTTTTATTTAAAAGTTTTTTGTTAGTGCTGTTTTATCCTGAACACCAAGAACAACTTGGGTAAGTTTGACTCGAAGGCAGATGAAAGAATATTCCTCGGGTATGTTGCCAAGAGTAAGGTATATAGAATTTTCAATAAAAGATCTATGATTGTTGAAGAATCAATTAATGTTTTCTTTGATGAGCTCAACAATAATAAATCTAGCGATAGTGATAAAAAGGATGTACAAAACAAATCCAAGACACCTAAAGATGCTGCTACCAATGAGAGCTATCTAGGGAGTCTACATAAAAGGATAAAATTCATGCCAAACTATCCAGAAACACTTATAATAGGTGATGTATCCAAGGGAATAGGTACACGTTCTTCTACTAGAGACATAGCAACAAATGTAGCTTTCATTTCTCAAGTAGAACCTAAGTTAGTAGCAGATACTTTTTATGATGAGTTTTGGATTGATGCCATGCAAGAGGAACTTAATCAATTTGAGAGAAACCAACTTTGGGACTTGTTCCTAAACCTATTGGCCAATCGATAATTGGTACCAAATGGGTGTTCCAAAATAAACTGAGTGAGGATGGACATGTTCTATGCAACGAAGCATGTCTAGTGGCACAAGGTTATAATAAAAAAAGAAAAAAATTAATTATGACGAGATATATGCTCCTGTTGCTAGACTAGAGTCTAATAGTATGTTTTGTGCATTTACATATTTTCACAATTTTAAACTTTTTTAAATAGATGTGAAGAGTGCATTTTGAATAGATTTTTAAAGGAAGAGATTTTTGTGAAGCAACCCCCTGGATTTGAAGATTTTTAAAAATTTGTCACGACCCGCACCCTGTTTAGGGACACGAGAACGTGAGTACGTCCAGCCTACGCTGCAGTGTCGACGGTAGAACGATGTATAGGTCAACTAGAAATATAACATCTAGACACAGTATAATAAACCTGTCATCTCCGCACAGAGGTATATAATCTCAACTCAATCACAAGACATCTAAGGAAGATAAGCACGAATATCATAAAATATGATGGAAATAGATAAACTGAAATAGATGCAAGTCACAGACAGAAGTTCAGAAATTAAGACAACACAAGATCCCGAATATAAAGTATACTACAAGTCTCAAATATCCAGCTGGAATGCAATCCAGTCAACCTACTAGACTAGGTCACGATAGAAGGTACATCCTCTATGGGCACTGTCACCAAAGGTAGATCTTGGTCAAAGTCTCCGTCTGTGCGAAACCCATAGAAGGTCGAGCAGTCAACATCTAAATCCTCTGTAAACATCAACGAGGTTATCCTGTCAGGATATAAGCAAGTATAAACGCTAACAGCAGTTCCATGTGAATTGACAAATTCTATAAGAGATAATTATAATAGAATACAAGATGAAATTTCAAGACTGGAAATAAACATTATATGTAAAACTGGATATCATGTCAGGGTATAAAATACTGGAATGTAAAGCAGTACATGAATATCTGATATATAATGTAAACATAAACAGTGCCTCGAGATATTAGAGCGTTATGTGATCAGCTTGGGTCAGGATCAGGCTGTTCCATTTGACCGACTATGAACAAAAAATATACGAAAACAAGATCAGGCCGGCCACAATGGAAAGCTATGAACAAGTAGTATCAGGTCAGGCTACACCCTACGTGTAGTGAGGTGGAGCTATGAACATGTGAATAAGAGGATGCATGAGGGGTATTGATCACATAACCACTAATAACTCCCCATCCCCGAGTAGTATATGGATCCGGACATATCACGTCATGACACAGGATTCTCTGAGAGGGTAGCAAATTCCCTTAGGAATCGGCGTCTATACAAGTACAGAAAATAAGATCAAACAATGTACCAATATACCATGGTAACCCAGGAATAACATCTCATGACAGGATCCGACGTATACTAGTCCGTGTACCATCGTGTCAGGAATCAAGTAAAATACTACAACTGAATTGGATATAGTAGATATCAAGACAATGAAAACTATCAGAGAATGTACTCGCCTGATACCCTGAGCAACTGATATGTATAGATGTCCAAATGGGAGTCATAGAATCCTATTTTTAGCGGTACAGGTTACAATAAGTTCATAATATAATAATTAAATTGTATAATACTGTGGACACATATATTCATAAATGATAGAAAAAATTATGAAACAAAGCCAAGGTTGGTTCCCACGAACCTGAAATCTCATATAAGTCCTGTAAACTCAAATTTAGAAGCTAAGAAGCTGAAAAAAAACAAAATATCATATTAATTCAAAAATCGAAAACTAAAGAAAATCAACCCAATTCACACAACGACCCAAAATCTAAAATACACCAAACGAACCCGCGAAACTTGGCATACACGTTGGCCTTGACCCACGTGATGCATTCGTATACTTTCGGGTTCGAAATCGTGTCCGTGTCGTGTCCACAGAATGCGTATTGGAATTTCCCGATACCGCATGGTACGCGTGCGTTCTCGCTCGTTTGAGCGTCTCGCACGCAACGAAACGCCACATGCTTGTGCACATAGCTGGGAGGGTCATGGGGTAGGTCTAGGACACAATGACATGGCGACACGATGTGCCAAAGTGGCACTCGCAGCACCCGCACCCGCGCGGCCTGCTGCGCGTGCGCGCGTGCCCGCGAGCCCTCGTGCGCGCGGTCCCAGCCTCGCTGCTTCCCTCGTCGGCCCACGTCATGACTTAGGGTTCGTCCTACGGGTCGTCTAGGTCTAGGTAAACATGTTTCGGGTCCTGGAACAGGTCTTCGCTGCCTCGTGTTGCGCGCACGAAGTCCGTCTTCGTGACAAAAACGACAGTCTGAATGCACAGCGGCTGAGCTGTACACGCACGATATCTCCGCGTTCGCTCAACAAACAGTCATGAAATTTTACTAGCATGAGGGCATAGGGTGCCCCCACGTGCTCACAAATTTTCACACAAAAATATGCTCTATGCATCGCGCAATCACATGCGGACAGCAGGGCACGCACGGCCTCGTGCACGGGATCCGTGCACGTGCGTCCGTTGCCCGAAATGTCGCTGAAACGATGTCAAACCCAGGTCCGTCTTCACGAAAGTTTATCAAAATCATATTATCTAAACATCCATGAAGTCAGAAACAAAAAAAAACAACTTTCTATCCTAAGTGGCATTTTATCGAACACGTGCCGTAAGGGACCGACACGGGCTCGATACCTCCATCAAACGGAGTCGAAATCCCACCAAATTTCGTGAGCAAGGCTAGGGCACCTATATTGATGCAAAAATAAAGAAAAAACTAGATTTGTAATGGTAGATTAGGATTTTAGCTATTGAGTGTCAAAACTCAATGATCGGGGCTCCTTGGTTGTCGTGTCGGCCGATTTCCCTCCAGCAAAACCCTCCGTCTCCACTCCAAAAATGTTCCAGCAGATCCTCCTCTCCTCGACGAGAACAACAGAGTTCGTTTGAGAAGAAACGGACTCCGGATGAAGGAAAAAGGTGTTTTGGAGAGATAGATCTTAGGGTTTCTTTGTGGAGGCTCACAAATTTTCACAAATAATGAAAAGAGGAGGGGGTGCTGCTGTGTTGGGCAGCCAAGGGGGTGTCTAGGGGTTAGGGTTTCTCTTGGGCCATCTCCTACTCAATTAGAAATGGGCCCAAGTCAAAAAGCTCAAAGTCCTACATGCAAAAAGGCTAAATAAATAAATAAAGCCTTAAAAATAATCTAATGCACAAAATAAATTCTAAAAATAAAAATAACAATTCTAATGCATGGTTAGGTCCCTATACAAGTCCACTAAGGTTAAACCAGTTGCTAGCACAAACAAGAGTCAACATATTCAGGAAATCACATAAAGGTCAAAAATGGCTGAAAAGACTAAAATACCCTTCTATGAAAAAGTGGATGCTACAAATCTACCCCGTTAAAATAATTTCGTCCTCGAAATTAAAGACAAAAATGCATGATTAAGAAAGAACAAAATCATACCTCAAGACTGGAAAAGATAGGGGTAACGTTCGCGCATCTCATCCTCTCTCTCCCAGGTGGACTCTCCTAGAGAGTGATGCTTCCAAGCTCCGTAAACTAAGGGTATCGACTGGTTCTGCAACACCTTCTCCCGTCGGTCCAGAATCTCCACAGGCTGCTCTGGATAACTGAGAGTAGGTCCCACCTCAATCTCAGAGTGGTCCAGTACATGGCTAGGATCTGCCACATACCGTCTCAACTGTGATACGTGAAATACATTGTGGACTCCCGCTATAGAAGAAGGTAAGTCTAGTCTGTATGACACGTCGTCGACCCTTCCACTGATAATGAAAGGTCCAACATAGCGTGGGCTAAGCTTCCCTCCTCCACCGAAAAGAATAGTGCCTCGAGTCGGTGAAATCCTCAAGAATACCATATCTCCAACCTAGCATAAGCATGGTCTCAATTAACTAAAACAATCACACAAACAAAAAAACACAAACAAATAAGATTATAATCCTAAGTCTAAGCTATACCTCAAACTGCAAAGGTCTCCGGTGGCTGTCGGCCCAATGCCGCTGTCTGTCCTGCGCCATGCGAAGTCGATCCCTGATGAGCTTTACCTTTTCAGCTGCATCCACAACCATCTCAGGTCCCAGTAAAGCTCGCTCTCCAACATCGTCCTAAGACAAGGGAGTACGACACCTATGCCCGTACAACGCCTCGAATGGTGACATACCAATGCTGGCCTGGTAACTGTTGTTGTATGCAAACTCAACCAAGTGCAGGTGATCCTCCCATGATCCTCCAAAATCTAGAACACAAGTCCGCAGCATGTCCTCGAGAGTCTGAATAGTCCTCTCCGACTGTCCGTCCGTCTGAGGGTGGTATGCAGTACTGAATTTGAGCTGAGTGCCCAAACTAGTCTGCAAACTCCGCCAGAAATGGGAAGTAAAGCGACTATCCCGATCCGAGATAATGCTCACCGGAACTCCATGTATCCTGACAATCTGCCGCATATACAACTTTGTTAGCTTCTCCGTAGATGTCCCCACTCTGAATGGCAAAAAGTGGGCCGATTTGGTCAACCTGTCCACGATGACCCAAATCGCGTCTTTCCCTCCTGATGAACGCGGCAATCCCAAAACAAAATCCATCGTGATGTGCTCTCACTTCCACTCCGGAATGGGCAATGGCTGCAACAGTCCTCCTGGCCTCTGCCTCTCTGCCTTAACCTGCTGACAGACTAGGCACCTGGCTACGAAGCGTGCTACCTCCCGCTTCATCCTATACCACCGTACACGCTCTTTCAAGTCTCTATACATCTTATTGGCACCTGGATGCATAGTGTACTGAGAGCGATGGGCCTCCTGCATAACCTACTCTCGAAGCTCTCCGCTAGGCACACACAGTCTAGAACCGTACCTCAATGTGCCGTCCTCCGTAATGACGAACTCCACATCTGCCAATCCTGCTCGAACCTGCTCTCGGATACACCGCAGAGTAACATCGTCGAACTGAGCTGACTTGATCCTCTCCATCAAGTCTAACTGAATCTGCAGGCCCCACATCTGTATCTGAACTCCTGGCACGATCACCTCGATCCACAAACTCTCCAAATCTGCTAATAGGTGACGATCCATCGTCAAGCACATAGCTACCAGATACCTACTCAAGGCATCGGCAACCACATTGGCCTTCCCTGGATGGTACTGTAACAAAATATCGAAGTCCTTCATCAACTCCAACCATCTGTACTGCCTCATGTTGAGCTCTTTCTGTGTAAACACATACTTCAAGCTCTTGTGGTCTGTGAAGATCTCCACACGCTCTCCGTATAGATAGTGCTTCCACAGCTTCAGAGCAAAGATAACCGCCGCCAACTCCAAATCATGGGTAGGGTAGTTCTTCTCATGCGGACGCAACTGCCTGGATGCATAGGCAATCACCTTCCCATGTTGCTGCAAGACACAACCCAAACCCTTCCCTGAGGCGTCACTGTAGATAGTGAACCCGCCTGATCCTGATGGAAACGTCAAAATCGGGGCTGTTGTCAGTCGCTTCTTCAGCTCATCAAAAGCAACCTGACACTCCTCCGACCAGACAAACTCTGCGTCCTTCCGGGTCAGCCTAGTCAATGGCTCTGTAATCCGGAAGAAATCCTGAACAAACCTCCTGTAGTATCCTGCCAATCCCAGAAAGCTCCTGATCTCTGCAACTGAACTTGGTGCTTTCCACGCCTCAACTGCTCTGATCTTCTTCGGGTCGACTGAGATCCCATCTTCGGTCACCACATGACCTAAGAAATCAACTCGATCCAAGAAGAACTCACACTTCGAGAGCTTGCCGTACAACTGCTCCTTCCTGAGAGTCTCCAGAACCACTCTCAAATGCTCCTCATGCTCCTCTGGGGTCTTCGAATACACCAAAATGTCATCGATGAAACACCACCACGAACTTGTCCAAGGTACTAGTGGAACACCTTGTCCATCAAGTTCATGAACACCGTCGGGGCGTTAGTTAACCCAAACGGCATCACCATGAACTCAAACTGGCCATACCGAGTCCTGAAAGCTGTCTTCGGAATATCCTCCTTCTTTACCTTCACTTGATGATATCCTGACCTCAGATCAATCTTGGAAAATACCTTCGCTTCGCTCAGCTGATCGAACAGGTCATCGATCCTCGGCAACGGGTACTTGTTCTTGATCGTGAGGCTATTGAGTGCCTTGTAGTCGATACACATCCGTACCGACCCATCCTTCTTCGGTACAAAGAGTACTGGCGTACCCCATGGTGAAGAACTCGATCGGATGAAGCCCTTGTCCTGTAACTCATCTACTTGCTTCTTCAGCTCCACAAGCTCACTGTTGTTCACTCTATAGACATGCTGAGATATCGGCTCTGCACCGGGTACCAAGTCTATAGAGAACTCCACATCCCTGTCCGGAGGCAACCCTGGCAACTCCTCCAGAAACACATCTATAAACTCAGCTATCAGTGGATGTGGCACACTCTGCTCCTCTGCTGAAAATTCTGCAGAAAACTCTGCTGCTCTGCTCTGACTCCCGCCTGGTGAACTCGAACTCTGGCTCTCCTGGCATGCTGAAAAGAACTCTACCCCTGCGACAATCTATACTGGCATGGTGCTTGCTTAACCAATCCATACTGAGTACAATATCGTAGTTCGGTAGTGGCATCACGAGCAGACTCACATCCAGTTCTCGGCCTCCCAAAACTACTCTTCGATCCTTGTAAACATCACTGACGAGGATAATACCACCCCCAGTCGTGATCTTGCAAGTCCTAGGCAAAGGTTTAGTAGAAAGCTGGTGTCTAATAGCAAAAGATACAGACACGAAGCTATGGGAAGCACCCGAATCAAATAATACGAATGCAGAAAAAGAGTCGATAAGAACAGAACCTGTTATCAGATCGCCTACTGCATCGGCATCCTCCGCTGCCATGGCGAAAGCTCGCCCCTGCTGGCCTCCTTTAGTCTGCTGCTGGTACTGAACAAACTTCTGCTGCTGAGTCAGTAAGGGTCCCCTCTGCTGCTCCACTGGTGCCTTAGTTCCTGCTCCCTGTCTTTTACGCCCGAAAGCCTCAGTACAGTCCCTCAACTGATGCTCTGATGAACCACAGAGTAGGCACTTGCCTAGCCTCTTCCTGTATTTACTCTACCTGTGCCCTGGCTTCTTACAAAAGTCACAAGTGGTGGCATACTGCTGTCTCGGTGCCTGCTGACCCTGTCTCTGCCGTGCCTGCTGGAATGGCCTCTGCTGCTGGAAAGACCTCTGCTGATACTGCTGCTGAAAGTGGGGCTTCTTGGCCGGTCCTCCACTGCTGTCGACTGCATGGAAATCACGGCCTCTCTTCTGCTTCAGCTCCAAATCATCCTCTGCTGCCATGGCTTCCATCAAAATCTCCTCAAATGTAGCATTCCTGTTGCTCTTAGTTAAGGACTTGACTTCCTTAACCAAACCCTTCCTGAATCTCCTAGCCTTCGCTGTCTCACTAAGGCCTTCCACAAATCTGTCCAGGCGACAGAACTCCCCGGCGTACTCCTCTACAGTCTGGTTCCCCTGAACCAGGTTCTCAAACTGCGTCTCCAACGCGCCAAGTGCAGTATCAGGGAAGAACTTCTCCTTGAAAAGCTTCTTAAAAGCCTCCCAAGTTTGCCCTGTAGTGTCACCCTCACTTTTTCCAGTTAGGGGTAAAATAGTAATTTTCTATTTTATAATATTTTTGGGAATTTTATTTCATGAATATTATTATTTAATTATTATAGGAGTCGGGTTCGAATTTCATCGCATTCCGAGTTAATTCGGGACCCCGGTGAATTTTGACTTGAGCCGTAATTAGCATGTTAGCTAACTGTGGCCCACCACACTAAACTTTAGGGTTTAGGAGTTTGGACTAGTCCCCCATGAGTAATTTAGTTTAATTATGATTTTTATTTATTTTTAGCAACTTCCTAAACCTATTTTGGAATTTAATTAGCAATTAGGCTTGGGAGGGGCAAACTAGTAAATACAAGTGTCCCTAACCCACCATGCCTTGGCCGGCCAGGAATAGCTCCCCTCCCTCTCTTTCCTTCACCACCAAGTAACTTCTCCATCTTCATTTCTTTCTTTCTTTCAAATCTTTCTTCCTCCAACCAAAATCCATTTTAGGTATGCTTTTAATTCCCAATTATTACTCTTTTGCATTCATTTACCTCACAATAATGGAGAGGAGAAGATTCTCCACCATTTGCCCACAAATTTAGGTTTCCCTAGAAAAATAGGTTAGGGATTTATTATGGTTTAATCCTTTTTGAGAGTGGTATATATATATATATATATATATATATATAATATATATATATATATAGATATATATATATTTTACATATATAATATGTATATATATATATATATATATATATAGATATCTATAATATATATATATAATATATATATATATATTATATATTATATATATATATATATTTACATATATATATTATATATATATATATATATATAATATATATATATATATATATATATATATATATATATATATATATATTTTATAGTAATATATATATATATATATATTAAAATATATATATATATATATATATATATATTAAAATATATATATATATATATATATATATATATATATATATAGATATATATATTTTACATATATATATATAGTAAAATATATATATATATATATATATATATATATATATATATATATATATATATATATATATATATATATATATATATATATATATATATATATATATATACATGTGTATTTATGTGTGTGTATATATTGATATGTAGTTAGTGTTGTGTGAGGATGGTGGTGTTGTGAGAGTGGCATGGGTATCTTGAGAGTGATGAGAGTGTGTGTATATTTGTGTTGTGTGAGGGTGTGTGTGTGTTTGTATTATATATAATATATAGATATGAATGTGTATATATTATATATATATATATATATATATATAATATATATATATATATATATATATATATATATATTATATATATATATGAGTGTGTATTTATATATGTATATGGATATGGGTGTGTATGTATGTATATATATAGATGTGTGAGTGTTGTGTGTATATATTCATAGATATATATAGATGGTTATATATATATATATATATATATATATATATATATATATATATATATATATATATATATATATATATATATAGATGGATATAGACATATATAGAGGGATATATATATAGATATATATATATATATATATATATATATATATATATATATATATATATATATATATATATATATATATATATATATAGAGATAGGAAGTAGGGAAGAGGAAGAGATGAAAAAGAAGAAGAAGAAACAGCCACAGCAGCAGCATCTGCTGCAGGACAGCAGCAGCAGCCCTGGCAGCAGCTGCTGCCAGGCAAACCCCCCTTATATATATATATATATATATATATATATATATATATATATATATATATATATATATATATATATATATATATATATATACATATATATATATATATATATATATATGTATATATAAGTTGGTAGATGGTTAAAATTAGAAGAAGATTATGGAATTAGAAGTTGGAAAAGAATAGGAAGAAGTTAGTAGAAGAGAATTAGAAGAAGTTAGAAGAATAGGAAGAAAAGTGAGAAATAGGAAATAGAGGGAATCGAGTTAGAAGGGGAATCGGAGCTCGGAGTATCGGAATGAGTTGAAACTTGGCGTGGGGCAAGAATACGTGAATTAGATTTTGTGGGTAGGCTCCCGAGTGAAAATCGGGGTTGTAGGGCACCGATATTGTGCCGTACCAATGCGTATCTTGAAATATTCAAGATACCGGCAATAGGCCGTAAGATGGAATAGATGTCCACTTTACTTAGGTATCTTGGTAGGTAATATATGTATAGGCTAGTACCTTACTACCCTAGGGAGCTCGGGTCAAAATACCAAGCGTAGGTAGGCTAACTTGATAATTACCTAAGCTAGAATTTTACCCTTTTTAAGGGCAAAATAGGATATTGGCCTACGGCCAAGATATGAGTTTCGAAGTCCAAGATGGACTTGGATATGGATTGTAGAGGTTGGTAATAGTTAGAAATAGTCGCCTAGACCTAGTCTTGACCCTGGTTGACCCAGTGTTGACTTTTTACCCAAAAGTCAACCGTGAGTCAACACTTTGTCTAGATTTGACCAAGTCCAAACCAGAGTTGACCAGTTGACCAAAAGTCAACTATTGGTCAACATTTGACCAGTTTGACCTAGAGTTGACCTAGAGTTGATCAGAGTTGACCAGGGTTGACCAGTTGACCAAAAGTCAACTGTAGGCCAACTCTTGACCCCGTTGACTTTCTTTGACTTGTTTTGACCTGTGATGACTGGTATGACCTAGGATTGACTTGGGTTGGCTTAGATTGACTTGATAGAACTTGATTTGACCTAGATTGACTTGACAAGACTTAGTGTGACTCAGTGAGACCTAGTTTGACCTAGATGCATATCATTCATTGTGAATCCTTCCTAAACTTGTTTAAACCTAAATTAACATACAGTATCTCATCTTTAGGTCTCTGATTTCCACTCTGAGCATTGATATACCCTACAGCTCAGGACAACAGGCGAGTACATTCACTGATAGTTTTCATTGTCTTGATATTTGCTATATCCGATTCAGTCGTAGTGTCTTACTTGATTCTTAGACACGATAGTTCACGGACTAGTATTATCGAATTCCTGTCATGAGATGTCATTCCTGGATTTCTTGGGATACGGGTACTTGTTTGGTCTTGATTCTTGTACTTGTATTGACGCCGATTCCTGAAGAGGACTTGCTCCCCTCTTAGGGAATCCCGCGTCATGACGTGCTATGTCCGAATCCGTATACTATTCGGAGGAATGGGGAATATTATAGATAGTGTGATCAATGCCCACCTTGAGTTACTACTTGTATAATAGCTATACCCTCACCTCACGATGGGTATAGCCTGACCTGTGCTACTACTTGCTCCATAGCTTACCATCCCGGCCGGACCGAGTCCACGCACTTGTAGCCGGTCGGCTGGAAGCCTGATTCTTGACCCATACCGATCACATTAGGCTATAATGTTCGAGGCATATTTTATATTTACTTTTCCTGTCATATATCCTGTTCTGTTCTACATTCAGTACTTTCTCACCATGCATGATATACAAGTACTCACATGCTCTACATGCCTTTACATTGTATCTTGATTGGAGACTAAGTTCTGCTCGGGAGAAGAGTTACAACCCCGGTCCTTGTTTGGTTTAAGGGTTGTAACTCGGCTTCCGAACGGTTTCCAAGTTTTCATATATCTTTGTCTTGTAGTTCATTATACTGTCTCTTATAGAACTTGTCAATTCACATGGAACTGCTGTTAGTATTTGTACTTGCTCATTTTCCTGACAGGATACCGTTATGATATATTATAGATGACTCTGAGGCGGACTGCTCGACCTATTATGGGCTCGAGTTAGATGGAGTAGCCTTGGATCGTGGCCTTATAGTAGAGCTACTAGATTTTGTACTTCTAAAGTAGTGTAGGTTAGCTAGGTTTGACTGGACTGTGATCCAGCTAGCTTTATCAGACTTAGTTTCTATATTATATTTTGATACCCTGTGATGTTGTATATATCTGGGCTTGTATTGGACTCTGGACTTATTTACTCTTTCATCTATCATATGTCTTTCCTTCTGAGCTATCTACCTTAGTTTTATTCTGTGATTGAGACTGTATTGTTATGTCACCTCCATTCAGAGAGTATATACTGTACAGGTACCTTTATACTGTTAGTCGTAGTATTTATAGACATTATATACAGCGTTCTACCGTCGATACTGCGGCGTAGGCTGGACGTACCCACGTGCTCATGTCCCTCATAAGGGTGCGGGTCGTGACACGTTTTTGTGGTAGCCCATGCAGGTCCAGTGTCACAATTAGTGCGATTTCGTAATGGTGCTCGACTTAGAGTACTAATTACGAGCCTGCAATTAGGACGTAGGACCTAGGACATGATAGGAGTTTCTTAATCACACCTAGGAAATTTCTGATCCTTTGATTATCATGATTATTCACCTTGTATTAAATTAACTGTCCTTCTTTGATAATCTACTCATGTGCCATATTGATCTCTTTGTTTCAATTCGTCTCCAGGATGACGAAGACGCATCCGCAGGCCACTGGATCGAGTAGCTTGCCTGAGAGATCTGATCAGGCTGAGGAGGAGGTTCATGAGACTGCCCCCAGTGATTCTACTATTCCAGAGACCCAGGCAGTTGCACAGGGAGGTCTACCACCTCCACCCCAGAGGGTTTCAGTCGTCGTTCCGGAGTTACTGCCACCACCACCACCGATACCGACGGATACACATCATATATTCCTTCTCCTTCAGCAGATGATGGAGACACAGCGGGCCCAGGCAGAGGCATCGTAGCACCAGTCAAAGGCGTCACACACCGTCAGATCGAGATGCTGAGGCAGAGTATGGAGAACTTGTATCAGCTTGCCCTGGCAGCAGTAGAGAGAGTGGCACCGGGTACGGTATAGGGCCCTACTAGCCAGCAGCCGTACCAGCAGCAGTCCAGGCCGAGGACAGTATTGGACTTCAGGAAGATGAGCTCCAGGGACTTCACAGGCACAGAGGGCATCCTTTATGCAGACGACTGGCTAGAGGATGTACAGCGGAGCATGGAGCTGGTAGAGCTTCCTAGAGCACTTTGGGTTTCGGCCGCAGCCAGCCGATTCTTCGACATTGCGCTGACATGGTACCGCACGGATCCTCGTGCGTCGGTGAGAGGGCTGACTTGGAAGAACTTCCGAAGGCTCTTCAAGGAGAAGTTCTTCCCGGACGTGGCTCTTACAGCATTAGAGGGCCAGTTCGTGGGTCTAGTACAGGAAAACTCATCGGTGGACGAGTATGCAGCTGAGTTCTTCCGCCTTAGCAGGTTTGCTCCCGATATGATCTAGGATAAGGGGCAGAAGGCTCGTAAGTTCCGCAGGGGACTTATTCATGCAGTGCGCACCCGTACCTCGGGTCGCCGTGATGCGACGTTCGATCAGATATTGATGGACGCACAGGTTATAGAGGAGGACTTCGGCCTCAAGCCGAAGAGGAGCGGAGATACTATGGGGACGAGTTCCAGTACGGGATCGGCCAAGCGCCCCCACATTCAGCAGTAGCAGCAGCAGAGGTCGTTTCAGCAGCAGCCTCTGTTGCAGATTCAGCAGGCACCGACGTGTGCCCAGCAGTATTAGGGTCAGGGCCAGAGGCAGACCCAGCAGTGTGCTATCTGCGGAAAGATGGGGCACAACAGAGATGTATACCGGAGGAGGCTAGGCGCTTGCCTATTCTGCGGAGGGACCGACCACCAGCTGAAGGGCTGCCCTGTTCGGGCAGCCAAGGGAGGCCAGGACAGGGTGCAGCCGGCTAGAGGACCAGCAGTTCAGCAGAGGGGTCCTCCACTTCAGACCCCAGCAGCAGTATTTTGTCCAGCACCAGAGGGGAGCACCCGCGGGCAGGGTGTTCGCTTTGGCAACAGAGGAGGAGACAGATCCCGTGGGAGATGTTGTAGCAGGTCATGTTCTCCTAGATTCTTTCCCTGCTTTCGCCTTATTTGATTCTGGGGCGACCCATAGTTTTGTGTCTGTTTCTTTTGCTCTAAGACACAATATTATTGCTGAATATATGGGTAGGACTTGCAAGATTATGACCGGGGGAGGTATTATCCTGGTTAATAATATTTGCAAAGGGCGAAGAGTCACTCTGAGAGGCCGGGACTTGAGTGCGTGTCTGCTCGTAATGCCCCTACCGAGGTACGATATGGTACTCGATATGGATTGGTTGAGCATGCACCATACTAGCATTGATTGTAGAGCAGACAGAGTTCTTTTTAGGATGCCGGGTGAGCCAGAGATCGAGTTCGCTCGAGGAGCAGCAGAGCCGGAGGCTAGATTCTGTGGAGCTTTGTTGGCGGGGTAGGATTTGCCACATCCGTTGATTGCTGAGTTCTCGGATGTCTTTCTCGAGGAGTTGCCGGAGATGCCGCCAGACAGGGACATTGAGTTCTCCATAGACTTGGTGCCGGGCACCGAGCCCATCTCGCAGCATGTCTATAGGGTGAACAACAACGAGTTGATAGAGCTGAAGAAGCAAGTCGACGAGCTGCAGGACAAGGGGTTCATCAGATCCAGTTCTTCGTCCTGGGGAGCGCCAGTCCTGTTCGTGCTGAAGAAGGATGATACGTCCCACATGTGCATTGATTACCGGGCGCTCAACAACCTCACTATTAAGAATAGGTACCCTTTACCGAGGATCGATGACTTGTTCGATCAGCTGAGTAGGGCAAAGGTCTTTTCGAAGATAGATTTGAGGTCCGGGTATCACCAGTTGAAGGTGAGGCGGGATGACATTCCCAAGACGGCATTTCGGACTCGGTACGGGCCAGTACGAGTTTACAGTGATGCCATTTGGGTTGACCAATGCTCCCACGGTGTTCATGAACTTGATGAACAAGGTATTCCATTAGTACCTTGATAAGTTCGTGGTGGTCTTCATAGACGATATCTTGATCTATTCGAAGACGCAGGAGGAGCATGAGGAACACTTGAGAGTTGTGTTAGAGACTCTGAGGAGGGAGCAACTCTACGGGAAGCTTTCGAAGTGTGAGTTCTTCTTAGACCAGGTGGAGTTCCTAGGTCATATTGTGACCGAGCAAGGGATTTCAGTAGACCAGAGGAAGATTTCGGCAGTGGAGTCTTGGTCTACGCCCAGTTCAGTTACCGAGGTTCGGAGCTTTCTGGGTTTAGCTGGCTATTACCGGAAGTTCGTCCAGGACTTCTCGCGGATTGCAGAGCCGATGACTAGACTCACCAGGAAGGACGTGGAGTTCGTCTGGACTGTTGAGTGTCAGGCTGCATTCGATGAGCTGAAGAGGAGGTTGACTTCAGCTTCGATCCTGACCTTGCCATCTGGGTCAGGAGGGTTCTCGATCTTCAGCGATGCTTCCGGGAAGGGTTTAGGGTGTGTTCTTCAGCAGCACGGGAAGGTGATTGCCTATGCATCCAGGCAGTTGCGTCCTCATGAAAAAAACTATCCTACTCATGATCTGGAGTTGGCCGCGGTTATATTTGCTTTGAAGTTATGGAAGCATTACCTGTACGGAGAGCGAGTTGAGATCTTCACAGATCACAAGAGCTTGAAGTACATGTTCACTCAGAAGGAGTTAAACATGCGGCAGAGGCGGTGGTTAGAGCTGATGAAGGAATTCGATATATCCTTGTAGTACCATCCGGGGAAGGCTAACGTAGTTGCTGATGCCTTGAGCAGGTATCCAGTTGCTATGTTCTTGACGACAGATCGTCACTTGTTGGCCGACCTGGATAGTTTGGGTATCGAGGTCATCATTCCGGGCATGGAGATCCAGATGTGGGGTTTGCAGATTCAGTCTGAGCTGATGGATAGAGTCAGGTCAGCGTAGTATGATGATGTTGCCCTGAGGAGCATCAGGGAGCAGGTGAGGATGGACTTGCTTGACAATTTCTCTGTAGCCGAAGACGGGTCGTTGCGGCACGGTACTAGGCTGTACGTTCCGTATGGAGAGCTTCGGGAGGAGGTTCTTCAGGAGGCGCATCGCTCTCAGTATTCTATGCATCCTGAAGCCAACAAGATGTATAGGGACCTGAGAGAGCACGTATGGTGGTATGGCATGAAGCGCGAGGTAGCTTAGTTTGTATCTCGTTGCCTTGTGTGCTAGCAGGTGAAGACCGAGAGACAGAGACCAGGTGGATTGCTGCAGCCGCTACCCATTCCCGAGTGGAAGTGGGAGCACATCACCATGGACTTTGTATCTGGACTTCCACGATCGCCAGGAGAAAAGGACGCGGTTTGGGTCATAGTTGATAGATTGACCAAATCGGCCCAATTTTTGCCTTTCAAAGTGGGTTTATCTACGGAGAGGCTGGCTGAGCTGTATGTTCGTCAGATCGTGAGATTACACGGAGTTCCGGTGAGCATACTTTCAGATCGGGATAGCCGATTCACTTTCCACTTCTGGAGGTGTTTGCAAGCTAGCTTGGGCACCTCGCTCAAGTTTAGTACTGCTTATCATCCTCAGACAGACGGGCAGTCGGAGAGGACCATCCAGACTTTGGAGGATATGCTTCGCATATGTGTGCTACATCTCGGGGGTTCTTGGGAGGACCATCTTCACCTGGTAGAGTTTGCTTACAACAACAGCTACCAGGCCAGTATAGAGATGTCACCATTTGAGGCTCTATATGGACGGAGATGCCGTACTCCTTTGTCTTGGGACGATGTCGGCGAGCGGGCACTTCTTGGGCCGGAGATGGTTGTGGATGCGGCCGAGAAGGTCAGGATGATTAGAGACAGACTTCGGGTAGCTCAGGATAGGCAGCGACATTGGGCCGATAGTCACCGGAGACCGTTAGAGTTCGAGGTTAGTTTCAGTTCTTGTCGTGTTTGTTGTGATTGTTTGTTAGTTGTGTGTTGAGTTTTTGTCTTGTGTCTAGGTTGGTGATATGGTATTTCTGAGGATATCCCCGACACGTGGCACTATTCGCTTTGGCGGCGGTGGAAAGCTCAGTCCGCGCTACATCGGACCTTTCACCATCTTAGAGAGGATCGGTGCAGTAGCCTACCGACTGGACTTGCCTGCCAGGCTCGAGGGAGTGCACAACGTGTTTCATGTATCTCAGCTGAGACGGTACGTGGCAGATCCTAGCCATGTATTGGACCATTCAGCGATACAGGTGGGACCTACTCTCAGCTATCCAGAACAGCCGGTGGAGATTCTGGATCGCAGGGAGAAGGTGCTCCGGAACCAGGTCATACCCTTGCGTGGAAACATCACTCTCTAGGTGAGTCTACCTGAGAGAGGGAGGACGACATGCGGGAGCGTTTCCCTTATCTTTTCGCGCCCTGAGGTATAAATCTATTTCTTTTGTCTTTCTGTTTGTGATTTTCTGTGCTTGTGTCTTCAATTTCGAGGACGAATTTTTTTTAAGGTGGATAGACTTGTCACCCTCACTTTTTCCAGTTAGGGGTAAAATAGTAATTTTCCATTCTATAATATTTTTGGGAATTTTATTTCATGAATATTAATATTTAATTATTATAGGAGTCGGGTTCGAATTTCATCGCATTCCGAGTTAATTCGGGACCCCGGTGAATTTCGACTTGAGCCGTAATTAGCATGTTAGTTAACCATGGCCCACCACACTAAACTTTAGGGTTTAGGAGTTTGGACTAGTCCCCCATGAGTAATTTAGTTTAATTATGATTTTTATTTATTTTTAGCAACTTCCTAAACCTATTTTGGAATTTAATTAGCAATTAGGCTTGGGAGGGGCAAACTTGTAAATACAAGTGTCCCTAACCCACCATGCCTTGGCCGGCCATGAATAGCTCCCCCCCTCTTTCTTTCCTTCACCACCAAGTAACTTCTCCATCTTCATTTCTTTCTTTCTTTCAAGTCTTTCTTCCTCCAACCAAAATCCATTTTAGGTATGCTTTTAATCCCCAAATTATTACTCTTTTGCATTCATTTCCCTCACAATAAATGGAGAGGAGAAGATTCTCCACCATTTGCCCACAAATTTGTAGGTTTTCCCTAGAAAAATAGGTTAGAGATTTATTATGGTTTAATCCTTTTTGAGAGTGGTATATATATATTATATATATTATATTATATATATATAATATAATATATTATATAATATATATATATAATATTATATATACATGTGTATTTTATGTGTGTATATATTGATATGTAGTTAGTGTTGTGTGAGGATGGCGGTGTTGTGAAGTGGCATGGGTATCTCGAGAGTGATGAGAGTGTGTGTATTTGTGTTGTGTGAGGGTGTGTGTGTGTTTGTATTATATATATATATTATTATATAATATATATATATATATATATAATATATATATATATTATATATATATATATGAATGTGTATATATATATATATATAGATATATGTGTATAATATTATATGGATATGGGTGTGTATGTATGTATATATAGAGTGTGAGTGTTGTGTGTATATATTCATAGATTATATATAGATGGTTAGATATATATATATATATATATATATATATTATATTATAGATATATAATATTATATATATAATATATATATAGATAGGAAAAAAAAAATATATAATATAGATAGGAAAAAAAAAAAAAAAAAAAAATATATATATTATAATATATTTTATATATATATATTATATATATATATATATATATATATATATATATATATATAGATGGATATAGACATATATAGAGGGATATATATATATATATATTATATATATTATATATATATATATATATAGATATATATATATATATATATATAGGAAGTAGGGAAGAGGAAGAGATGAAAAAGAAGAGAAGAAAAGCCCCACAGCAGCAGCATCTGCTGCAGGACAGCAGCAGCAGCCCTGGCAGCAGCAGCAGCCCTGGCAGCAGCTGCTGCCAGGCAAAACCCCCCTTGATGCCTTTGCACCTATTAAACCCCCCCTTATATATCTATATATATATAGATATATAATATATATATATATATATAGGTTGGTAGATGGTTAAAATTAGAAGAAGATTATGGAATTAGAAGTTGGAAAAGAATAGGAAGAAGTTAGTAGAAGAGAATTAGAAGAAGTTAGAAGAATAGGAAGAAAAGTGAGAAATAGGAAATAGAGGGAATCGAGTTAGAAGGGGAATCGGAGCTCGGAGTTTCAGAATGAGTTGAAACTGGCGTGGGGCAGAATACGTGAATTAGATTTTGCAGGTAGGCTCCGAGTGAAAATTGGGGTTGTAGGGTGCCGATATCGTGCCGTACCATTGCGTATCTTGAAATATTCAAGATACCGGCAATAGGCCGTAAGATGGACTAGATGTCCACTTTACTTGGGTATCTTGGTAGGTAATATATGTATAGGTTAGTACCTTACTACCCTAGGGAGCTCGGGTCAAAATACCAAGCGTAGGTAGGCTAACTTGATAATTGCCTAAGCTAGAATTTTACCCTTTTTAAGGGCAAAATAGGATATTGGCCTACGGCCAAGATATGAGTTTCAAAGTCCAAGATGGACTTGGATATGGGTTGTAGAGGTTGGTAATAGTTAGAAATAGTCGTCTTGACCTAGTCTTGACCCTGGTTGACCCAGAGTTGACTTTTTACCCAAAAGTCAACCATGAGTCATATTTTGTCTAGATTTGACCAAATCCAAACCAGAGTTGACCAGTTGACCAAAAGTTAACTGTGGTCACATTTGACCAGTTGACCTAGAGTTGACCTAGAGTTGACCAAAGTTGACCAGGGTTGACCAGTTGACCAAAAGTCAACTGTAGGCCAACTCTTGACCCCGTTTGACTTTTCTTCGACTTGTTTTGACCTGTGATGACTGGTATGACCTAGGATTGACTTGGGTTGGCTTAGATTGACTTGATATAACTTGATTTGACCTAGATTGACCTGACAGGACTTAGTGTGACTCAGTGAGACCTAGTTTGACCTAGATGCATATTCATTGTGAATCCTTCCTAACTTGTTTAAACCTAAATTAACATACAGTATCTCATCTTTAGGTCTCTGATTTCCACTTGAGCATTGATATACCCTACAGCTCAGGACAGCAGGCGAGTACATTCACTGATAGTTTTCATTGTCTTTATATTTGCTATATCCGATTCAGTCGTAGTGTCTTACTTGATTCTCAGACACTATAGTTCACGGACTAGTATTGTCGGATTCCTGTCATAAGATGTCATTCCTAGATTTCTTGGGATACGGGTACTTGTTTGGTCTTGATTCTTGTACTTGTATTGACGCCGATTCCTGAAGATGACTTGCTCCCCTCTTAGGGAATCTCGCGTCATGACGTGCTATGTCCGAATCCGTATACTATTCGGAGGAATGGGGAATATTATAGATAGTGTGATCAATGCCCACCTTGAGTTACTACTTGTATCATAGCTATACCCTCACCTCACGATGGGTATAGCCTGACCTGTGCTACTACTTGCTCCATAGCTTACCATCCCGGCCGGACCGAGTCCACGCACTTGTAGCCGGTCGGCTGGAAGCCTGATTTTTGACCCATACCGATCACATTAGGCTATAATGTTCGAGGCACATTTTATATTTACTTTTCCTGTCATATATCCTGTTCTGTTCTACATTCAGTACTTTCTCACCATGCATGATATACAGTTACTCACATGCTCTACATGCCTTTACATTGTATCTTGATTGGAGACTAAGTTCTACTTGGGAGAAGAGTTACAACCCCGGTCCTTGTTTGGTTTGAGGGTTGTAACTCGGCTTCCGAATGGTTCCCAAGTCTTCATATATCTTTGTCTTATAGTTTATTATACTGTCTCTTATAGAACTTGTCAATTACATGGAACTGTTGTTAGTGTTTGTACTTGCTCATTTTTTCTGACAGGATACCATTATGATATATTACAGATGACTCTGAGGCGGACTGCTCGACCAATTATGGGCTCGAGTTAGATGGAGTAGCCTTGGATCGTGGCCTTATAGTAGAGCCACTAGATTTTGTACTTCCAAAGTAGTGTAGGTTAGCTAGGTTTGACTGGACTGCGATCCAGCTAGCTTTATCAGACTGTAGTTTCTATATTATATTTTGATACCCGTGATGTTGTATATCTGGGCTTGTATTAGACTCTGGACTTATTTACTCTTTCATCTATCATATGTCTTTCCTCTGAGCTATCTACCTTAGTTTTATTCTGTGATTGAGACTGTTTTTTATGTCCCTCCATTCGAAGAGTATATACTGTACAGGTACCTTTATACTTTAGTCAGTATTTACAGATGTTATATACAGCGTTCTAACCGCCGATACTACTGCCGCGTAGGCTGGACGTACCCACGTGCTCGTGTCCCTCATAAGGTGCGGGTCGTGACAGTGTAGTACCAACCCTGGGGTCGATCTGGTACCAAGTGCGGGCAAGGTCCTGCATCATACTGCCTGCTGCTTCTATCTGGAGTCTAGTCGGTATCTTTGTGACGGAAAATCTCCTCTAGTGTCGATCCAGTCGTCCACATAAGGATACCCTCCGTACCCTTGAAGTCCCTGGCCTCATCTCTGGAACTCCTGAATATCTGGAGTCCTCGACTGGTATGGCTGAATCTGCCCTCCCTGAGGTTGGGCAGTCACCCTCTCCACTGCCACCATCGCTAACTGGTGGGCATTATCAATGCCCTGCCTCATGTCCTCTGACTGACGTCGCTGCGTCTCCATCATCTGTTGAATAAAAGCAAAACACTGCGCCGCATCAATTATCCCCTGGGGCGGGTGGTAGCATCCCCTGAACTCCTGGGGTAGTCCTCGGAGCTGTGGAGAGCACCCAAAAAGTAGCAGATGGGCCCACCTGAGCTGGAACAAGAGGCACTGTGGTCCCTGGGGCCAGCTGGGTCGGACGAGAAGTAGCCGACCTCCAGGTATCCCTGAGACCAGAGCGTCGCGATCGTGTCTCCCCCTCCTGAAGACATATCAACAATGATCAATTACTGAAAAAGAAGCAACTTATCAAAGAAGGACAGTTGTTTTCAAAAGGAGATAATTAACACAAGAATTGATAAGAGTTTTTCCTAATGTGATTGAGTACCTTAACTTATCCTATATCCTATTGCAGCAGGCTGTAATGATACTCTAGTTCGAGTACCACTACGATCACACTAGTTGTGATTATGACCTTTATGGGCTACCACTAAAAATGTGTCATGACCCGCACCCAGTGCAAGGGCACGAAAAGTGACGAACGCCCAGCCTACGCCGCAATGTCGGCGGTAGAACGCTGTCCTGAGTCACAGTATCTAACACAGTCTAAAATAAACTCCGAATGGAGAGTAGAATAATAAGTAACTCAATCACAATACTAAGATGGAATAGAAGAATGAATCTCAAGAGAGTCACAGATAAAAAGTCTAGGTGTAAACAACCAGAACAAATCTCAAGTACAACTCATAAAGTCTCAAACAGAATTACAAATAAAGTACTAAAACACAGCTAAACTATGGGCAAGTCCTCAGTGACTGTGGGATCCTCCTGAGGGTCCATGTCGTCAGTGTCATCTAAGCCAATGCCATAATAGGTAGGACAGTACTCCTCATCAATACCTGTAAAATTTTCAATATGCCCAGTCAGGACGGAACGAGCACATATCTCTCACAACAGTTCATAGCAGGAATGGACATATAAAGCAAGCTATAGAAAACTATACATGAATCGCTGTAAAGGAAATCAACAAGAGAGAGAGACTATAAAATGAGATATAATATGACAATAGAGAAATATAACCTTCTACGTGAATCATAGCATGAATTGGTTATGTAAACGGTCTGGATTGCACATGGATACAGCTATGGAGTGCACATGGATACCTACTGGGGATAATGATCACATAACCAACTACACTCTCCCTGTCCACAATCAATACACAAGGATCAATACATGTTATGTTATTGCACATGGATAACAACTACTGTATACATGGAGCTCATATGGTCATGAGTGTACATGAATAACATATGAGTGCACATGGATAAATATGAATACATGGAGTACATGATGGCCATGATAAAGTACATGAACATGACATACTCGATGTATCCGAGAGGATAACATCGAATGAAAAGATCCAGAGGGTACTAATCCGTGTGAACATCGTATCAGCATCAAGTATACTAGTCTATAACAAGAGAACATATCCAAAGAAGTATGAAAAGATCAGAGAATGTACTCGCCTGGCAAATCGAACTGTTGATGATGAGGTGTAACTAAACTGGGGCAATGTAAACCTATTTAAAATACACACATGTCACAACCAAGTCTAAAATATCAAAGGAAATAGCTACAATGCAAAACTACATGCTTCTAGGTCCATTTTGGTCAAAGTCAACCCTCGGTCAACTCTGGTCAAACCTGGTCAATACTGGTCAAACTTGGTCAAACCTGGGTCAACTAGTCCGTTTACTAATTTCTAGGTCATACACAAAATTCTAGGCCATTTGGAGTTCGTTTGAGTCGATTTGGATCAAGTTTGACCCAAAGTTGACTTTTGTCAACTTGGTCAACTTGTCGGCCATTCGACTAAACTAAGCTCGAAATGAATAACCAAATCTGTCCTAGGGCTCCTATAGTCATATACACAACTACAATCTAATCTAAGAGAAGTAACAAGCATAAATATATATATACATATAGGTATATACACACATGTGTATATACAATACAAACAAAACCCAAATCTAACAAAAAGTGGCGGTGCATGTGTATGTACTGGTGCTTACTGAAAATAGGATAAAATCTGAGATTAGAAACAGTAAAACGCAACCATGGAATCACTCAAAATAGTATACTACTTATATACATATATACAAAGTAAGAACTATATATATATATATATATATATATATATATATATATATATATATATATATAAAATATATATATATATATACAAATGTTAAAAAGGAAAGATTGGCAGATGGTTTGAATTAGTTTGAAAATCAAAATCTGGAATTAAACTCCCTCAACCCATTCTCAACGCATAAGAATATAGCAATGGGTTTCAACGGGATTATAGATATATACATAGTTAAATATATGCATAAAGCTATATAGAAACACATATATTCATAAATGATGGAAAAAATTATGAAACAAAGCCAAGGTTGGTTCCCACAAACCCAAAATCTCATATAAGTCCTGTAAACTCAGATTTAGAAGCTAAGAAGCTGAAAAAAAATCAGAATATCATATTAATTCAAAAATCGAAAACTAAAGAAAATCAACCCAATTCACACAACGACCCAAAATCCAAAATACACCAAACGAACCCGCGAAACTTGGCATACACGTTGGCCTCGACCCACGTGATGCGTTCGTATACTCTCGGGTACAAAATCGTGTCCGTGTCGTGTCCACAGAACGTGTATCGGAATTTCCCGATACCGCGTGGTACGCATACGTTCTTGCTTGTTTGAGCGCCGCACACGCAACGAAACGCCATGTGCTTGTGCACATAGCTGGGGGGGGTCATGGGGTAGGTCTAGGACACGATGACACGGCGACACGATGTGCCAAAGCGGCGCACGCAGCCCCCGCACCCGTGCGGCCTGCTGCGCGCGCGCGCCCGCGCGCCCTCGTGCGCGCGGTCCCGGCCTCGCTGCTCCCTCGTCGGGCCACGTTGCGACTTGGGGTTCGTCCTACGGGTCATCTAGGTCTAGGTCAACATGTTTCGGGTCCTGGAACGGGTCTTCGCTGTGTCGTGTGCGCGTACGAAGTCCGTCTCCGCGACAAAAAACAACAGTCTGAATGCGCAGCGGCTGAGCGGTGCACGCGGGATATCTCCGCGTTCGCTCAAAGAATAGTCGTGAAATTTTACGAGCATGAGGGCAGAGGTTGCCCCCACGTGCTCACAAATTTTCACACAAAAATACGCTCTGTGCATCGCGCAATCACACGCGGACAGCAGGGCACGCACGGCCTCGTGCACGGGATCCGTGCACGTGCGTCCGTTGCCCGAAATGCCGCTGAAACGATGTCAAACCCAAATCCGTCTTCACAAAAGTTTATCAAAATCATATTATCTAAACATCCATGAAGTCGGAAATGAAAAACAACAACTTTCTATCCTAAGCGGCATTTCATCGAACACGTGCCGTAAGGGACCGACACGGGCTCGATACCTCCTTCAAACGGAGTCAAAATCCCACCAAATTTCACGGTTCTTTAAGTAGGCAAAAGCAACATTAGAGATGTTGTTTTGAAGGTATGGTCTCTTGAAGAAATAGGCCCACGACGTCCGCCATATGGAGGAGAGGAGGACATCACTTGTAGATGTTTTTGGCATGCTATATTTGCCCTCCTCCGTATAGCTTCTCGAAGGTTCAACAGCCTTGTTTTCTTGCTCAACAGTAAAACATGACCTCCTTCGACGAAAGCGTGGTGCTGCCAAGCTGACCAAGCTATGGATTCTCCCTTATTTGGAAATCAATGTAATCCAGATGAAGAGATGAAGAACCTTTTGTTTTGCTCATGAGATGTAGTCCTGTGAATGTAACTGATTTTGAATAAATAGAATGCATTCACTCCCTTCTTTGCTTGTGATATCTGTGGTAATTGTGTTGGAGAGCCAATAATACATCATTTGTGTAAAGGGTATCCCGTAGATTTTGTAACTTCTCCCCCTTTTTTGGCCGTCACGGCTCTTGTACCCTTTTTTCTATCTTTTGATAGACGTTTACGTACAAAATAAGAATCTTTTCGGAAATGAATGTGGTTTTGTGAAATATCGATGCTAGAGGTAATGTGGATGTAGCAAGGAAATTTCTGGTGGGTATTCCGCTGGAGAATTTTTTGATGTGGACCTATTATCCGTTTTATATTCGAATGATTTGAATATAGATAATAAGTTGAACGAAGCTGCTAGTAGAGGTAATATGGACGTAATAGCAGAGGATGTTCTATATCTGACCAGAGGTAATACTGACATGGAAAGATATATAGCATTAAGGAGGAGTGGATAGTTCAGAGGTAGTGTGGACATGACTATCTTTGATGAATGCTTTGCTCAGAGGTTATGTGGTCGTGGCAAAACATTTGATTATTCTACTGGGGAAATAATTATCAGAAAACAATTCAGAGGTAATAGGGACGTGACTTGTTTTCGTCAAGCCGAGTTTTGGACGGAGTCAAAAATGGAAATGATTCCACTGGAGAAATATTTAGAGGACCTATTATCCAGGGCGTATTCAAGACTCTTGAAATACGGATAATAGTTAGATAGTTTTTTTTGAATCGCATAAATATCGCACTGTACATTTACATGACTGAACATATGTGAACATTATGTAGAAGAGGTTATACATACTATTTCTTCAGGAACTTGTCATTGATAGGCATCATGAGCAAGTCACCATCAGGCTTGGTCAGCCGGTATGCACCGTTAGAATACACCGATTCTATGACGAAAGGACCTTCCCATTTAGGCTGAAATTTTCTTTCTGTTTTGTGCGTTATGACCATCGGTCTTCTTACTGCTAGGACCAGATCACCAACTTGGAAAATCCTTTCCTTCACTTTTTTATTGAAGGCTCTAGAAAGGCGTGCTTGGTATTGCTCAATGCGCTGCTGAGCTAACAAGCGTTTTTCGTCTAGCGCTTCGAGCTCCTGGAGTCGCAGACGATAGCTTTCTTCAGTAGTCAGCTCACTGGCTAAGGCTACCCGAAAAGAAGGAATCTGGATTTCTAGGGGAAGAACTGCTTCGCTCCTATAAACCAGAGAGAATGGCGTACTGCCTGTTGGAGTTCGGACCGTTGTGCGATAAGCCCATAGATATTCACCGAGCTTCTCATTCCAATCGCACTTATTTGAAGACACGAACTTCTTGAGAAGTTTTATGATGGTTTTATTAAAGGCTTCTGCTAGCCCGTTAGCCGCTGGATTGTAGGCAGTAGAGGCTACGTTCTGGATTCGATTCTTATCGCAGAACCGATAGAATGCATGGCTTGCGAACTGTGGACCATTATCATGGATGATCCTGCGAGGTAGGCCGAAGCGGTAGATGACGTGATGTTTGATGAAACTGATCACGTTTGACGTCTTCACTTCGGTGAGCGGTATAGCTTTCGCCTATTTGGAGAAGTAATCGGTTATGGCTAGGATGAACCGATGTCCTTTGGAGGATGGCGGGCTGATTGGTCCTATGACGTCCATGTCCCAGGCTTCAAATGGCCAAGATGCTGTCGTCGGGTGTAGAAACTCCGAAGGTTGATGAATGAAATCGGCGTGGAACTGACAAGCTTTACACTTCTTTACATATTCAACAGCATCTGTTATCATTGTGGGCCAGTAATAACCTATTCTTTTGAGGCGATCTTGTAATTTAGGGCGTGGTTGATATGCACCTCAAACTCCATCGTGCGCCTCCTGGAGTGCATGTTTGGCTTCTGTGTCTGATAAGCATCATAACAGTAGCCCGTCGTAAGAGCGTCGGTACAACATCTTGGTAGCTGTGTCGTAGTAAAATCTGAGGGATCGCCTTTGGATGGATACTGCTTCCTTCGGGTCCTCGGGAAGGATTCCATAGACAGCGTTGTCTATGAAGGGAAATCTTTCGTCTTTAGCATCGATGTTTGTTTTCGCTGCATAACTATGATGAATATGCAAGGCATCTTTCACACAGAATAGTTTTCGACCAGACACTGTGATCGACTGTTGGGTATTGATAGGAACGGTCAAGGAAGCAGCGAGACCGGCTAGAGCATCTGCTTCTATATTCTGTAGTCGAGGTACGTACTCGATGAAGAATCTAGCGAAAGTAGACGCCAACTCAATTGTTGCTCTGTGTTAGGGGATGAGATCTTCGTGGCGAGACCTGACTAACTATTAGCTTGGAATCGCCGTAAGCCTCTAGATAGTCAACTCCCAATTGCTTCGCCAGTTGTAGACCGATTAATAAAGCATTATATTCGGCCACATTGTTGGTACATGGTTCTATGAGAGAATATGCACGGTGTATAACCAGATGATCAGGTGACACGAGCACGACACCTACTCCAGCCATGATATTCCCTTTGGATCCTGTTCTTGATGCACCGTCAAAGAACATTCGCCAAATGGAGATTTCTTCAGTTGTAGTGTTAGACTCCACCACTTCGTCGGGGATTTCGTCGTAGAGTTTGGACGACTCCGGTACCGGATGAGCTGCTAGGAAATCAGCTAATGTAAAACCTCTAAATTTCTACTATTTTTTTATTATTAAAATTTGGTACCGATTTAAATTTTTTTGTATTGTACGTCGCGTAGTCATATTGTACGTCGCGCACGAAATTTTATTTTTCGTGATTGCTCGACGAGTGCGAATGTGTGCGAGCGTACACATTTTTGGAAAAACATTTTTCTTATTTTTATAGTTTCAAGAAAATATATATAATAATTATTTTTAGCTATCAAAATTCTAAATTTATAATTTTATCTATGAAAAGCCTTTTTTAGACAGTTATAATAATAAAATATATTCTTATAAAATGGTATACTAGAAAAGTGTATATTTGTAAATATTATTTGTGCATACATATTTCGTAATTAATTATTAGTTTATTTTTTTAAAATAATAATGTAATTTTCAAAAATTTTATTTATAGTATTTTTGGAAAAATATATTTTAAAATTATGGTGGCAATTTAAATCTTGATTTGAATTTATGAATTTATTTAAATAGTTAAATATTTAAAATTTGATTTATCCCATTTGATTTAAACTAAAAATTTAATCAGATTTAAATTGGATTTGTATTTGGATTTGGATTTGATTGATTTTAAATTAAATTACGAATTATCTAAATTGGGTTTAAATGAATCCTAATTCTTATCCAATTGGGAATTCTCACATCCTACAAATAGGCAGGTACTCCTCCATTATTTTTCCACAATCATCTTCCACAATTCCACAACCAAAAATGTGCATCGTGTCCGTGTCCCCTCCCCGTTCTTATTCCAATACATATACATTGTATCCCTTGTGTCGGACACACCCCGACACATACAACCAAAATAAGAATCCTAAACCTAACTCCGGTGAGCCATTGTCGCTTCACGTCTTCCCTACACCATTGCGACCCTCGTCATCAACCCCGACTCCCGACCAAAACAAACACCACCAGCCATAATCCCGACCATCTATCCCCGGCAACCTCGTCCCCTGCGACCGTCACCCGACACCAGCATCGATCCCCAAACCACCACCCGATCCCGTTACCTCCACCATTTCCCAGCCGTCTTCACCCGAACCCGCTGCACCATGGCCGTCCCTCCAACCAGCCAACCCAAACCGCCACATCCACATCCGGCCAACTCCCAGCCCTGCCACAACCAACACCACCACCGTCAGTACCAGACCCGACCAGACCCGACCACCCTCACCGTTCATCACCCCCACGACGCCAACCATCACCGGACCTCCTCCCAAAAAAAAACTCTACAGCCACCGACCGTTCCCACCGAGACCACCACCAAAGCCCCAAAGAAAATTCCAATTAAAACTAAGCAACCACCGCTTACCTCCCCGTAGCCGGCGAAGCCCCGCCGGACCGATCGATCACCAGTCGCGTCCGCCTCCTCCTTGGCATGCCGCGCGCCGAGCCTAGCCCCCGAACCCCTCTCCGGCCGTCGCGTCCAGTCGAAGCCCTCGCTGAGACTCCCCGGCCGCGTCGCCGAGAACCCCCGTCCACTGTACCGATCTCCTCCACCTTAGATTTCTACCATCACCACGATTGTCGTCGCTGAGCGCCGCCTCTGTGCTCCCACCGCGCCTCCCATTGACGCCGGCTCCAACTTGGCAGCACCGACCATCGCCCTAAGCCGTCGTACCACGGTGAGCCGCTGTGTCCTCCGGTGAGCCAGCTCCTCCCGACCACCGTGCGTATCGTGCCGAGCCTCCTCCGACCGTTCCTGGGCCACGCGTGCACACTCTTCCGGTGGAAACCCCCTCTCTCCATCACTCCATCTCTCTCGATCTCTCTCACCCTCTCTCATTCTTTCCTTAAGCTCTCTCTCTCATCAAAAAGAAAAAAAAAAGGGAAAAGCTCTGATATTTTGAAAACGGGAACAAGTTCCCTATTGTCCGCACCTTACTGTCATTTTTACTTTATTTATTTATGATAAGTAGTATAAAATATTAAAACTTTCTAATGTCATGGTTACTGAAATAGATTATCAATTATTATGTTTTTTGTATTAAAAATGTATATATGTATTGTATATGTAAATATATTATTATTATTATTATTATTATTTCTCTATTATTATCATTATTACTATTATCACTATTTTCTTGTTTTGTTAATATTATGATTGTATTCGTATAAATACTTTCTAGCTAAATTCAAAGTTAAGTTTTAACACTAAAATATCCTTCTAAATTTATATGAATATAAGTAGTTTTGGTCTTAAGGATTTAGCATTTAAATATTTATCTAGGATATATTGTAATTAATGAAATATAGTTTACTACTTAAAAATCATTTTTGACCACTTTGGAGTATTTTAGCTTAATACATTTTTAGGTTTTATATTTATCTAACCAAAATAGAGATAGCTATTGACAAATTATTTTTACACATGTACAATTTTGTTTTTGCCTAAAGGCGATCTTATTTTACATTTTTTATATATTTATATAAAAACTATTTTTTCTAATAAAATATATTTTTGGGTTAAATGGTTTTCAAAAAATTGTATATAATTATTATCCTTTTTCTTTTGAGTCTCCCCCTGCCCATAACCAATTCCATTATTCGTGATCCCTTGCCAATTCAAGACTACCTTATGTTCACCCTAACTAATTTGACCCTTCTGGACCCAATAGAACTGTCCGTACCACCATCAGAGGTCACCTTGTGTAGTTGTCGCACCGAAGTCGCAGTTCGTGCCACCGTGATATTCGCAGCACACCAGGCGTACTACCAGGAAAGACACCTTGCCATTTGCTGTTTATTTATTTTAGCTCATATTTCATGCATTACTTATTTTCTTTATGTAAAATAAACTGTGATACATGGCATAACCTGTTAGAACTTACTGTTCATTTATATTCCTGCTATGTTTTATTTTTCTTACACATTAAACCTAGATTTAAGGGACCACCTTGTGTGTTGCATTCATTGGCCTTGACATGTAGTACCACGAAGTTGTGTGTCGTTTGTAGAATACGGACGTGCGTGATTGGCTGGCCACCAGTACGTACAAGCCGTGCGATAGGAATAACCGCTAATAAAGATTGCATGCTAGTTTGACTTAGCGGTTATAGAGGTTTTGTGTTGTGGATACAATATAGTAGGCATTGGGTGGGGAGGACAATTCCTTAGCGTATGGGCTTCGATGCACTTTCCCTTTTGTAACCCGTGAGCTCCGCCGGAGATGCGGGTCAGATTACCCATGATTACTGACGGCCACTGGCGATTCTGCGGAACGTCATGCTCTTACTGATGGGGCCTCTGGTGCCCATGGGGGGACTATGCCGATCCTATTTAGCCAGGGCCCATGCGTAGGAAGGATTGTTCTTAACTACATTTCACTTAGAACGGCTAGGTACCTTTATCCGTTAGGTACGAGTACTTTTGTTTTGGGTACTTGTATCTGACCGTGGCTTGGAACAATAACTTGTTGCGGATTAGTTCGTCACATCTTGTCCTTGTTTGGTTGTAGGCGTGACTTACTACTTCGATGAGAAGGTATTGAACCTTGTTGGGGTCCGGATACCATATTGGATTCATATCATGGAAAGATACGTCACCGTGAATTAGTTTACCATCTCCTGTCCTTGTTTGGTTGGGGGGATGGTACGCTCGTTCAATAGGTGTGTATTGGACCATGTTATAATTCAATTGACTTATTTATTTGAGCAATATTTATTCAGTTTATATGGCATGATATTATGTGTCTTGTTACGTCCCTCTGAGGACTTGGTTATCTCGCCAGGTGTGTGCTATTGTCTTTCGCAGGTGTTCTAGCTCTAGCCGTGATCATTGCTATTTCTTCGAGGATGATTGCACTTGGATCGTCTTCGCTTCGCTCGCCAAAAATTATTTCTTTTCTCATGTACTTTTCCTTTACTTTTTGGTAGTTGATTTGTCTCCGCCCAACGTATTGTATCAAGACAATTCATTATCATTATATGATATCTTTATTCATTTATTTTGTGTGGATGAGATTAGTTATGGTTCTACTGTATTTTACAGCTTACGTATATTTATTATACGGCTGGCATGTCTACGTTCCTAGTCCTACGTATTTTAGGACTGGGGCGTTACAGCTAATGCTTGGCCTTTTACTGCCTTCTGAGGAACGAAGATCATATCGTATGGAGTCAACAACATTGTCCATGTAGCTAAACGGGAATTAAGAGAGCCCGGTTTAGTCATGAGTATTCTGAGAGGGTTGACTTTAGATATGATATGGATAGTCTGCCCAGACACGTAGTGGCGTGTCTTCTGGATGGAAAATACTAGTGCAAGTCATTCCTTCTCCACCGGTGTGTATCTGTGTTCGGTACCCACCATTGTGCGGCTGAGGTAGTAGATTGCCTGTTCATGGCCGCCTTCATTTTTTGAGCTAAGAGGGCGCCAAGAGAATGATCCATAGCACGAACATATAGCAAGAAGGGCTTCCCCATTATTGGAGCTACCAATACTGGAGGGCTTGTAAGATACGCCTTGATGTCGTCAAATGCGCGTTGACATTGTTCAGTCCAGACAAAAGATACGCCTTTCTTCATGAGCTGAGTGAATGGTTGACACCTTCCAGAGAGGTTCGAAATGAATCGTCTGATGTAGGCTAGCCTTCCTTATAGTTCGCGTAGCTCTTTGAGGTTTCTTGGAGGATACATGTCGAGAATAGCCTTCACTTTCTCCGGGGCCAGATGTATACCCTTTGAAGTGATGACGAAACCAAGGAACTTGCCGCTGGAGACTCCCAGAAAAGACTTGATTGGATTTATCTTGAGTTGGTGTGCAAGCATTAGTTCGAACACCGTTCTTAAGTCTTGGAGGTGGTTGCCCTTGAGACGACTTTTGACTGCGATATCGTCTACATAGCACTCCACAGTTTTGCGCAAATGACGCAAAAAATTGTGTTCATGGCTCGCTGGTATGTCTGTAGCTTCCCATCTCAAAATTTTGAAAATATTTTTCTTATTTATTTATTTGATTTAAATGATGATTTTTAGATTTTTATAAATAATTATTTAGTTAATTATTACGGTAGATGACTTTAGCCATGATGGAGTTTTGAAGTACAAGATGACTAGGAATCATGGCACGGATAGTGCAAGTGGCGTGCTTTGACTAGTATTTAGCCATGGTAGAGGAATGCCGAGCCATAGTGATGTCCTAACTAGGAAAACCAGGCCAAGTTGCGACTTAACCCCACAGATGATTTATTTATTTATTAAATAGATTAATGACTATTTATGAGACCTGGTTATTTTAAATTAGTCAAACTGGTCAAGTTGGACCTGAACCGAACCTCAGCCCATGTAATCATGCGGTGTGTCCAACGACATCCATGTATATATATTGGCAGTCCATTTCTATAGACTTGTGAGTAAATTCTATAAATTGTATATTAAATATAATTCATGCATTATTTGCTAGTTACTTTTATTTTACCTTGGAAATATGATATCATTCTCTTAGAATGATATTTTGGATTTTGGGAAACTATTTAGGCAATATATATATATATATATATATATATATATATATATATATATATATATATATATATATATATATATATATATGCTCAATTGGCAAACATAGGGCTTTATATATACCATAGATTTTTATTTATAATTTCAGATTTTAGAATTAAAATATAGGAGTTAATTATTTTGTTTAAGCCTTGCTTGTATATATTATATGGAGTGTATATATATATATATATATATATATATATATATATATATATATATATATATATATAAAGATATATATATATATATATATATATATATATATATTAGATATAGTAATATATATATATATATATATATATATATATATATATATATATATATATATATATATATATATATATATATATATATATATATATATATATATATATATATATATATTATATATATTTTAATATATATATATATATTAAATATATAATAGGTTATATATATATAGATATATTTTAATATTACATATATATATATATATATATATATATATTATATATATATATATAATATATATTATATATATATATATATAGATATATATATATATGTATATATATAATATATATATCTATATATATATAATATATATATATATAATATATATATATATATATATATATAATATATATATATATATATATATATAGATATATATATATATATATATAGATATATATATATATATATATATATATATATATATATATATAATATATATATATATATATGTATATATGTATATATATATATATATATATATATATATATATATATATATATATATTATATATGTATGTATATATATATATATATATATATATATATGTATGTATATGTATATGTATATATATATATATAATATATATATATATATATATATATATATATATATATATATATATATAAAATATATATATATATATATATATATATATATATATATATATATATATATATATATATATATATATATATATATATATTTTTTTTTTTTTTTTTTTTTTTTTTCAAACCAAAACTTTTATTGATTGAAACCAAAACTAGTACAAAATGGACACTAACTGTGTCGACAACGGATTGTAGCCTTCCCCACTTGTCTATGCACTTCAGAAACTAGCTTATCAGCAGTAAAGCCTTGGTTCTCATATCTCCATTTGTTCCTATCTTTCCATAAAACCCATATCACAGCTGCAGTAACAATCTCTTTCCTGTGTTTTTTCTTCTTCCGCCACCAATCTCTAAGTCGCTCAATGATTGATCGACCACGAGAGGAAACTCCATATGCTAGTTGGATAGCTCCCCAAACCTCCTTGGCCCTGTCTCCCTGATTCAGGATATGTTCCAAAGTCTCAACCTGACTAATTGCGCAACAGTGGCACTTCGAAGCCAAGCTATACCCAAGCCTGGTAATGTTATCGTCAGTAGGTAACTTATTGTGTAGGGTTCTCCATAGCAGAACTGACCATTTAACAGGGATGCATGAACTCCATATATGCGTGAAATGATGCAGTATAGGTCTATGTATCCTGACAAAGTCCCAGGCGAAAGATAATGTAAAATTACCCGACTGAGTATGTCCCCAGCGCCATGTGTCATCAATCTGAATAATTTGCTGCTGTGCCATATCTCTTCCCGCAATTAAACGTTTCCAGACATGGGAAGCGTTTGAAGTTATAGCTACATTTGATGGACTAGCATTGGAGCAATATTTAGCAGAGAAATATTTAGTCCATAAGCTATCTTGAGTCAAGAATTTCCACCATAGCTTTGTGGTAAAAGCATGCATCATGTCTTCCAGCCGTTTGACTCCTAACCCACCTTCTTCTTTAGTTCTAGCAATGCGATCCCAACCAAGCCAAGTCTTCTTAGCAACACCAAGTTGGCTACCCCAAAAGAAGCTCGAGAACATAGCCTCCAATCGGTGTAAGACTGTAATCGGGGGATTACATGCCGCAAGCGTGTACACAGGAATTGAAGTGAGCACTGATTTGATTAACACAAGTTTGCCACCTGGTGAGAGAATTTTGTTGTGCCACCCTTCGACCTTGCTGTGAATTCGGTTGAGCAGTTCCTCATACATAGCCCCATTTCGACGTCCAGCCATAAGTGGACATCCGAGATAAGTAAATGGCGGAGAGCCAATACTAAATCCTGTTCGTTGAGCCAACTCTACTCCTCTTTCCTGTATAACCAGTTGCGACATATATATAGATGATTTTGATTTGTTAATCAATTGGCCCGAAGCTGCCTCATACTGTGCCAGGATAGTAGTAATTTTGTTGACAGATCTCACGTCTCCTGCAGAAAAGAGTAGAATATCATCTGCGTACGCTAGATGCGTAATTGGAGAACAACCACGAGGTGTGACGAATGTTGTGAAGCCTTCTGACTCGGGCAGCTTCTTCAGACTTCGCGAGAGAGCCTCCGCCGCGATAATAAACAAAGCTGGGGAGAGGGGGTCTCCCTGACGAACCCCACGAAAAGCCTGGAAATACTCAGTCGATTCCTCGTTGATCAAAGGGGCATACCATACATTGTTAACAAGTCGCAACATCATGTCAACCCATTTGTTATGGAAACCAAATTTTCTGAGCACCTTCAGAAGAAATCTCCAATCAACCCTGTCGTAGGCTTTCATCATATCTAGTTTTATAGCAACATTTCCCCCCTATTTTTCTTGTTCATTCTAGCCATCAATTCTTGAGCAAAAAGAATATTATCAACAATTTCTCTGCCTTGAACAAACCCACTCTGTTCTGGGGAAATAATACGGGGTAACACAGGGGCCAAGCGACGGGAAAGGAGTTTAGAAATTACCTTGTTCATCACTGAACAAAGGCTGATTGGCCTATAGTCACCAAAGCTCTTTGCCTGCTTCACCTTCGGGATTAAAACCAGAGATGTATTAGTGAAAGCTCGAGGCAGAGCAAACCCATCAATGAAGAGCCCTACTGCCTCTGTTAAGTCCTGGCCAACTATATCCCAGCAAGATAGAAAGAATAATGGGGTAAACCCATCTGGCCCTGGCGCGCTATTTTTGTCTAGCAACTTAAGAGCTTCAAAGACTTCTTCCCTAGTAGGTGCCGCAATCAGCAGAGTGTTCTCCTCCTCAGTCACCAGGCTAGGAATGTTCTCAACCACCTCTGACTCCTCCTGGATATCTCCTCTTTGATATAGCCTCGAGTAATAATCTTTAGCATAAGCATGAATCATGAATTTGTCTTTCAAGATAGTCCCATCCTCTTTAGCAATAGAATGAATTTGAAGTGAGCGTTTACGGTTAGACACACAACCATGGAAGTATGCAGTATTTTTGTCACCTTGCAAATCCTATTTCATCCTGGATTTTTGCTTCCAGTATGCTTCTTCTATACTCACTCTCTGTTTGAGGATTGCTGTAGACTTGGCTAACTGTTGGCGGCTAGTGGCATTGTTATACTCCTCATGATCAATCTCCGCGGCCAGCACATCATCTTCGGCTTGCTTGACCTGTTGGAATATATCACCATATGTTTGTCTGCTCCAGTGCGATAGGATCTTTCTGCAAGCCTCGAGCCTAAGAGAGACTCGAGTGGTACCAAGATGGTGATCAACTGAGGTCCACGCTCGTTGAATAAGAGATTTAAAATCTTCATGATCAACCCAAAAATCTAGAAATCTGAATTGCTTTCTTCCCGCCGCCAAATGTGATTTAAATTTGATTAACAATGGTGCATGGTCTGACTCAGCACGATTGAGGTGTTCGACTGTGGAGATCGAAGCCAGGTCTAACCAAGTCTGATCAACAAGAACCCGATCCAATCTGGAGCCACAGCGACCGTCATGCTTCGACTTGATCCAAGTGTAACAGCTGCCCGAGTATTGAAGCTCTACCATTCCTGTAGCAAGCATAAAATTTACAAATTCTTCCACAGATATGTGGTTAGGAGGTCGACCACCAATCTTCTCCCCTGACCGCAAAATAGCATTGAAATCTCCCCCTATCGACCATGGAGGTTGAATGGAGATCTGCAACTGAGTAAGTCTGTCCCATAATAGCCTACGTCCCTCCTTTGTGTTATCACCATGAACAACAGTGAAAAATGCAGGAACTGGAAGCATATGATGAGTGAGAGAGATAGTAACTGCTTGATCAAATGAGTCGTGAAGAGAAATATCACAGTTAGATTTAGCCAAAACCCATATGTTACCCCGATCATTAGAAAATACCTGAGCAAAACCTAACTTCAACTGGTACTGCAGGATATGACTTCTGTCAACTTTAGGCTCTATAATGCCAAGAAGGACTATCTTGTGAATTCTAACCAAAGTTTTGATTCTTTTCAAAGACATTTGATTGGCAATACCACGTACGTTCCAGATAAGAGAATTAAACATGAGAGGATGAGTTGAGGGTACCAGTGGAGGTAGGGTTTGCAGATTGCCTCGTGACACGATCGGAGGGCGGAACCACCTTTTGGTTCTTCCTCTTCTTTTGGACGGTTGTTGAGAGAGACCGTCCATCCTCAGAGGGACGCTCGATTTCTGTTCGGGCCGCATCCAAACCCCCATCGACCGTCTCTCCCACTGCGAACTGGTCGGCTGGCACACGCTCGACTTCATCTGCCCAGCTGCCCAGAGTTGGAGAAGAAGGGGCTTCTTCTGCAGTTTGCTCACCACTTATCTCACCCTCTTCGAGAGCCCGACCCTCGTCATCATGGGGGATGACGGACGCCGCCACTAGAGACTCATTAATGATGTTAACCGTCATTTCTAAATTTGTCTCCTTGGGCACAGTTCTCGACGTCTCTGATATGCCAATAGGCTCCTTTGGCAAATCATGCACTGGGTTTTGTGCTTCATTATTATCAGTGGGGTCCAGAGCAGTTGTTATCTCCTTGTTAGGTAATATTGCTTGATAATTATTCTCCTCCGCCGGAGGAGCTACAACAGTAATTGGATCCCTGCTTGGAGGAGTTGAAGTTGAGGCAAGTGTTTGCGTGGCAGGGTCGTCTTGAACACTCCGTTCCTCATTGGTCCTTCGAAGGATGGATGTGACCTTCAATCCCATTGACCCTGGCCTGGGCTCCACCACAGCTGCCTCCTGTTGGTGCTGTGACTCTTGATTCATCACTTCTTTCCCTTTATTCTTCAGTTTGCAGGCAGATTGTTGGTGTCCTTGGTGATGACAATGAGAACAATATAAAGGGATATATTCGTATTCTACGTCCTGCCAAAAACTTCTCCCTCTCGACCGATTTATACGAATTCGATGTTGAATTGGTTTGCTCGCATCAACCTCGACAAATACCCGCGCCCTACTAGGGCGAGAGAGATCCATCATAGCTCTATCCAGTTTTAGTGGGGTGCCTATCGCAGAAGTAATAGCAAATAAAGCATCCTTTGCGTAGAGATGATGAGGTAGGTCAGGAAGATCTACCCAAACTGGCATGAGCGATGATTCATACATCGGGGAGAAATCAGGTTCCCATTTAAAAACCCTCATAGGAGCGCGGGAGATGAACCATGTATCTTTTGATCGGAGTCGTAAAAAATCTTCCTTAAGGGAAGGTCTAATGAGAATATGTTTGCGGTCGATAACTCCCGCTTTGATATCACCTTTAAACTGAAATCCTGAGAGAGCCTTTCTAATAATTTCGATTGAAGGCTTACTGTGTGAAAACTTACCAACCAGTACAAAACGGAAAGGGGACGCCAAAGCCTGTTCCTCCTCATCAGAAAAGGAAATAGCTGGAGCGCCTTTGTATATTGATACAGGTCGTGCCGCCAAGCGAGGATGTTCCTCCACCCGGCCGGCAACCGCATCTACAAAGGATTTGGCCATCCTAGGTCGACTCCGGCCCGGCCAGAGGCCTAGCCGGTGTCGGGAAGGGGCCGAAAGCTGCAAAGATCTCCGGGCGCGGCGCTAGGGCACAGCACGCGATCATATATATATATATATATATATATATATATATATTAAATATATATATGGAGTGTATATATATATATATATATATATATATATATACATATACATATATATATATATGTAGGTATATATATCCATATATGAAGATATATAAATGTTATTAAGAAATAAGTGAACATGAGAAGAGAGATATCCCAGCCCAGTCCATCTCGGGCTGTAGCAGACCCCCCAACCTGCACATGGGCCGAGCCAGCTGAGCCTAAGCCCAGTCGGACAGGCCCACAGGCCATGCATTAAACCTAGTACAACAGAGGACCCCGACCCTATTTGTACAGCTGACCCCATCTCTTCGAACCAGCCAAGCGGAAACCCCCGCTTGATTCGATATAAATACAAATCGAGAATCAAATGCAAACCCTAATCCTAACAGCACCCCCCCGACCTGGCGACCCTGACCCCACACGCGCGTCGCCGCGGCGACCGCCGACCGGCAACAGAGCCGCCGTGCGCACAGGAAGGGGCAGAAACCACAGCAGCAGCAGTCAGGAGGGTGGACTTCGCGGCGTTGATTCGCGACGATCTCTCGATCGTTTTACATATTATTTTCTCGGGTATGTCCCCAACTTATACAAGATTATTTTCCTTCAAGTAGATCGAATTTATATGTATGTTGGCCGATAAGTCGACTCGAAGTCGACGAAAATCATGTTGCAAACAGGGAAAAAATCAAGTCCCGACATCGGTTTTGGAAGGCGATTCTTTGCCGGTCCACCGACATTTTCGAAAATCTAATTGAACAATCACTTAGACAACCTAACCAAAATTCAAACCCCATTTTTAGATTATTTTTAAAATCAGCAGATGCTAAGATAAATCGACTTGAAAATCGAGAAAAACCCGATAAAACAGTTTTCAAAAAACTAGAAAATTCATCGATACGACGTACGTCCCGCCAATCCGGGTGACGTGGTCGCGAACCGAAAGCATCGAAAGGTGCGTAATGGCTTCGTGGACGTGTGGGCTTTGACAGAATTCAAATTGGTTGCGTGTGCGCGACGAATTTGATACGTATCCGTCGAAATTCACCGTATCGGCCTCTCTGCAAGTTTTCCAATTACTTTGTGCACGTTCGTCAGATCGAGACAAAACTTGCGCCAACAGGACCATATAATTTTTTGGTCCTGTATTCCAAATTTGGTCCAATTCTGATACAGTTGATCGGATCGCCGTTTCGCGGGCCTCACGATCCGATTCAACGGGCAATTTTGTGCACGGCCCACCAGAATCCAAAATTGGACATACCGTTGGGTTCGTATCATCAAAACGAATTCGTAGACATATAGTTTGACGACTTTAGAGACCATTGACTGGCACATTTTTCGGTACAAAGCGGGTCCAACGGCGGACACCGTTTTGGCCCAAAATTATCGTTTTGCCCCTGTATCCAGAATTGGACTTAAGGACAGGCAATCCTAGCTAATTTGACTGTTTTGAGAATGTTGGCAATGTTTATTTCAGCTTTCGGAGACAGTTGTGATGACTTGGACTTTATGGCTTATCAGTTGACTATATATTTGTTGGATCTGCATGCAACCTCCAGGCAAGATACCGTGCCTCCCTCTACAGTTTAATTTCGTGCTTATAGTTTTTTCCTGTGATTATTTGGTTATCATTTGGTTACTCTAGTTCTATGGATTTATATGTTATTATTAGTTCTCTAGTCGACTTGATTTATATATGTTCTTCATACCATGTTCATTAGTTCTTTGACTTGCCTGTATATCATCTTTGTTACTTGATAGTGTAGATATGCCAGGCTTGTTCACCTTATGAGTTCATATTAGAGTTGCCTTTACCTAGTTCTTGACTGAGTTGTACCATGTCGTTACTTATACCTCGACTGGTTCGTGTTATAGAACAAATACGCGTAATTGAACTGCTAAATCCTTGATATTGTTTCCTTGGCACCAGAGAGTCCACTCGGGACGAGGGTGTTTTTCTTGATCTGTTTACATCCGTAAGCCCACACTCGGGATGAGGATGTCGATTATTTGCACCAGTGAGTCCACACACGGGACGAGGGTGTTGACTTGACTTGCACCAGAGAGTCCACTCGGGACGAGGGTGTTTACATCAGAGAGTCCACACTTGGGACGAGGATGTTATACTTGCACCAGAGAGTCCACACTCGGGACGAGGGTGCCTTGCCGTGAACTAACCAGAGAGTTCACACTCGGGACGAGGGTTAGTACTAACCAGAGAGTCCACACTCGGGACGAGGGTTAGTGATTAGTTTAAACCTGCGAGTCCACTCGGGGCGAGGGTTTGGTATTCCATTGATCTCGTGTTCATTTGTTCATCCAACAGTTCAGTTACGTATAGTTGTTCGTATATTCCAGTTCATAGTTACCTGTCAGTAGTCACTTGTCGTTAGTCACCTGTTAGCAGTTTGATCGTGGTCTCTTGCCATGTTAGTGTCGTTCCTTGTTTATATCCAGTTTATATTATCATGCATGATTAAACTACTAGATAGGCATGTTTATATGTATCTTGCTATGTCCTCTGAGGACCTGATGATCTCTTCAAGTTTAGCGATTGTATAGAGTTAGTGGCAGAGCAGGATGGTAGATGATTGTGATGCATGTCTCAAGTATTTGTTAGTAATATTACATTGTTATCCTTTCGTATTTTTTTATTCCTTATCATGAGATATTCTGCTTATTGATTCAGTTTAGAGACTCTTATTATACTCTTGGGGTCTTATCGGACATATGTGCTAGTGGGCTGCAGACCACGACCCATAGTGTTCATTCATATTTCGTACACTTATTGTGGATTTGAGATATAGATTGCACTGCCATGATTTGGCAGTATACCATAGCCTTGACAGCATTTACGTATTCGAGTTGGGCTGGAGTTCGCTTGATACGAAGCTGGCTTGCTCACGAGCTCGCGTTAGAAAAGTGGGTACGGGTCATGATAATATCGCCCCTGCATTCTTCAATCCGAAGGGCATCACCGTATAGCGGGCGTTCGAAAAGATATGTGCTTCTTGTCGTCGGAGAACATCTTGATCTGGTTGTAGCCTGAGAACCCATCCATAAAGGACATCCGCTCGAAGCCGCAAGTATTGTCGATCATTACGTCGGTGATCGGTAGAGGAAACTCGTCCTTCGGGCATGCAGAGTTCAAATCATGATAGTCGATATAGACCCAAACTTTACCATTCTTTTTCATGACTGAATTAATATTGGCAACCCAGTCTGGGTATTGTTCCTCGTGAATGAATCCACTGGCAATGAGCTTCTTGACTTTATTCTCGATGGCTTCCATGACGTCTGGTCGAAATCGTCGTTGCTGCTGCTTCACTGGCTTGGCTTTAGACGAAATGTTCAGGCGGTGCATGGCGACTTTAGGGTCCAAGCCTGGCATGTCTTCATAGCTCCATGCGAAGACGTCGATGTATTCTCTTATAAGCTGTATAAGAGATTGGCGTTCATCGTCAGATAGGCTTTTGCTGATAAAGATTGGTTTGAAGGATGCTTCGTCTCCTAGATTGACTTGGATGACTTCATCTTCGGTAGGTGGTTCCCGTTATTCGAAGCACAGCTCCCACCTGGTGTCCATCTTTTGAGCCCATTGTTCGAGTTCGATTGATTGGACATCGTCTGTAATTTGGTCGGTGGAAACCATATTGACGGACAGAGTTGCTTTGAACATATCGCCGATGCTGGAGTCTGAGTCACAGAGGGAGGAATCAGAAGAATGAGAACAACGATCTGCTTCATTATCTGACCTTTTGGGAGTTGTTGGAGGAGAGATATAGCCCAAACCAACACCGCTTCGTTGATAGTAGTTCTCGGCTTTGCCGGGGGGAGCAAAGTGTCATATTGGCAACCGTCGTCCTCGGCTGTAATTTAGCCCTTCGTCGCTTTCGATGTCATATCCCATATTCTGGATGATATTCTTGGCCTGCCAACTGTTTGCCATTGATTCTAAAAGAATAGAACAGTTTTATGGGAGGACTGGACTTTTACTTCACAATACAAACTCGCTCATACAAAAGAGAGCCTAGGAACAAAACCTAGGAAAAGCAATCTAAAGTACAATTGTTTATTTTTGATTCTGGGGGTGACGGTAGAGGCTCGGGAGTGTGACGGCAACTCTGTCTTACTCCTTGGACGATCGAACTCAGCTTCGGCTTCAGGAAAGAAATGCTCTTTATCTGTGCGGGGGTTGCTAGTCTCTCTGCTCGGGCTCTGTGCGTATAACACTATGTGTCATTGCTCGTCCCTGCCTCCCTTTGCTATTTATAGGAGTGGGGTGTGCAGTAATTGCCCCTTAAAAAGCGGGTGGTTAGGGATTCGTTAAGATTTGTCTTGATCCTGTTTGTTAAAAATCAATACAGGTTATTTATGTTGATTGCAACAAATCTGCATCATTTATTGGGAGTTGATCTGGACAGTTATGATGATTGCAATAAATCAGCATTATTATGATTTGCTGGTAGCAACAAATCCGAGTGAATAAGTCTTGGTCAATCCCCTGCCACATGTCCCAACTGCCTGTTATGTCGATTGCCATAAATCTAAATTATTGGGATTTGATTAACTCCTGCCACGTGTCCCAACTGCTGTAAGCCGCATGGAAGACTGTCATTGTTGAGCCGCATGAGTGTGGCCTTTATCTGAACCGCATGGAAGTCCTTTAATCTTAGCCGCATGGAAGTCCTTTAATCTGAGCCGCATGGAAGTCCTTTCAACTGAACCGCATGAAGGTCCTTACAACTGAGCCGCATGGACGTCCTTACAACTGAGCCGCATGGAGATCCTTAAAACTGAGCCGTATGGAAGTCCTTACAACTGAGCCGCATGGAGGTCCTTACAACTGAGCCGCATGGAAGTCCTTACAATTGAGCCGCATAGAGACCTTTGGAAATGGGTGGATCATGCCAGCTATAAAGATTTTCCTCGTGTCTCTAGGAGCACGTCAAGAGTCATCGTTTCACCTTTATGTCAGAGTTGTCAATCCGTTGTGCAAGGGCTGCTGCATTGCGTCAGAGCTTTTAATGAGCTAGCTGCACAGAGTAATGATGGCTAGCTGTAGATGCCTACTTTGAACTACATAGAGCCACGTGGCTTGTTTCGAGCCGCATGAAGCTATCGTGTACTTTTTAGCCGCATGAAGCCTTTAGAGACTTTTGAGCCGCGTGAAGCTCTAAGAGACTTTTGAGCCGCATGAAGCTCTAAAGGACTCTTGAGCCGCATGAAGCTTTCCTGTTCCTTTTCTATGCTTCTACAAGACCCCCTTCAAAGTTTTCAATTTGTAAAATTGAAATACTTTGAATAAGCAGCATGGCTATGTCCGCATAAGCTCCTCGTGCCGCATAGACTCTTCTGGTCGCATAGGATGTTCTGGCCGCATGGATGTTCTGGCCGCATGGATGTTCTAGCCGCATAGACTGTTCTGTGCCACGTAGGCATCTCATTTATTTGCCTTTGATTTGCTTTGATTTAAAGCCGTCTTTTGGGATAGGATCCCAAGAGTCAACTTTAAATATTTAGATTTTGCCTTAATAATTAGGATTAATCTTTTCGCATACAGGGGTTAGAAATCCAAGAGTTGGCTTTGTTTTCTAGGTGGCACGTCATTAGAAGCGTCCCTTGATTCGTACGCCCCCCATCAGCCTATAAATATGGGTTCTTTGGAAGAAAGAGAATCTTTACTTTCTTTTCTCTTCAACTTTTCTTGCCCTAGTTGCCGTCGTCTTCTCTCTCGATCACCAATGGCTCCCAAGACTTTTAAAGCCTCCTCTAGTGCTGTGGTGAAGGGTAAGGGAGCAGCTTATTCATCGACTGTGGTGCCCCCAGTTCACCCTGATGTTCACCCTGCCATTGCTGGTAAGATTGTTGGAAGAAAGCTTCATAGACTCAAACCCTAACCATAACACCTACGTCGTATGTTTATGCGCGAGCCCTTCTTCGTCTTCATGGAACTGTTCAAGTTCATTGTGATGATACTGTGCTGTATGTGCCAAATGAGAGTCATCTTATGGCCGCATCAGCACTTTACAAATTGGGCCGCATGAAGACCCATCAAACAGTATCGCATAAGCTTTCTCTCGAACTGTGCTGCATAAGCTTTCTCTCGAACTGTGCCGCATAAGACCCCACCAAATCAGAACTGCATAAGCTCTATTAAATTGGACCGCATAAGCACTCGCTAAACAGAGCCGCATGAGCTCACTTGAACTGGGCCGCATAAGCACCCGCTGAATCAGAACCACATAAGCTCTGTTAAATTGGACCGCATAAGCACTCGCTAAACAGAGCCGCATGAGCTTACTTGAACTGGGCCGCATAAGCACCCGCTGAATCAGAACCGCATAAGACCCCACCAAATCAGAACCGCATAAGCCCTGTTAAATTGGACCGCATAAGCACCCGCTAGACAGAGCCGCATGAGCTTATTTGAACTGGGCCGCATGAGACCGCGCTAAGCAGAACCGCATAAGCTCATTTGAACTTAGCCGCATGAGGCCGCGCTAAGTAGAACCGCATAAGCTCATTTGAACTGAGCCACATGAGGCCGCGCTAAATCAGAGCCGCATAAGCTCTTCTAAACCATGCCGCATGAACACTCGCTAAACTGAGCCGCATAAGCTCACTTGAACTGGGCCGCATGAGGCCTCGCCAAAATAGAGCCGCATAAGCCCAGAAACACTAAGTGGTTTTATTTGGCCATCTTCTAACTTGTTTCCTTTGTCTTTTTTCAGTGAATCTACCAGTCAACCCTGCGGGAGAGCCCTTGGTGGGTTCAGCCCAATCTGTTGTGGGTGTGCGGTTCGAACACATAGTCCAGTATGTGGTGAACCAGCTTCCCCAAGACGAGCCTGTGGGGAGGCTGAATGCTATTAAGAACCAGTCCTTCCACTTTCTCTGTGCCATGATGAACTTGGGGAATCTGGAGGGAGAATATATGAAGCCTGCATTCATTTTCGGGGATGCCCTGACGGTGAAGAACTCCCAAGTTCTGGATATATCTGAGAGCTGGAGTTTTACCTCGGTCGGGATGGCGATCCATATTCCTCAGATGGAGTGTCACTTTCCATTGTCATGGTTCAACATGTTGCCAACAAGCAGACAGATGGAGGAATCCTTGACTCCGAGTCGGTCTGGGATGATTGTGGGCAACATTTATTATAACAACAACTTGAGGTCAGTGCACGCGGGCAGGGTACCGGTCAGCTGCTATGTCATGGGGTTGGCCTCGGGCAATTTTATGAATGTACAGGGTCCCAATTTCACGTTCTCTCAAGCTGACACTTTCCTAAACCAGCTTGCTCGGAAGGGGTCTTATCCCGTTGGTCGGTTGTCGCTACCGAGTTGGATACACCCCCTCCCTTCGTGGACCAACCTGTCTACGTGGATCGCGCGGAAATACGAGACTCTCCTGCGCAAGATTGGACTCTACTATGCCATTCTGGGCACCAGCTATGGCTTGCCCATAAACAAGAAATTGTTCATGGCTTTGCTGGAAATGTACAACTGCCGCACGGGGACTTTCTTCACACCCGTAGGGGAGATGGGACTTGCTCTGCACGAGATGCATGCAGTCTCCAAGCTGTGTTGGGGAGATGAAGTTTTTGAAGTATATACTCCGACGAACGAAGAGTTCGAGGATCTGGAGCAACGGTTCCCGGGCTTCGTAGCTGTCTACCAGGAACTACTGTGTCATCACATTACATGCCACCAGATATCCATCAACAAGGACGACAGCTCGGAAGGGAACCTTCCCCATACTAAGTCCTGGCTCTTCTACCTTTTTATGCTAGGTGCCTCAGGCCGGGTTTCTCCCCGCAATCCTCAAACCCACGAGGAAATACAGAGCCAAGTATCGTTGGCCAAGAGATCGAGGACCACAGGCGACAGATTTGGGAGTAAAACTGACTCCTTTAGCTATTTTTACCAGGATACCCAGCCGATGTCCGAGAAGGCCCTCCTGGCGGGATTTCTGATGGTATGGCTGCGAAATTGCATGGTCTCAGGAGGGGCTGGTTCTATCGAGAGGATCAGCCGTAGTTTTATCTTCCCTGCTGTAAAGCTGGTCTTCGGGGTCAGACTGGCTCTTCTTCCGGCCATGGTGTGCAGCATACACCGTGGCCTTCGCGCTTTCTTGTCCAAGGTCATCGCTCTTGATACGGCAAAGGACTTTGAACACATTGAGCTACCCTATCATTATCTGATGGGGTGGCTGTTGATGCATTGCCGGTCTTTGATGAGGCCTGGCCCCGAAGATGGCGTAACTGCTGACGATGCCTTCGTCTTCCAGTATCGCCGTATGTCTTGGGAGTGCGATACCATGCGCGCCTATCGGACGGCACTGGCGAGAGTGGACTGCTACGTCTTTTTCGTATCAGTTCCTCGGTTTACTGCTTGCAGAAGTCAACGACGTGCATCTCGATGGTATTGGGCCTCCCCACTTCTTGGACGGCAAGATGCTCCTTTGGTTACAAAATATTCATCCTTCCCACTTGGTATACCGCAACCGCAACACTGTCTATTTGGAGCCTTACTTGCCCAGTAGGTTCTCTCGACAGTTTGGGTATAGCCAACTATTCTTGGACAGTCCCAGCTCTTGCCTGGGTTTTGAAGACAGCGTCCTTGACGGTATCAGAGCCTGGCACTACTATAACATAGTTCACACCCATACCAGCTTCTCAGTTCCTGATGCTAGGGTGTCAGTGGAGATCTTGTATCTGGCAGCTCTATACCATGTCATGGTGAACAAGCCTTCTGTTGATTTCGACCCGGGTACCAGCTTTATCGTCGGTACTGGCTTGGCGGAGAAGCCCCAGGGGTCCAAGGCAAAAAAGAAAAAGAAGAACACGGTCGCTATGTCAGACTCGGAGTCTACCAACGCGGACGAAGAGGATGACGAGCATGAGTATGATCCCGACAACTTTCTTCCTCCTGCAGATGAGGTGGTAGTGGATCAGCCGCCCGTTGCGCCGAGCTCTTTCTGAAAGCAAAGTAGGCCTGAGTCTGCTGGTGGCGGCAGAACCTACTCCGTTAAACGGCCTGCGGCTAAGCCTTGTCGGCTGCTCATTAAGGAGAGAGGCAAGGATATGGGTGCCATTTCGGAGGTGAATTGAATTACAACCATCTCCTTCTTTAGCTCTTCCTTTTCCTGAACTATGATCTAATCATTTTTTTCTCTGTAGGCATCAGGAGAGTCGGACTCTCGAGAGCCGGCCGCTGTTTCTGAAGTCAACCCGGTCCTGACCACTTTGATTAGTGACATGTGTGCCGAGATTATTTCTACCGGGGTTCTCTCGGCGGCGGATGAGGGGTCTCACGTTGCTGAGGTCTCGACCCAGGGCGACATGGGCTCCGCTGAACCCGTCTCCGAGATTGCTGAACTTCAGCAGGGTGACGCTGATCCAGTTGTATCTCCTTCCGGGGTGGCTGGGGCAGAGAAGCCAGCTGAATTTGACTCGGGTGTCAATGACGAAGAGATTACGACGGCTGTGAGCGAGCCTCAGCCTCCGCAACTCTCCCCTGGTAAGATAAGCCAAGTCTTGACTAGTGAGGAGGCTCATTCGCTCCATCATCACATCCTTTGGATTAAGCTGATTGATGGTTGCTCTGGACATACAGGTCCTGCTCCTTCACTACCAATGGCGGACATTGTCAGGGTAGAGTTCGTCAGAGGGAATCTGGTGGAAGGAAGTATGCCTCCTCCCCCTCCAACTTACATTGAGGGACCTCCTCTTGAATCAAGTTCGGGAGGACAAGCGGCAGAACGGCCAGAGCATGGAGAACTAGTCCCTGCACCCTCATCTGTGCATGTGGCTCCAGAGGTCGACCTCTCTGCCCTGCCGAGCCTCTGGATTCTTTGGGCTACGGAAGAAGAATTGGCCGCTATTCAAGCGTCCTTTCGTTCAGAATTTGTTTCCCTCGTGGCAGGGGCATCAAGTTCTGTTGCATCTTCTTCGGCTCTACCAGCCACTCTTCCTTTGACGTCGTCTTCTTCAGAAGTACTGGATGAATCGTCAAGGGATGTGGTTGACAGTTTCTACCGTCACCTGAGGCGAGGAGTCGAAGCCGCTGTAGAGAGGGGGATCTCTTTTGCCCTGGCCCGTCAATACGCTCGTCGCCATATTGAAATTCTTAGAACCCTTCCCGGTGGGGCAGGGATAGTTGAGCTGTGGCAAGTTGATCTGTCTTCAGCGATAGATCAGGAGCGGGACTTCCTCACCACTGTTCTGAAAAAGGTAAGGGCTGCACGAGATACGTCTAAGTCGGTTATCATAAAGGACCTCGACGATCTGTCTATTCAGTACGATCAGCTGAGCCGCAAGAGCGAGGATTGCGTTGCTCGGGAGGCGGCCGCCTCTCACAGAATAATCGATACGAGGGAGCAGATCCTCGAGCTCCAGAGGAAGCTAGCTTTCTTGGAATTTGAGTTTGAGGCCTCCCGCGCAGATAAAGAGCTAATCGTTCAGGAGGCCGAAAAGGTCACCCGAGCTTCTGCTGGCCTGGAACGTGCTCTGAAGAGACTCGAAGATGGCTGGCAGGCCCACGTGCATCTGGAGGATGCCGAGCGGCTAACTCAGGAGGCCGAGCGCCGGGCCAAGCTGCGATTTGAGCGGTCGACCGCCGTGTTGAGGGATCGACTCAGAGAATTATGTATAGCCGAACCATAGTCGGCCTTTTTTCTTTCTTTCTTTATCATTTTCCTTCGTTTTGATAGGGACATGCTCCCCGAATATGTAGTACTTTTGCTTTTTAATAAATAACTATGTTTTCATTGTGCTTGTACTGTATCTTTGGTATTTGTGATGTTTGCCCCATTGGGGGACTTTTTGTGGACTTATTATCCTTGGCATACCTTGGTTGTAGGTACGGATAATAAGTTTAATAGAGATACCTAGAACGACTCCATGGTGAGACGTACGTGGAAGTTCTTGGTATTGGGCTAAAGAACGCCATGGAACAGCTGGGCTCCGAAGGCGTATGATAATGAGAAAAGAGGCGCATGTACTAGAAGATCTAGTACAGCATTTGTGGTCAACTGTGGACATTTGTGGTCAACTGTAGACATTTGTGGTCAACTGAGGACATTTGTGGTCAACTGAGAACATTTGTGGGCCTATTATCCTTGGCGTACCCTAGTTTTGGATACGGATAATAAGTCGAGAGAGAACCAACATACTTACTCAGAGGTAATGAGGATGTGGTAAGTATGAGTGTTTATTCAATGAAGTCTTCCTACTCAGAGGTAATGAGGACGTGGTAGGAGTGGACTCCATGAATGGTACATAGAACAACTCAGAGGTAATATGGACGTGGAAGTTCTACGTGAGGGGTGGTTTATTTTTGATGGAAGTGAAACAACTCAGAGGTAACATCGACGTGGTTGTTTCGGGAAATTTGTGGATCTGTTACCCTTTTTATGCACTGAAAGTGTGGGTAGTAGATCATGAGGAAGGAGCTCCTTTAGGAAGAAAGTTCAGAGGTATGATCATACATGACTTACTACCCAGAAGATGTGATATGGATTCATTTGGAATGACCAGAGTGTAAGTTCAGCGGTACCTGCGGGTACATAAATCAACAATCTGGGAGATTTGGAGTCAGAGTATAAGTTCAGCGGTACCAGAGGGTATATAACTCAACAATCTGGGAGATTTGGAGGATGTTATTTTAGACATAATACTTCTTCAGGAACTTGCCGTTGATGGGCAACATGAGCAAGTCTCCATTTTGTTTTGCAATGAGTAAGCACCATTGGAGAATACAGCCTCGATGACAAATGGGCCTTCCCACTTTGGCTGAAATTTGTCGGCGGTTTTGTGAGTCATAACCATCGGCGTCCGAACTGCCAGAACGAGATCGCCCACTTGGAATGTTCTGATTTTAACCTTCTTGTTAAAAGCTTGCGAGATACGTGCTTGGTACAGCTTGATTCGTTATTGAGCTAACAGGCGCTTCTCATCTAAACCCTCCAACTCTTAAAACCGGCGATGGTGATATTGATAAAGTAAGGTATCTTTTCCAGTGGAATTACATCATCTGCAGATAGAACATCAATGTGAGCAGCCATATACTTGGTCAGCTCTGACTCTTCTTCGGCCACCCCCTGTGTCAATGAAGACTGGGAAGATAACTTGGGCAGCTTAATCAACAGGGGCTCCACTGGTAGAGCAGAACGTGGAGTCATTGGCGTACTAGCGACCCCTAGTTTGGTGCTCGGTGCCGGGCGGGGAGTTGTTGGCTGGCTTGCAGTCTCCAACTTAGCGCTCGACTGCCGATTCATTCTGGGAAAACGAATCATCATCGGCTTGACAGAGGGATTAAGCTCCTTTGTTTGTTGCTGGCTAGCTCTAGGCAGCCTGATTGTCAGTGGCTCTGTCGTGGGTCTTGGCGCTTGGCCAGACCTTGGCAGTCAGATTATCATCTGCCCCTCTTGTGCAGAGAGGCTAATTGCATCCTTACGCGGAGTGGCCGTAAGGGGTGTAGTTCTGCCAGGTTTGCGGGCTTGGAGGTGGATCGTCAGAGGTTCTTCCGATCCAGTTGCTGCCTCAGTTTGAGCTTGAGTATCTCCTTCGACAAGGTGCCTTTTCGACTTCTCGTATAAGCATGAGTCTGAGTAGTAGGATTCGACCCCTTTAAAGGGATCGATGTCGGCAAATTCTGTCCTCACGAAGCTGTGCTTATCGATGTAATTGAAGCACTGGTGCAGTATGGAGGGTACGATCATGTAATCGTGTATCCAAGGATGCCCAGGAGAATATTGTAGGAAGTGTCCGCATCTATGATATAACAGGTCACTTCTGACTGAAGGTCGCCGATTTGGCACTTCAGGCAAATCTTTCCGATCGGATAGCTTCTGCCTGAATTGAAACCGCTGATGGCAGTGCTTGTCGGCATCAGGCGATGCATTGGGATACGCAGATGGTGCAACAGGCTCTTCGGGATGATGCTTATGGAAGAACCTAGATCAATATGCATCCGATCCACCTTGATGTCGCCAATGTATCCAGTATACTACAGAGGGCGATCGTACAGGTTGGTCTTGATAAGCATATCCTGCGGAGTGAAGATAATATTGGGTATTGCACCTGTGCAAGTGCTGTCCTAGAGATCTGCAGGCGAGCTCTCCCCAGTGAGATTGGACTGAGCCCGATATGCGTCGGCATTCTGGAGTGCCTCGTTCAGTGCTACGCGAACATCTTTGGAGAGTCTCAAGAGCTCGTATAGCGACAATTTGGCCGATGTGTTGGCCAATTGTGCCAAGATGTCAAAGTTGTAGGGCCTCTCCAGTCCATGAGGTACCTCTTTTTGGAGTGGTTTGTCAAAGCGAGTCTCCTTCGGCCTAGGCTTGTCGGTCGTCGAAGGCTGAGAAGGTCCTGGAGCATCAGCAGTAGCCGGCTGATGATGTTCAGCCGAGTTACCCGTTGTAGGTTGGGATTGTGCGCCTGACCGGGTGACGACAGCTGTAGCTTCTTCGACCTCTGCCGAGATTGTGCGGCAGTATTTGACTTTCCTACTCTTCTTCTTGCTGGTGGAGGGTGGTGCGGACTGAGTCACTTTAGGTACCAGGTCCGGATGGACCCACATGACCTCCCCTCGTGATGTGGTAAGGGGCACTAGACCAGCAGCCTGGTCTCGGGGAGGTGGAAGATTAGCAACCTCTATTGTTGCCCGAGGGATGGACACTACGCCGTCTTGAGTCTTTGTCGGAGGGAAGCTGCCGAACTGTACTGACACCATGTTGGTTGCCACGGTCACCTCTTTGAAATCAAAGGCCAGGGCCTTAGAATCGATGAGATGCTGGATGTATCGCTTAAGTTGGAAGCAGTCTTGCGTGGCATAGTGGACATAGCGATGGTAGTGGCAGTACTTGGGGCTCTCCATCTCTGTAGGATGAGGTTCACGCCTTGGAGGAGGGAGCTGAATTCGATCTTCTTGTATGAGCATGTCAAGAATTAGCTTGACATGGCTATCTTCAAAGGAGTAAGTCATCTGCGGCCACTGCTTCTCTGCTGGCTTTGGTTCGGGTTTCGGGACTGTGTCGGCCACCATAGCCTGCTTGCCCTTGTTGTGTCGGTTGTTGGAGGAATTATCGCCATTGTTGTTGTTGGCATTAGGGCGTTTACCCTTGTCCTCTCCCTCCGAGATGTGCAGTCCCAGTTGGCAAGCTTTCTTTAACTTGTCTTCTGCACTAGTGGCGCTGATGATGAAAGTCTTCCAGTCCTTGAACTGACTTTCACCCATCCAGAGGCTGATTGTGGGAAGCAGCCTCTTTTGGTAGATTTCAATCAAGGAAGAATCTAGATTGCCAGAGGGTAATTTCATCGCGGTTTGGCAAAACCGCTCAATGTAGTTCCTTGTCAGCTCCTTTTCATCTTGAACAACATCCATGAGGGTGGACATTGTCACATCTTGTCCTACCTCGTAGAATCTTTCAAGGAACATGTTTTTGAAGCCGGCAAAGGAATGGATGCAGTTGTCTGGCAAATTACGGTACCAGTCGAAGGCGATCCCTTCCAATGCTCCGATGAACAATCGCGTAAGGATGGCATCGTCATAGGGCAGATGGTCGGTTGTGACCTCGAAGTAAGTGATGTATCGGCTTGCAGAGGTCTTGCCATCATAGGGATTGATGTTGAATGGCTTATATCTTGGTGGAAAGGGAACATCTTGTTGGCCCATTGGTCATGGTCAAACCTGAATTCAATAATTGATCAAACTCTGTCTCGATATAAATGCAAGTCAACTCAGATGTTACCTACGATGTTTTGGATACTGCTCAACAATAGTTATCAACAATGTTCAAGACTGAAGCTGTTTGCCTCTCCGGATGTACTTCCTGCTAAGCAATGTATTTTTTATTTTATTTGAGTCTAGGAATACTTTGTACACCGAGTCGTACTAGCAAATAAGCTATCCAAAAATATTTTCAAAACTATCCTATCTTTTTACAAGTGACCCATGTTTTTACAAAAATATTCTTTTTACAAAAAGCCCTTGAAGGATTATTCAAAAAGCCAAACTTTATTTTTCTCCAAATAATGAACTGGCAGAACCTTAGGAGAACTCTGCCTGAGTTCGGCCAGAGTTCGGCCATGTGGAACGTTAGTAAACGTTGGGTTTTTGAACTTGGTCATCCTTCAGTTACGGGTTGTTACAAAGAGTTCTGTCCGAATTCTGCCCGAGTTCTGTCAGAGTTCTGTCTTTGGAAAAGCTATAAATAGAGAAGCATTTCGATCATTTCAACACACTAATTCACTTTCAATCTTCTCTCTTCTTAAGCTTTCAGTCTTCCAAAGAGTTCTTAAAAGCTTTCATTTTCAAATCCCAAGCCAGTTACAATCCTCTAGTCGATTTGCCAGTGCGGTACGGTCTAAAAGTTTCAAGAGTGATTGTAATCAGAGGCTTGATAGAAGATTCAACTCTTCACAATTGAAGTTGGACGAGTTCTTCGTATCAAAGCTCACGTCTGTAGAAGTTGCAAGGACTTCGTATGAAAACTTGCAGGATTTTTCCAATAGTGGATTCAACTGGAAGCTAGAGTTCTTCCGACTGGACTAGTCCTCACCAGAAGAAAACCAGTATAAATCTCGGTATTTGCGTTTGCCTTCTGATCACTTTTAAATTCTGTCATTTACTTTTTGTGATTATTATTTTATCTGTGATCTAACTGCTAACAAGTTTTAATTAGCAATATTCCGCTGCCTACTCTATTCACCCCCCCTCTAGAGTATTCTGCTTTACGATTTCGTTCCTACAATTGGTATCAGAGCAGATTATACAGGTAAAGCAAGGTAAAACAACAGTTATATTCAATTTTATATAGATCACAGCTTTACATATGGCAACTGTGAAATTCATAAGTGAAGGCCAAGCCACAAACAGACCACCACTATTTGACGGCACAAACTACACCTATTGGAAAACACGTATGAGTTTCTTTCTTAAATCTCTTGATTTTGATTTATGGTCTATTGTTATTGATGGCTATAAAAAGCCATCTCGTATAAATGTTGATGGAGTTTTAACTGAAAAACCCCATGACAAATATACAGAGGAAGAAAAGAAAAAGGCTAGTCTTGACGCACGTGCTATTAACGCTTTATTTTGTGCTTTAGACAGAACTGAATTTAACAGGGTGTCTATCTGCACAACTGCAAATAAAGTATGGAAACTTCTTGAAGTCACACATGAGGGCACAACTCAAGTCAAAGAATCAAAGGTCAGCAGACTTACTCAAGAGTATGAGGCGTTCAAGATGAAGCCCAACGAAACAGTTACTCAGATGTTCAAAAGATTCTTGGATATTGTAAATCTTTTGTCCTCCCTAGGCAAAGATTACAGTAACCATGAAAAGATTTGCAAACTCCTGTGAGCACTTACAAAGAACTGGATTCCGAAGGCTACTGCAATCATTGAAGGAAACGATCTCACTACCATGACACTTGAAGTACTCATGGGTAAGCTAATCACTCATGAACTAGAGCTATAAGACTTTGAAGAGCCTGCACCAAAGGAGAAGACGATTGCTTTCAAAGCTCAGCACAGAAGATCTACTGAAGATGATTCAGACAACAGTGAATCTGATGCTGAAGATCAAGCACTCCTTGCAAGAAAATTCAAAAGATTCTTGAGATATGAGAAGAAGACAAAAGAGAACAATGGCAGCAACAACTGGTATCAAGATGACGCTGTCTGCTACGGCTGCAAGAAGAAAGGACACATGAAGAAGGACTGTCCTACAAACACAAGTAAGAAGAGCAACAGATACGAGAAAGGGAACCTGAAAAGACCAACATCTTGGAAGTATGCCAACACTAGCATATGGCATGAAAGTGAAGCCAGCGACTCAGAAGATGAACAATCAGAAGATGCTGCAAATGTATGCTTTATGGCATCCGATCAGGTACTATCTGAACCTATAGTTGATACATATGATGACTTTACCTTTGAGCAATTAGGAGAAGCCTTCAGTGAACTGATAAGTGATTACAGGAATCTTAGCAAATATCAGACCTCTAAGAAGGTACTCAAAAAGTACAAAGGTGAAATAGGAAGACTTACCGACCTACTAGCTGAGGTTAAAGATATGTTAGTGAGTCTGGTGAGCTTTATTCTATTAAGCTCTTATTACACGAGACTACCAAGTCATCCGAAGAAAAAGACAAGGTTATTGACCAACTGAAAGTAGAACTTTCTAAAGAGAAGAAAAGTCTTCAAAGTGCACAAGTCAGAATGGAAGCACTCACTTCTGACTATACTAAGTTATATGACACTTCCAAAAGATTGGAAATTAGGATAGGAAAATAGCCTGAGACTGCTGCTTTCTACCCTAACACGTGTCACTTACCGAAAAATCGAAACATTCCCAAACCTAACACTGTTAGACCTAACCCTATCAAACCTTTGCCTAAAAAGGTTATGCCCAAACAGGATAATAGGTATGCTTTCTTCTATACTAGAAAACCTAAACCTAACAACCATGCACACCACTCAGCTTTCAACACTCAACATGCTAAATGTCATTATTGTGGCCTCATTGGTCATATATCTTTTGCATGTAGAATCAGAAAGCTAGTAGATTTAAATATTTATGCATGGATACTGAAAGCTAACCAGTCAGGACCCTACAAGAAATGGGTACCAATAGTTTCATCTGCAATTTTTTTTTGTAGGTGGGACATCCTTCACATGCTAGAAGCAAATGGATCCTCGACAGCGGTTGCTCACGGCACATGACCGGTGTCACTTCATTATTCGTAACACTGTCGAAGAGGAATAAAAAAGGATACGTCTCCTTTGGCAATAATTTAAAAGGGTATATAATCGGTATTGGTGATATTGGTAAAGCTCCCTATCCAGTGATTAAAGATGTTTGTCTTGTTACTGAGTTAAAACATAATCTGCTCAGCATAAGCCATTTAGCTGATCACGGTTATGGTATTAACTTCATAAAAGACAAATGTACTATTATTGATAGTTCAACTGGTAATACTATATTTGAAGGTATTAGAGAAGACAATATATATGTTTTCTATTTGTTGGAAGATACTAACATTTCAGGTAGAAGTTTAATGGCTAAAAGCGATGAGAGTCATCTGTGGCATATGAGACTCGGTCATGCAAATATGGATACTATTTCCAGATTATCCACAAAGAAGCTAGTACGAGTTTACCGGACATTACATTCAAGAAGGATTCGGTATGCAGTCAATGTGAAAAGAACAAAGCTACTCGATCCATTTTCAAGTCAGTAAACGCTGTATGTACTACTAGACCGCTACAATTACTACATATGGACTTATTTGGTCCTAGCAGAGTTGCTAGCCTCGGAGGTAAGCTATATGCTTTTGTAATTATAGATGATTATTCTAGATACACGTGGGTATATTTTCTGACACGCAAAAACGATGCATTATCGGAATTTGTCATCTTTTGTAAGAAAGTACAGAATGAAAAAGGTTACATGATCACTCGTATTAGAAGCGATCATGGAGGCAAATTCGAGAATGCAGAGTTTGAGCAATTTTGTGACACACACGATTTTATACACGAATTCTCCTGCCCTAGGACTCCACAACAAAATGGAGTTGTGGAACGTAAGAACAGAACTCTATCCGAAATGGCCAGAGTAATGTTAAACCAGTTTAGTCTACCCAAGTATTTCTGGGCTGAAGCTGTCAATACTGCTTGTTTTGTTCTCAATAGAGTTCTAATTCGACCCAAATCGAAGAAGACTCCATTTGAGTTATGGTTTGATAGAATTCCATCAGTTTCATATTTTAGAATATTTGGTTGTAAATGTTTTATTCTTAATACTAAAGATAATTTGGAAAACTTTGATGAAAAGGCCGATGAAGGTATATATTTAGGTTATGCGGGCAAAATTAAAGGATACAGAGTCTTCAACAAAAGAACTATGATCATCGAAGAGTCGATCAATGTCACCTTTGATGAACTCAATCAAACGACAATCGATGACAATAACGAAGATCTCAATGTACCCATCAAAGCACCAGCTGATCCTCCTAGAGAAGATCCAGGAACCAGCTACCTTCGGAGTCTGCCAAAAAGATTGAAGTTCACGGCTGATCATCCAAAGGACTTGGTAATTGATGAGATTACCAAGGGTGTAAGTACTCGCTCCTCTAATAAAGATATAGCTTCCTGTGTTGCTTTTGTATCTCAGTTTGAACCCAAAAATATTGATGAAGCATGTAGTGATAATTTTAGATAGATGCTATGCAAGAGAAATTAAACCAATTTGAACAGAATCAAGTTTGGGAACTTGTTCCCAAGCCTATTGATCATTCGGTCATTGGCACCCGATGGGTATTTCGAAATAAACTGAACGAGAATGGTTTAGTGACTCGTAATAAGGCTCGACTTGTAGCTCAAGGATACAATCAAGAAGAAGGTATCGACTACGATGAGACTTATGCCCCAGTTGCGAGATTAGAATCCATTCGCATGTTATGTGCATTTGCATGTTTTCATAATTTCAAATTATTTCAAATAGATGTCAAAAGTGCATTTTTAAATGGTTTTATAAAAGAAGAGGTTTATGTAGCTCAACCACCCGGTTTTACTGATTTCAAATTTTCTGAATATGTTTTCAAGTTGAAGAAAGCTTTATACGGTTTGAAACAAGCCCCTCGAGCTTGGTATGATCGTTTAAGCTCTTTTCTACTTGATAACGGTTTTTCAAAGGGAAAGGTTGACACTACTTTGTTTATAAAGTCCTTGAATAATAATATTCTTTTGATTCAAGTCTATGTAGATGATATTATCTTTGGATCTACTGATGAATCTCTGTGTCAAGAATTCTCAAAGTGTATGCAGAATGAGTTTGAGATGAGCATGATGGGAGAGCTGAAGTTCTTTCTCGAACTGCAAATCAAACAAACCAACAATGGGACGTTCATAAATCAAGCTAAGTACACAAAAGATCTACTAAAGAAGTTCGACATGGAAGCAGCAAAGCCACTTAGCACTCCAATGGCGACTTCAACCAAGCTTGATATTGATGAACAAGACAAATCTGTCGACATACATAAGTATCGAGGTATGATCGGTAGCTTACTTTATTTAACTGCCAGTCGACCAGACATTATGTTTAGTGTTTGCTTATGTGCTCGTTTTCAAGCCAATCCTAAGGAATCACATCTGTGCGCAGTTAAGCGTATCTTTCGATACCTTAAAGGCACTTCTTCTGTCGGCTTATGGTATCCCAAAACCACGTCATTTGACCTAACCGGTTATTCCGATGCTGATTTTGCCGGATGCAAAGTAGATAGAAAAAGTACCAGCGGCACATGTCATTTCCTAGGAAAAGCTCTAGTCTCTTGGTTTAGCAAAAAACAAAATTCTGTTGCATTGTCAACAACAGAGGCTGAGTATATCGTCGCAGGACGTTGTTGTGCATAAATTTTATGGATGAAACAAACCTTAGAAGACTATGGATTGCATTTTACACATATATCCATTTTTTGTGATAACACTAGTTCTATTAATTTGACTAAGAATCCTGTATGTCATTCTCGTACTAAATATATCGAGATTCGACATCATTTTCTTAGAGATCATCGACAAAATGGAGATATAGACCTTGTATACATAGACACACAGAATCAATTAGCTGACATATTCACAAAACCATTAGCGGAAGATCGTTTCAACTATTTACGTCGAGAATTAGGAATTTTAGATATCAATAATATTAATTAATTTTATTTTATTAATTATTTATTCGATACTCATAAACTGTTTTCGAGATAAGCCTAAAAAGAGTCTGTCTGTCACCACGACTACGGTCGAAACGAAGCGGTACTTAAGAGTTCCCCGGTGAACCTCCGTTAGCTGGGACAGTACTCATACAGCTAATCTGAGACAGATGCTGAGTAAAGAATATTAATTTATAAAATAATATTAATTATATTATTTTGAGATTTAAAATTACTAAACTTTGAATTAAGCATTTGAAACGAATTAATAAAAAAAATGTGGTCATATTTGATTTTTTATATATATATATAGCCAGGCAACCCTAGGCGAATTTGGCCCGAGTTCGGTCCGAATTCGGCCAGAGTTCGGTTGGGTGTTTATATATAACAGCAGCAACCCGAGGCCTCCTTCTTCTTCATACTTCCAAAAATCCTCTCAACAGCAGCTCCGCCCCTCCGAAACCCTAGTTCTACTCCCTCTTTGTTCTCCCAATTCGTGTGGTGTTTCTCTCCAAAACTTTGGATTCGTGCGGAGATCGTCGTCCTCTACAACATATCCGATTCTTAGAAGGTATAATCCCTTCTTCCACCACTTTTCAATACTTAGGGTTTATAGAAATTTTTGTGAAAGAATGCCTAAGTTCAATCCCTTCAAGAGGAAGAAGACCAATGTCAGTGAGGAGGCATCGTCTTCAGATCCATATACGAATTGCCTCTTTTCTTCGGTCCAATTGGACGATGGTGCGTCGGATGAGTTTTATTTTAAAACTTCCGATCAAGCGTTATTTTGGTACGCTGATTTTAACATGCGTACTATTTGCACCGGATCACCGATCAAGTGGACTATCTTTCCGGATCACCATCCTTATTTTGAGGCATTAGGATTACAATACTTTGTCACCTTACAATTCCCCATTGCCACTAATGCCATTAGATTATTCTACTGTAATTTCATGTTAGACACTTTTACAGCGAGGATACGTGTCGGAGGAATTGATATCGAATTCACTGATGACACGTTAGCGGAAATCATTGGTATTCCAAATGAAGGTGCCCCGCTAGATGACATCACTGATTTTGATTTCCCCGATGGAACGACACTCGAGAGTTTCAAGAATGAACTATGTGCGCCTGCACGCGTTCTTCCTGGAAAGTTCAAGGCTAATAACTTGAACTTGTTTAACTACGAATTACATCGCATCATCTATTCCACCTTACTTCCTAAATCCACTTCAAAAGATGATGTCACTGCACTTGAGCTTTCTGCTCTTTTTTATATTCTTAAGGGGATTCCTTTTTCTGCCCCTAAGACTATTATTCAGATGATGGGTAGATGTCGCGGGAGAGACCGCAACCTATCTTATGCGATGCTCCTTCCTCGCATATTTCAGAGATTTGATATTGATTTATCTACTTCTGCTGTCGACCCCGAGCCTAAGTTTCTCAAACTCTCTCGTCGCAGCATTGCATCTGCTCCTCCACCCACTGCACCTACTCCTCCTGCACCTACTCCCACTGATCCCACAGTACCTGTTCCTCCTCATTCCTACCCTATGACATTTGAGGGTATCCATCAGCATTTATCAGATCTGCAGTCTTTTTATGTTGAGACCTCTAGGGAACACGAGTTTCGTGATGTGACTCGGTTCCAGGCGATTGCCAACTCCTTCGCCGATCTGAGGTTTGCGCAGACGGGACATTCTGCTAGCTCTCTGCCTCGAGACCCTTCTGTTTCTGGCTACCGCATTGACGATGAGGCGGTACACTCTCTGTTCTAGCCAGGGGATGCATATGATTGGTATCGTACCACTGGCGCCACTCCTCGCACTTTTGGCACTGGTACTTCTAGAGCTGGTCCTTCTGGACATGGTAGTGCTGCAGCAGCTGATGATGATGATGATGATGAGGAGTTTTGATATGTTAGATTCATGAGACTGTTACTTTCTGTTTTATGTTTACTTGGAAATGCTCCGACATTCCAAGATTTTTATTAGTACTTTTTTTTTAGATTTTATCAGTACTTTTTCTTATGTGACTATTCATGGACATGGTTGTTTTTGGTTATGCCTCAGTTTTTGGCATCTTAGTATATTTGTTCAGCACTCTATTTGTTTCAGTTTATAGTAGCACTATTTTTTATGTTACTTCATTCTTTACATACTGCCTGAGACAAATACATGCCTGTGATGTTATTTTATTTCTACGTCATGATTATTTATTTTTCTTGTGTTTCTTCACTGTTTGTTACTTATGCATTGATTGTGGGGGAGCCTCTCTCTTTTGTAATTATTTTGCTAAGTGACAACGGGGGAGAAATAAGGATCTAACATCGTTTGTGAAATACAGGATATGAACAATTTTTCTTTACTATTTTGATTTGATTCCAAGCTTAGATGTTATATCGGCAAGGTTTGTCAATTATCAAAATAGAGGAGATTGTTGGCCCATTGGTCATGGTCAAACCTGATTTCAATAATTGATCAAACTCCGTCTCAATATAAATGCAAGTCAACTCAGATGTTACCTACGACGTTTTGGACACTGCTCAACAATGGTTATCAACAATGTTCAAGACTGAAGCCGTTTGCCTCTCCGGATGTACTTCCTGCTAAGCAATGTTTTTATTTTATTTGAGTCTAGGAATACTTTGTACACCGAGTCGTACTGGCAAATAGGCTATCTGAAATTGTTTTCAAAACTATCCTATCCTTTTACAAGTGACCCATGTTTTTACAAAAATATTCTTTTTACAAAAAGCCCTTGAAGGATTATTCAAAAAGCGAAACTTTATTTTTCTCCAAATAATGAACTGGCAGAACCTTAGGAAAACTCTGCCCGAGTTCGGCCAGAGTTCGGCCATGTGGAACGTTAGTGAACGTTGGGTTTTTGAACTTGGTCATCCTTCAGTTACGGGTTGTTACAAAGAGTTCTGTCCGAATTCTGCCCGAGTTCTGTCAGAGTTCTGTCTTTGGAAAAGCTATAAATAGAGAAGCATTTCGATCATTTCAACACACCAATTCACTTTCAATCTTCTCTCTTCTTAAGCTTTCAGTCTTCCAAAGAGTTCTTAAAAGCATTCATTTTCAAATCCCAAGCCAGTTACAATCCTCTAGTCGATTTGCCAGTACGGTACGGTCTAGAAGTTTCAAGAGTGATTGTAATCAGAGGCTTGATAGAAGATTCAACTTTTCACAATTGAAGTTGGATGAGTTCTTCGTATCAAAGCTCGCATCTGTAGAAGTTGCAAGGACTTCGTATGAAAACTTACGGGATTTTTCCAATAGTGGATTCAACTGGAAGCTAGAGTTCTTCCGACTGGACTAGTCCTCACCAGAGGAAAACCAGTATAAATCTTGATGTTCGCGTTTGCCTTCTGATCACTTTTAAATTCTATCATTTACTTTTTGTGATTATTATTTTATTTTTGATCTAACTGCTAACAAGTTTTAATTAGCAATATTCTGCTGCCTACTCTATTCACCCCCTCTAGAGTATTCTGCTTTACGATTTCGTTCCTACACATCTCTCCATGCAGCAGGATACGATTGTCGTATTCTGAGGTCCTGGGATGTTTCTCGAGCGTAAAACATGGCCCGGAGCTCCTAGACCTCTCTTCTTACCTCCCTGGCCTCGTTTGCAGCGGTGGAAGCCGTTATTTCAGGAGGATTATCACCCGGGTTTGGTGCAGCTGAGTTTGAGTCCGCATTGACCGCGGGACCCAAGCTTGTTTGGCTAGGCATCCTTCCTTTGCAGAGTTGGAAGGGCCGCTTTGATCCCGTCCACGGACTTGACCAAGATATACAGTATGGCCTCCAGAGTATCGATGTGTTGGCGATCACTGGGACCATCTTAGTCGTTGTTTGTCATGAACGCCGTCCTCACATGAGGAAAAATAGAAGGAACGGCGGACGACGTGCCCTCCGAATCATACCCTTGTACAGAGAAGTCATCGGGGTATGTGGGAATGTTCTCCTCTGGTTCGGACTCAGAAGGAGTGGTACCCCCAGCTTCAGAGCTTACCTCGCCTTGAGAGTTGTGGACGTCCTCGGGGACGTCGGAACCTGCTGCATCCGTTGGAGGAACTATTTCCCCTGGATTATCTTCTTAGAACACCGGATTATCATGGATGTTGGGAGGAGTGCTACCCCCGGCTCCAGCGCCTCCCAGAGATGTGGACGACGAATCTCCAAGTGTGGTAGATTTCGTCTTTGAGCGGGTACCTTCGTAAACTCCTCCTGTAACGGTCGTGGACAACCGCTTAGAAGTGAGTTTCTTGGTTACGCTGGTTGTGATTTTTGGGCTGGAGACATTTGTTTTCTTCCCTCTCCCGCTGCCAGGGATCTTCTGACCAGAATTGCAGGAGGTGACGAGAAGCACCTCATCCTCTGAGCTTGGTTGTTGCAGTCGTTGGAAGACGGACCGTCGGTCTTCTTGTACTGCCGCATTGTTACAGCAGCAGTTGACAATAACTTGGGTGCAGTGATGTCCATAGAAGGATTCTCTGTACACCGAGGCCTCTTCTCTTTCCTTGCGCTTGTGAAGGATCACGTCACGCAAGTCAGGTGCGTCTCGAACAACCTTCACACCCGTTTTGTGGGCCCGAGAATCCCGAGCATCCGAGTGTGTTGGCACCATGTTTGCTCCCTGATTGTTGGAAGACTCTTGGGAACCACTCTGTCCGTTTGCCGCCGGTGGCTGGACTCGAGTGGTTCTGTTCAACTTTCGATCGGAGGCCTGCATAATAGTAAGCGGAGCGCTTGGATGGTCAGAGGTTGGGCCAGCTGACTGAGCTCGTCGAGCCCACACTGTCCTAGACTTCTTTGCTCTAGCACCCGAGGGTGCATAGTAGGAAGAGTCCAAATGGTGCCGTACCGAGTCTGGTACATTTTCTTGGGAGTATCTGGGATCAGGATCGCATGAGAGACGGTCAAAGACAGAACCCGAGCCGCATGGAGCATTCATGCGGTTGGCATTTGTGGCTGCATAAGAATTCATACAGCTGACTTTTGTGGCCGTATCAGCATTCATGCGGCTGGATTTGACTGTCGTATCAGCATTCATGCGGCTGGCTTTTGTGGCCATATCAGCATTCATACGGTTGGCTTTTATGGCCGCATCAGCATTCATGTGGTTGGATCTGTTGGCCACATCAGCATCCATACGGCTGGATCTGTTGGCCGTATGAGTCTTCATGCGGTTGGATTTAGTGGCCGCATGAGCCTTCATGCGGCTGGAATTGTTGGCCGCATGAGCCTTCTTCATGCGGCTGGCACTCTTATGCGGCTTCTTCCTGGACCGCATAGAGTCCCCATTTGCTTTCTCAAGTCTAGCATCGTAGTGCTTTCCTCTGCTGGACTTGAGAACAGCAGGGTCCTCTGCGGCCTGAAGTAGGGCCGCATGGGAGTCTTCTCTACCGTCTTGGGCAGCAGAGAGCATTTCTTCCAGAGCTTGGGGAGGAGCAAATGATTTGGGCCTCCACTCCCTACGGGCCTTCTTCGTACGGGCTCGCTTCTGGACCGGGCTAGCGCTCCCGTCGAAGAGCATTTCTTCAGACGCATGTTGGTCGAAGCGGACGACCAGCATCTATTCTGTGGAGCCAAGTTTGTCTACATTCGATTGCGTCACCAACTTCTCAGCCGTAGAGAAGTTAGTCCCCAGCAGAGTCGCCATCGTGTTTGCCATTGATTATTAAAGAATAGAACAATTTTATGGAAGGACTGGACTTTTACTTCACAATACAAACTCGCTCGTACAAAAGAGAGCCTAGGAACAAAATCTAGGAAAAGCAATATAAAGTACAATTATTTATTTTTGATTCTGGAGGGTGACGGTAGAGGATCGGAAGAGTGACGACAACTCTGCCTTACTCCTTGGACGATCGAACGCAGCTTCGGCTCCGGGAAAGAAATGCTTTTTGTGTGTGCGGGGGTTGCTAGTCTCTCTGCTCGGGCTCTGTGCGTATAACTCTGTGTGTCCTTGCTCGTCCTTGCCTTCCTTTGCTGTTTATAGGAGTGGGGTGTGCAGTAATTTCCTCTTAAAAAATGGGTGGTTAGGGATTCGTTAAGATTTGTCTTGATCCTGTTTGTTGAAAATCAATACAGGTTATTTATGTTGATTGCAATAAATCTGCATCACTTATTGGGAGTTGATCTGGACAGTTGTGATGATTGTAATAAATCTGCATTGTTATGATTTGCTGGTAGCAACAAATCCGAGTAGATAAGTCTTGGTCAATCCCCTGCCACGTGTCCCAACTACCTGTTATGTCAATTGCCATAAATCTGAATTGTTAGGATTTGATCAACTCCTGACACGTATCCCAACTGCTGCAAGCCGCATGGAGGACTGTCATAGTTGAGCCGCATGACTGTGGCCTTTATCTGAACCGCATGGAAGTCCTTTAATCTTAGCCGCATGGAAGTCCTTTAATCTGAGCCGCATGAGTGTGGCCTTTATCTGAACCGCATGGAAGTCCTTTAATCTTATCCACATGGAAGTCCTTTAATCTGAGCTGCATGGAAGTCCTTTCAACTGAACCGCATGGAGGTCCTTACAACTGAGCCGCATGGACGTCTTTACAACTAAGCCGCATGAAGGTCTTTACAACTGAGCCGTATGGAAGTCCTTACAACTGAGTCGCATGGAGGTCCTTACAACTGAGCCGCATGGAAGTCCTTACAATTGAGCCGCATAGAGACCTTTGGAAATGGGTGGATCGTGCCAGCTATAAAGATTTTCCTCGTCTCTCTAGGAGCACGTCAAGAGTCATCGTTTCACCTTTATGTTAGAGCTGTCAATCCGTTGTGTCAGGGCTACTGCATTGCGTCAGAGCTTTTAATGAGCTAGCTGCACAGAGTAATGATGGCCATCTGTAGATGCCTACTTTGAACTGCATAGAGCCACGTGGCTTGTTTCGAGCCGCATGGAGCTATCGTGTACTTTCCAGCCGCATGAAGCCTTTAGAGACTTTTGAGTCGCATAAAGCTCTAAGAGACTTTTGAGCCGCATGAAGCTCTAAGAGACTTTTGAGCCGCATGAAGCTCAAAAGGACTCTTGAGCCGCATGAAGCTTTCCTGTTCCTTTTCTATGCTTCTACGCGAACTATACCAAAAAAGTTGTATTTTTCCAGAGTCATAGTCAGCTTCTGTGTTGTGCTTGGGAGAAGTTGAGTCTGGAACGAACTTTCTCTCGCCAATTATACGACCAAAGATGATTAGCTCTTCATCTTTCTTTCTGGCTGGAACGATGAAGTAGAGGATATCTTCAGGGTAAACTTTTTTCCGCAGGTGAGGTGTTGTGACTGGCATGCAGAGGTGTAGTCCTATGCCATTCTCTAGGGCGTATATCGTATCTATGTAGTGGTTTACAGATTGATAGACATCAGGGTAATTTAAAGATAAACCTTTACTAAGGAAATACGCAAGTTCTCCTTCAGGTATAACATCATCCGCTGAAGGTACATTATTATGAGTATTGATATACTCATTGAGAGGATCATCATCTGGAAGAGAAGCCACAGTCTTGGCCGAGTTCACCATGTAGGGTAATTCTTCAGGATTGGAAGGACGGGCATCAGTAGGTTCCTTTTGGGGTGTCTTGCTGAGAGTGATGGTCAGTGGCTTGACCTTGTCGGGGTTCTTCTTTTTCACCCAGATTGTGAGAGGCTTCGGAGTACTTTTTGGAGTAGTACGTCCTTTGACTCGGATAATCAGGGGACCATTATTGGAGGATGGACTTGCTTCAGCTTCATTGTCAGCTTCATTGCCGTCATCCTTGGGGGGTTGAGATTGGTAAAGTACCGAATCTCCATAATAAGTTTCGATGCCCTTAAAAGGATCGACATCGGCAAACTTCGTCTTCACGACACCGTCGCTATTGACGTACTTGAAGCACTGGTGAAGTGTGGAAGAGACGATCATGTTCTCGTGTATCCATGGACGTCCCAACAAGATGTTGTAGGATATATTGGCATCGATCACATAGCAGGAAACCTCCGTTCGGAGATCATCGATCTGGCATTTGAGACGGATCTTGTCCAGCGGATGGCTTCGACCAGCATTGAAAGCCATGATAGTTGTGTTGGTTGCGGATAGCTTGTACAGAGGGATTCCTAGGATTTGAAGCAAACTTCTAGGAATGATGCTGAGGGAGGATCCTGGATCGATGTGCATGAGGTCCACCTTGATCGCCCCGATATACCCTGTATGGTACAAGGGTCTATCATGACGATTATTTTTGAGTAGCATGTCCTCCTATGAAAAGGTGATGTTGGGCACCACTTCCATAGTACTGTGGCAGTGGAGACAAGAGACAGGATCTTCAGTGGAAGCTTTGACTTCAGCGAGGTAAGAGTCGGCATGTAGCAATGCCTCACTTAAGGCCTTCCGTGTTTCTTTGGAGAGTCGCAATAGATCGAACAGAGACAACCTGGCAGGTGTATTGGCTAGCTGAGCCAGTATATCAAAGTTGTAGGGCTGATCCATGCCTTCGGGAGCTGGCGCCTTTAGAGATTTGTCAAACCGTGTCTTCTTTTGCTTGGATTTGTCCCTAGTTTGAGGCTTGGATGGGCCGACTTCTGAGCTTGTGGAGGGAACAGGAGCTTGAGGAGGTATTGCTTCTTCTTGTACGGGATCGTATGTCCGAAGATAAGTCTTCCCCGATCGCGACACGCCAGATAGAACCTCGTAGATGGAAGAGGATACCATATGGCATGGCTTGAATTTCTTGCCCCTTCTTGCTTCGGGAGGTGCTACCCCCTGCATCACTTCTTAGATAAGGTCTGGTTGGACCCACATGATCTCACCACATTCAGTTATGAGTGGGACCAAGGTCGAGTTATGAGCTGGTGGTAGGTTGACGACTTCCATCATCGCCTTGGGGATCGGGACCACGCCGTCTGGGACTTCTGTAGGAGGAAAGTCGCCAAACTGAAGAAAGATCATGTTAGCAGATACGAACTTGTCTTCAGCTTCAAGGTTGATCACTTGCCTGTCAATAAGCTGTTATATCTTCTTTTTCAGGACGATACAGTCCTTGGTGGAGTGATGCACGTACTGATGATAGAGACAGTACTTGGGAACAATGAGTTGGCTCGCCTTTACAGGACGTCGTGGTGGAGGCAATGTCAGCTTATTACCCTTCGTCAATGTGTGGAAGATGGTAATGACATCATCTTCGTCGAAGGAGAAGGTCTCCTTAGGCTTGTCGGAGGCGCCCTGAGAATTGGAAGCTCTTTTGGATGTGTCGACTTTCAGGACTTCTTTTCCTTTACCCCCATGAACAGGGATAGTTTGAGGATGCTTGCCCTTGTCTTCGAATTTGGGTGTCTTCAATCCCAGTAGTTCCAAGTTAGGAATGTCGTTTTCAGCAGCATCAGCGGCCCCAATGAAAGCGGGCCATGTATCATACTTATGTATACCTAGACAAAACTTTACTGTAGGAAGAAAGTTATGTCGACAAGTATCCATAAGTTTTGAGTCTGGTATGCCAAAGGGCATCTTCAGTGATGGTTGCCTGAAGCGTTCTATAAAGGCGATGACAGACTCAGTCCTCCTTTGCTTGGTCTCGATGAGTGTGGACATACTACATGCATGCCGTTCTCGTAAAACATGTTAAGGAACAACCTCTCCAAGTTTTTGAATGAATTGATACACCCGTCAGGCAGACTATAGAACCATTCGAAGGCTACCCCCTGCAAGGTGCTAATAAATAGCTTCGACAGGAACGGATCATCTCTGGGTAAGTGCAGAGTCTGCGTGTTGAAGTACGTCATGTGCTGACGAGGAAAAGTCAAACCGTCGAATGAGTTCAGCGTCAGCAGCTTGTAGATAGGAGGGCAATAGCGTTCTCCCACACGGAAGGATATGGTTGAGATATCCCTATCTTCTGCAGCTTGTCTTTGTGTGAGATGGTGTCGAGGCAAGCGACCAGGGAATCAATTACATCCTGTTGATTGAGCAGGTGTTGGAAAACGACTGCTGAACGGTTGTCAGGCATTGTTGGCGAAGGACCACCCCTAACATTTACAAGATTTGGAGGAGGCACAATAGAATGATACTCCTTTTGTAGTGAAGTAGGGTTGTTGCTGTGAGCCGGGCTAGCGTGGGTCGAGACGTTTTGTTGAGGTGGAGGAATAGTCCCAGCAGCTTGAACTGCCATGATGCTTGTAAGCATATCAGTGATCTTGGTGAATGCTGTTTCGAGACCCTCTAGCCGTTTGCTAGTCTGATCATTGGCCTCTTCAGGTCTTTCTCCGTCCGTCATGTATATAGATAACATGCGGGGACGAATAGAGGAAACAGTACAACTGGTGCTGATACTGTCTGTCTCTGAGTGGGCAAGTCCTTCGTCTTCAGGTAGAGGAGGTAGATAGTCGCCATCAGATTCGGAGGAATCATCGTCCTCTGAAAGGCTACCCCCAGTGTAGGGGTCATCTGCTTCAGATTTTGAGAGAATGCTACCCCCGGCTTGGGAATCTTCGTCATCCATACGGAATCTTGCCTTTGATCGAGTGCCCATATAAACTCCTTCGGATGTGACAGCCTGTTGGCTATCGGTTGGTAGACCTCTCCTTCTTCTTCTCGTGGAGCTAAGAGAAAAAGTTGGGTTCATAGTCCACCATTTTTGATTGGGGCTTCCGTAAGGGGGACCCCATAAAGCCATGTTGGATGAAACACATAGTGGCTTCTCATTGTCAGAGAAGTGCAGCCGCCGAAACACGGACTTTCTCTGAGGCACTCTTGTTGCTTTGGAGCAACAACAGTTGATAACAATACTGGTGCACGGAAGTGCACTATGAATTGTTATTTTCTCCCTCGCTTTACGCTTATGATTTATCATGTTGCATAAGTCAGCGGAAGGGAGTTTTGTCTTACAATCCATGTTGCATGCATCGCCGAGCTTTGCATGCGGGTTCGTAAGGAGAGTAGGCGCATCCAGACTTAGTTCATGTGCAGGGCAACCCCCACACCTAAGTTCTGTGATGTCCTTGAAGACAGCCACGTGCTATACGCGTTGGGGCCTATCTTTTTGCTGTGGGCGCATAGGCCTTGGAGACTGGGCTTGGGCGCATGCTTCTTGACAGCATGTTTAAGTCGCCTTGATGTGGGTGCATAGTATGGATCCATAGAGCCTGGGCGTATAGCCTTGGGCGCATGACTCTGAATGCCCAGCCTGCTGAAGATAGAAGTATTCTGGTTAGGGCTATGCGCCCAAGCACTCCCTTGGGCACATGGCTTTGGGTGCATGCTTGGTGGAGCAGCGCTATTTTTTCCCAGTTTTGCCTCCTTCGTTCGTAAGCCTCGCCGGGTTTAGCCAGAGTGTCGCACACCCCGATTCTCGGCATCATAGTGTTTTTCTCTGCCAAGTCTCAAGTGATGAACACTCTATTGTTGGTTGTGGAGGGAGGAAGTCACTGGGCTAGTAGAGCCCGAAACGGTGTGAGCCTTCTCCATTTGGGAGACTTCTATGGCAGAGTCGTGCGCCCATGTGATAGAGTCCTCCAGCTGCATATCCGCTATGACACTAGCAGGATATGGACAGCGAGCCTTCGGAAGCCAAGTCTTGCGAGACTTGTTTGGCTTCGCTGATTTTGAGGGAGTAGAGCCGTCCCTCGAGAGCATCTTTTCGAACGCTTGCTAATCGAACTTTACGATCAGCATCTTCTGAGTACTCTCCACTTTGTCGGTATCGGATTGCGTTACCACCTCCTCGTCAGAGGAAAAGGTAGTCCCCAGCAGAGTCGCCATTTTTGTGGACACACACAAAAAAAATGCTGTCTTTTCTTTTATTGGCGCAAGACACCACAAATCGAGTACGCCTGAGAGATCCTGTTGTGAGGATCCCCGAGTACAAAAAAGAATTCTGGAGAATGGGACGATAGAGATCGAACGGCAGTTGCTCCTTTACTCCGTTGACACTCCGATTACAAAAGTGGAAGAAAACCTAAGAAAATTGCTAACTCTCCGCTCACTAGCAAGAAGTGTAGCAATTTGGCTCTTGAAAATGCTCTCCGTTCTGTGTTTTGAAGAGGGATGAGGCCCCCTTTTATAGTCGTTCTTCAGCTGGAATGGTGTTATGCGCCGACATGAGGAAACACGCTGGTTTTTATGTGGGCGCATAGTCCTGCTTTGGGCGCATAGAATGTAGGCACATACAGGGTGCAAGATCGTTGGTTAGTCATGGTGTTGACGTGGCCGCATGTTTCGGTGCACGTCTGCTCGTGGAGACTGACTTGGCCGTGTGCTTCGGTGCACGTTTTGATCATGGCTTTGACTGAGTCAGGCTTGGGTGCATAGCCATGTTTCAGGCTATGCGCCCTTCTTTCGGAGGAGCTAGTCTTGGGCTCATGAAGCTTCGTTGACTGGGAGCATGGAGCTACACTGACTGGGCGCATAGAGCTACACTGACTGGGCGCATGGAGCTACACTGACTGGGCGCATGGAGCTACACTGACTTGGGCGCATGGAGCTACACTGGCTTGGGCGCATGGGGCTTCACTGGCTTGGGCGCATGGGGTTTCACTTGCTGAAATTTTTTCATACTTCTAGAAATATAATCTACATGATACTAGGCCTTTCTAGGTCAAAAGTCAACCCTTGGTCAACTCTTAGTCAAACTAAGTCAACATCTAGGGTTTGGTCAACTGTCTAGTCAAAGGGGTCAACTCTATCTAAGCTAGTCATAATTCTAACCATAGACCCACATACTCTACGATACCTTATAGTACTATATCATATACATATATATCATACATGAATTCTCAACAAGCTACATATACTATGGTATCCCAAATCACATATATCATCTATAGATACTATCCACTTACCCTTAGCCCATATCTCAAATACCTTAACTATTAGTTAATATCTTAGTTTTAGGGTCAATACCTTGAAGGTATTAGCCATAATAGCTAATATTACCAAATTTTAATATATATATCTTACATCTCTACTAGTTATCTAGGATTAGTTTAGCCAATTTATCCTTTATATATATACATGGATGTACCCAATGCCTATTACATATACCAATACCTTTACCTACCCATAACATATACCAATATACCTTTTACTCATATCTAAACATTTACCTTTACCTATTTTATATACATATATCCATATATCCTACTATAGACCCATATCGCTAACCATTTACCCATTACTATACTCTCATACATGTTTGTCTATACTTACCTATTGTGCTTGGTTACTTCCTTACTCATATACTAACCATTTATCCAGCTGAAAGGGAATGAATCTTTTTGGTTTGTCACGACCCGTACCCTGTTTAGGGACACGAGGACGTGGACACGTCTAGCCTATGCCACAGTGTCGGCGGTAGAATGCTGTATAGGTCATCTATAACATCTAACATCTAACAATAATGAATAGACCTGTCATCTCTGTACGGAGGAAATATATGATATAAGAAATATAACTCAATCACATGGAACTAAAGGAAGATAGGCATGACAATCGATAGATAATAAAAGATGATATAATCTAAAATAGTAACAAGAGTCACACATAGATAAGTCTAGATGTCTAAGTCAATATAATATATGTCCTGAATAAATATAACATCTCAATCTCATAAACTGGAGACAAGGTCCAGTAACGCTAGTTACTAGCTATAACAGTACTAAAGGTGCACCCTTAGCGAGCACCGACTCCAAAGGAAACCTCCTGGGCAAGGTCGTCAGTCCTTTAAATACTCTAAAAATATTATCCAGTCAGGATTGGAGCAAACTAAAACCCAAATAGCAGGTCCATTTAATTGACAAAAACTATAAAATAGTGATAAGAGAATGATATATACAATGAAGAAAACAAGTCAGAGGCAATAGTATAATGGAAAGAATCAGGCAATATGAACTAAAAATGTAATTTGCGAGAGCAAGAGGAACTACCATATCAAGGATAGAGCCATGTAGCTGGTGAAATGAGTATGAAAATATAATAGACAATGTGTTTTGGAATACCAAATTAGATATGTGATCGGCTTGGAAGATTCAATAATTTACACTAAGGAAGGCGAGCTCAACTATACGTGAAGCGTATGATAGCTAGTAGCTAATGATTTACACTACTTGCCGATAGTTCTTGATCACATATCAAATTAGTATTTCCCCCACCCCGACTGATACGATGGATCCAACCATGACACATTACTAGCCAATGTATTCCAGTGTTATCCAATATTATCCAATGTTATCCAATACCAATGAGGACAATATCCGATACCATTACGATGAATTAAGGTAATATCCCATGACTGAAGATCCAATGACAATACTAATTCGTGTACCATCGTGTCAAGAATTATAAGTAATATTTCTAAATACTTGAATTATAGGGGTAATTTGTAACACCCAGTTTTCCAGAAGAGGGTAATTTTGAAATTTTATAATTATAATTATTATTTATTGATATTTATTTCATATTATAATTTTTGGTGATTTTTAATCATTTAAAACTTTTTAAAACATGACTTATGATTTTGGTGTTTGATAGTGTAACATTGGAGACTGGTTGACCTAGAGCCTAGCCTTGTGATTAGGGTATTTTGTTTATCATTTCTAGTTTGAGGGTATTTTTGTCATTTTTGGGGTTGTTTGAATTTATTAGAATTTATTTGGATTTATGGGAATTTTTAGGAATTATTTTGGAATTGTTTGAATGAAGGTTGACTAGGTTGACTTTGACTAGCTTTGACTTGGTAGACTAACCTAGAAGCTAACCCTAGTTGTGTTTGGACTTGGTTAGGTCATGTAACCCTAGTTAGACTAGAGTTAACCTATGGTTTAGTCATTTAAACCCAAGTTAGAATAGAAGGCTTTTAGACACAAGTCATGACTTGTGGTTTTGAACCATTGATTAATGATTAGGCCCAACCCAACACTAGTGCAACCTAACCCTAGCCCATTCCAGCCCATGGCCGGCCACCTAGTCATTCCAACTCTATTTAATCCCTCCTAGAAATTAGGGCTAGCCTCCATTAGGAATTTTCCAAGTTTGAGAAGAGGTGAGTCTCCATCTTCATTAAATCCTAGAAATTCATATTTAATTCCTTTTCCACCCAAACAAGTTGCAATATGTTCTAATCCATCTGTTCTTACTGTTTATGGAAGAATATTTTATAGTTTGGACAATTTGGGGAAGTTTGGCTATCAAGAGGAACACCTCCTTTTTGGAGTTTTTGGAGGATTTGCAACCTATAGGTAATTTCAATTCTACTCCATAAAATTGCTATTTTATTTCATATCTAGGAAGCCTAGGCCTACCCTAGCTGTAGGACTAGCTAACCCTAGATTTTGTGTCCTTTTTGTGTCCTATTTGGACACGTATCAGTCCTATGGTGCAAGTGTTTGATGAAATGCCCCAATGGGCATTTCGATTGATTTTTAGGAAACTAATTGAATAGGCAATTAGGTTTTTATGTCGCTTATGAGTTTCTAGTGTCTTGGTGTGGTTTTAGTGTCGTGTCGAGTCGCACGGACACACGGACACGCGGTTGCACGCGCACACGCACAGGCAAGTTACTTGCCCTGCTACTCGGGGCTGATTTCGAGCTGGACACGCCACTTCGACACGAAATATTTAACTCACACTACAGGGCACTGACTGACACCCCGTGTGTCAAGTCTCAGAGCCTCTCGTGTCGTGTCGGACACGCACGAGGCCGTGCATTAGGATTGCACTGTATCGGCTGCTGTCAAATTTTAGCACTGATACGCGTGTCGTATCGCACGCACGCGTGTCGTAGACACGTGTCAGGATGTCCTAACCCTAGACCAACCCTAGGCGAACCTAGGGACACGGCCACGAGACTCTAGGACACTTGTGTCGTGTCCTAGACTTGCACGAACACGTGCACGAGGCAGTCCACTGCACTGTGCGTGTAATAGTGCATATTTTGTTTCCCTATTTGATTCGATTTTAAATGTTTTAAATAGTGTTTTTAATTGTTAAATTGATCCTAAAATATGATGTATTATCTATGATAGATTAAGGTTACATGTTAGTTTAAAGGTCGGATGGAAATTGGTTCGAATTTGGCTTTTGGCTGATACTCATACTGATACACTCTTTTTCTAATTCTTAAAATATTTGATTCCTATTTTAAGTGATGTTTCTTACTGCTAAATATCCCCACATGTTGTAATTCATGTTTAGCTAGGTATTTACATTCGAATTTGGCTTTTGGATTTGTGAATGTGATTTTGGCATTTGTGTTGGATTGAATGGAATACTAGACAATTGGTTAGATTTCGAAATTTACTGATAACTGAGATTGTTTCTCCCTATTAATCTGAGATTTGTGTCCTCCTATTAAACTGAGTTTTGTGTTCCTTAATGAACTGATTCCCTTTCCATTTCGAAATAGGCTGTTAGTTGTTCAAATGACAGTTTACATTGTGTTAAGTTTACATTGAGGTTTTGGTTTTCAAAGGGAATGGGGAATTCGAATTGTTCACTGTTGTTAATGGAACTGTCATATTGGTTGGGTTCTCCTTTAATTGCATTCCCAGATTTTAATCTTCCTGTAGACTGATTTTGTGTGTTGAATAATGGATAGGCTAAATTTGATTTGTGTTGATATATGGGTTGAAATGTTAGATTGGTTGCACTGCTATGTTCTTGGCACTGTCATTGTTCCAGGAAACCTGAAACATGAGAGTTAATCTCCTAATTAACTCACACTCTCACACCCCTCCACACTGTCATACACACACTTTCCCCTCAACCTATCACTGATTTCCTGTCACTGATATCCAGACCATCTAACACACACCTATATGAATTTGGCTGACACAAACAGTCCTATGTAAACCCACACTTCCTCACATTCCTGTCAATGTATCCACACTATTTTTTCCCTCACACACACACACAGTTACATGAAGACACACACATAAATCACTGTCCTACACTCTATGTCATTCCTACACACACACACATAGGTGCACTCTACACACAATTCCTCACACACACACTCATTCACCATCCACACATTACCCACATTTCCATGTTCCCGAGACACCTATCACTGAATGCAATTCACTATTTTATTGAGTTCCTACATTACATTGTTTCAATGTAAACACACACTTTTGTCATGTGCACATAGACCTATTTTTATGCATTCATGTCCACACACACACTCATAATCTCATATGTCCTTCCCTCTCACTCTATATGTATATATAAATATTAACTATATTCATGAAAAATAATGATATGGTATATATTGTTTGCCATGAAATATAAAAGAACAGAACAATTATCGGAGGACCGGACTTTTACTTCACGTTACAAACTCGCTTGTACAAAGAAAGCCTAGGGACGAAAACCTAGGTACAGCAGTCTAAGTACAATTGTTTATTTTAGATTCTGGGGGGTGACGATAGAGGTTCGGGAAGGCGACGGCAGCCCTGCCTTACTCCTTGGACGATCGGTATGCAGCCTTGGCTCTTGTGAAAAGATGGTTGGCGTTGATGAAGAAATGCTCTTCTTGCTCTCCCTCTGACTGCTCTTCTGGCTTCTCTCTCTCTGTGTGTATTCTCTCTCTGACTATGGGGGGAAGTCTCTCTGTATATACGTATTTCTCTCTGATATTGTATATCTCCTTGTATATTTTGCAAGGGAATGACACCCTGCTATTTATAATAGTGGAGAGCATCATTAGGGTTTGGATGATTACCCATTCTCAAAGTGGCGGCAGCCTGATGCTTAATCAATCTGGACCGTTCGTTTTAATCGTAAAGGATCTGGGCCATAAATAGGGATAGCACTGAATCCTGCGAATGATTAATGCTGATTGCTTTAAATCTTCATGATTGGTTGTGTCAAGCTTGGATCTCTCACCACGTGTCCCATTGGCTTGATCATGAATGATATGATCTGATCTCATTAATTATGAGGATAGCGTTAAATATGGTCATTGGGATCTGGTAAATCTCTGATTGATTTGCATCTCATAATCATCCTTGCTACCAGCTGTCAAGTCGTGGGGGCAATTGAATCTCTACCACGTGTCTTAATGATGGACTCTGCCAGAGCCGTATGATATCCATGAACCGCATGAGACAACGTCTCAGTGAACCGCATAGGTATAGTATTTGCGAGCCGCATGGGGTAGTTTCTCGGTAGGCCGCATAAGTGTAGTACTCGCGAGCCGCATGGGATGGCTTCTTGGTGAGCCGCAGGAAGATGATTCTCGCCAGCCGCATGAAGCTGTTCTTCAATGGAGCCGCATGGGAATAGCCACGTGTCAATCTCGGATCGTGTCAGAGATTTTCTCCTATTCCCAAAGAGTCTATCATTATGACATGACCATTATGACACTTCATGTCAGGGTTGTCATCTGTCAGGTCTGTCAGCCGTCAGAGCATTAAATACGTCCAGTACGTTGGGCACAGCTGCTTTGAAGGCCACGTGGCCTCTCTCTGTGGGCCGTATGGAGTTTACTCGAGTTGCCTATGTGTTTGAGCCGCATGTCCATGTTGGTGACTTTTGAGCCACATGATACTCTTGAGCCACATGAAGCTCGTCTAATTTTGAGCCGCATGAAGCTTCCTGGGTTCTGTGCTGCATGAAGAATGTCTCATTACCGAGCCGCATGAAGGACGTCCCATGATTGAGCCGCATGAGGAATGTCTCATGACCGAGCCGCATGAAGGATGTTTCATGACCAAGCCGCATGAGGAATATCTCATGACCGAGCCGCATGAAGGACGTCTCATGACCGAGCCGCATGAAGGACGTCTCATGACTCGCATGAGGAATGTCTCGATCAGCCCGTGCACTCGCTTTGTGGGCCCGGGTATCCCGAACACACGAGTGCGTAGGTATCATGTTTGCTCCCTGATGTGGGGGCCAAAAGAAACACTTGCCCTTGATCTTTGTTGGGAGACTCTTGAGAACCACTCTGTCCGTTTGCCGCCGGGGGCTGGACACGGGCGGCTCTGTACAACTTTCCATCAGAGGCCCGCTTAGCGGGACGCTCTTGATGGTCAGAGGTTGGGACAGCTGACTGAGCCCGATGAGCCCGCGCTGCCCTAGACTTCTTCTACTTAGCACCCGAAGGTGCGTAATAGGAAGAGTCCAAGTTTGGAAGGAGGGAAGAGAAGTTGGTGCCCTTTTCAAAGGAGGAAATGGGGCTCTATTTATAGAATGGAGTGAGCCCTTTCTTCTTCTCCTTTCCGATGTGGGACTAAAAGCAATATTTTCCATGCTTCTACAGGACCCCCTTCAAAGTTTCCAAATTGCAAATTTGGAACACTTTGAATAAGAAGCATGGAAAGTAGAGTTGTTTGGGTGTGGCAATCCAATCAGAGGTAGCATGGACGTGATAGGTTTGGGTACTTCCGCTGGAGATTTTTATGTGGACTTATCATCCTTGGCGTACCTTGATTTTAGGTACGGATAATAAGTTGAGAGAGGAAACCATCATATTTACTCAGAGGTGGTATGGACGTGGTAAACATAAGGTTGATGGTAGAGCTTTCCTACTCAGAGGTGATATGGACATGGTAGGAGCGAACTCGAATGAGGATACATAGAACAACTCAGAGGTGCTATCAACGTGGAAGTTCTATGCATTGGGTAAAAGAATGCTATGGAACAGCTGGGCTCCGAAAGCATGTGATGATGAGGAAAGATGTGGATGTACTAAGGGACCTAGTACGACATTTGTGGTCAGCAGAGGACATTTGTGGGCCTATTATCCTTGGCATACCTTGGTTTTAGGTACAGATAATAAGTTTGATAGGGATACCTAGAACAACTCCGCGGTAAGGCGGATATGGAGGTTCTTGGTATCGGGCGAAAGAATGCCATAGAGCAGTGATCAGTTTTCTGTTTTCTTTCACTGTTTTTCTTTTCTTTTTGTCAAGGGATGTGATCCCAGATGATGTAGTACTTTGAATGAGCATGTTTCAACTCATCTTCTCTTTCTTGTACTTGTGGTATTTATGGAATTGGACCTGCTGGGGGATTATTTGTGGACCTGTTACCCTGGGCGTACCTTGGTTTTAGGTACGAGTAACAAGTTTTGGAGAGGAATACCTAGAACAACTTCGCGATAAGACAGCTATAGAAGTTTTTGGTATTCGAGAGAATGCCAGGGAGCAACTGGGCTCCCAGGCATGATAGGGAAGGGATGGGCGTGTACTGGAGACCCAGTACAGCATCTGTGGTCGACTGAGGACATTTGTGGTCATCGGAAGACGTTTGTGGGCCTATTATCTTTGGGCGTACTCAGATCGTGGGTACAGATAATAAGTCGAGGGAGAACCATCATACTTACTCAGAGGTAGTGAGGACATGGCAAGTATGGATTCGCGAAGGATATTTGTAGTCAACAGAGGACTTTTTGTGGTCAACAGAGGACATTTGTGGTGAACAGAGGACATTTGTGGACCTATTATCCTTGTCGTACTTCGGTTATGGGTACAGATAATAGGTTGAAAGGGAACCGACATACTTACTCAGAGGTAATGAGGACATGGCAAGTATGAAGGTTTCTTCTATGGAGCCTTCCCACTCAGAGGTAATGAGGACATGGTAGGAGTAGGCTCAATAAAGAGGGGGTACATAAAACGACTCAGAGGTAATGAGGACATGGAAGTTTTATGTAGGGGGTGATTTGTTTTTGGCGGAAGTGGAACGACTCAGAGGTAGCATCGACATGGTCGTTTTGGAAGTTTGTGGACCCGTTACCCTTTTTTGTGTACTGGGAGTGCGGGTAGTGGATCATGAGGGAGGATCTCTTATAGGAAGAAAGTTCAGAGGTATGATCATACATGACTTACTATCTGAAAGAGTGACCGAGATGTGAGTTCAGAGGCACCGGCGGGTACATGACTCGATATTGTGAAATGATGTGAATGTGAGTTCAGTGGCACGAGAGAGTGCATGACTCGGGAATCTGGAGAATGGTGAGTGTGAGTTCAGCGGTACCAGCGGATACGTGACTCATTAATCTGGAAAATTATGAGGGTGAGTTCAGTGGTACCAGCGGGTACGTGACTCAAACATCTGGAAAATTATGAGGGTGAGTTCAGTGGTACCAGCGGGTACGTGACTCGATGTATAGAAAATATAGGAATGAGTTCAGAGGTACCATCGGGTACATGACTTGATGTGTGTGTTTGCCATTGATTGTAAAAGTACAGAACAGTTTTATGGAAGGACTGAACTTAGACTCACAACACAAACTCGCTTGTACAAAGAAAGCCTAGGAACGAAAACCTAGGTACAGCAGTCTAAGTACAATTGTTTATTTTAGATTCTGGGGGGTGACGATAGAGGCTCGGGAAAGCGACGGCCGCTCTGCCTTACTCCTCGGACGATCGGTATGCAGTCTTGGCTCAGAGAAGATCTGCTTGGCGTGGACGAAGGAATGCTCTTCTTGCTCTCCTCGTGTTGCTCTCCTGGCTTCTCTCTCTCTGTGGTTATCGAAAAGAGGGGAACTCTCTTTATATATCTGTCTCTTTTTTTTATTCTTTTGTTGCCCGTGGTTTTTGCAAGGGAATGATGCTGGCTATTTATAGGAGTGGGGTGTGACCATTAGGGTTTGCTAATGATCATTTGTTTGGAATGTCGGCGCTCTTTCAATCTATCTGAACCCTTGATCCTGATTACAATAAATCTAGGCCATTAATGCGGATAGCACCGTATCTTGTGAGCAATTAATGCTAACTGCTTTAAATCTTCATGATTGATTACGCCAATGTCCGATTGCTCGCCACGTGTCCCATTAGCTTGATAATAAATGATATACCCCGATCTTAGTAATTATGACGATGATGTCAAATATACTTATTGGGATTCGGTTAAATCCTTAATTGATCCGATGCTACGTGTTTTGATTGTGGGTCCTGCCAGAGCCGCATAGGATGGACAACACTCGAACCGCAGGGAGATACTCTTCGTGAGCCGCATAGGACAATGCTTCATCGAGCCGCAGGGAACGAACTTTCAATGAGCCGCATATGCATAGTCTTTGCGAGCCGCATGAGCTAGCGTTGTATTGAACCGCAGGGGCTGAGCTCTCAATGGGCCGCATATGGCTGATTTCTGCTAGTCATATAGGGTGACTTCTCAGTGAGCCGCATGGAGCTGTTCTCTATTTAAGCCGCATGAGATTTGCCACGTGGCAACCTAGGATTTCTGACGGATCGGGTCAGAGATCTTCTTCTTTTCCCGAAGAGTCTGTCATTATGGCAGAGCCATTATGACACTTTATGCCAGAGCCGCCACAGTCGTCAAATCGTGTCAGAGCATTAAATGAGGCCACTATTCAAAGGGCCAGCTGTAGGAAAGGATCACAAGGGGACACGTGACATCGATCGAGCCGCATATTCCAGCTGAACCGCATACACTCTCGAGCCGCATGAGACTGAGAGTCTTTCTTTGAACCGTATAAGACAGCTCCCATATGAGCCGCATGGGCTTTGTATCTGGAGTCGCATGGACCATTATTCTGATTTTTTCTATGCTTCTACAGGACCCCCTTCAAAGTTTTCAATTTGCAAAATTGAAACACTTTGAATAAGAAGCATGGCCCCGTTCATGCCGCATAAGTGTCCCAGCCGCATAGATTCATCTGTCCGCATAGGCTCTTGGCCACGTGTCCTGACCACGTATGCAAATCTTCATTAAATGCCTTTGATTCGTTTTTGAATTAATGCCGTCTTTTTGGTGGAGGATCCCAAGGGTCGGTTTTGCCTTGACCGAAGCGTTTTGCCTTTATCTTTTGAGGCGACGCGTAATCCGAGATGTCTGTTTGTTTTTATGGGCCTCTTTCACCTATATATAGGAGTCTTTTAGTCCCTTGGGGGTTTCTTTACCTTCTCTCTTTGCTCGAATTCCCTGTTGCCGTCTTCGCTCTTCGTCTTCTTCCTTCAACGATCGACAATGGCCCCCAAGAAGGCTGCTGCGTCGAAGGCCGCGAAGGGTAAGGCGGTTGCTTCTGCAGCGACGAACGTGGTTACTCCTCCGCCGACTGCTGTGCGTTCTATTCATCCTGACGTTCACCCGCCTATCGCTGGTAAGGGTCGTCTGAAAACCCTAACTGTTGCCATGGCTCTGCTGTATACTTTATGCACACGCCGCATGTACGGGGCTTATCGATGTGACCGCATGAGCCCTTCGTCCCATGGGGGCCGTATGAGCTTATTATACTCTATCTGAGCCGCATATGTGTTTTCGATTTGGGCCGCATAAGAGTTGCTCACTTTTTTGAACCGTATAAACTCGCTTGCTTACATCCGCATCCGCTTGCATGAGTCTGGCTTCATAGGCATGCTTAGCCTGAACCGCATGGGTCTATAAGCTCGTCTGAATTTGAGTTGTATGGACTCGGCTAACTCGGAGCCGCATGAGGCTATGATGCACCGAACCGTATGGACGTATCTAATGCTGATCCGCATGAGGCTGTGACAACCCGAGCCGTATAGACTCAGATGATCTTTCCAATGCTTCTGTTTTTTGACTATCTCCTAACCTCGTTTCTTTCATCTTTCTCCAGTAAATCTGCCCGTAAATCCTGCTGGGGAGCTTATAGTGGGTTCGAATCAATTCGACCTGGGCGTGCATCTTGACGACTTAATTAAGCATGTGTTGAATCAATTCCCTACTGATGAGCCTTCGGAGAGGTTGAAGGCCATTGAGGATCAGACCCTCCATTACCTCCGTTCCATAATGAATACTGGGAAGCTGGATGGAAAATTCCTGAAGCCTTTGTTCCTTTTCGGTGATGCTTTAATCATCAAGAATCCCCGAGTTTTAGAGATTTTCGAGAACTGGGATTTTTTTTTAGATGGGGTGGTAATCCATATTCCTCTCATGGAACGTCATTATCCTTTGTCATGGTTCAATATGGTGTTGCTGGACCGGAAGATGGTGTATAACTTAACTCCCACTCAATCAGGGATGTTGATGGACAACATCCATTATAATCTGAATATGCGGTCAGCGTATGCGGGTAAGGATTCCGTCCTCCGGTATATGATGGGTCTGGCCCCGGGCTCTTTCATGAATGTATACGGTCCCAACTTCACACTTACTCAAGCTGATACTTTCCTGAATCGGCTTGTTCGCAAGAAGTCTTATCCTGTTGGTAGGCTGGCACTGCCGAACTGGATAAACCCCACCTCTACGTGGGCCCAGTTGACTACTTGGGTTTTGCAGACCTATGGAACATTCTTGTAGGAGGTGGGGCTTTACCATGCCATTCGGGGCACTTGTCACGGGCTTCCCATTAATAAACCACTGTTCGTAGCACTCTTGGAGATGTATGGTCGGCGAACGGGGACGTTCTTTTCACCAGTAGGGGAGCTGGGGCTTGCTCTTCACGAGATGTATACTGTCTCTAAACTTCCATGGGGGAATGAGCCTTTCGAGGTGTATACCCCGTCGAATGAGGAGTTCGAGGCCTTGGACAGACAACTCCCGGGTTCTGTTGCGGTGTATCGGGAGTTGTTGTGCCACCATAGTGCTTGTCATCAGATGGCTATAAAAATGACGGATAGCTCCGAGGGGACCGCTCCCCATACCACATCCTGGATTAATTATCTTTTTAGAGTTGATCCTTCTGGCGAAGTTACTCCCCGAGCCCCTCGAACGCATGCAGAGGTAAGGGATCTGATGTCAAGTGTCAAGAAGTCGCGATCCAAGAGCGATATCTTCGGGAGTCAAGCTGACTCTCTTAGTTATTTTCACTACGGGACCATACAGATGTCGGAGAAGGCGCTTCTGGCTGGATTTTTAATGATATGGCTACGGAACTGCGTAGTCTCGGGAGGAGTGGGTTCTATCGATAGGATTGGTCATCATTTCATCCTCCCTGCCGTTAAACTAGTATTCGGAGTTAGGCTGGCCCTCCTTCCTGCTATGGTGTGCAGCATACACCATGGTCTGCGAACATTCTCGTCCAAGGTCATTGCTCGCAAGAAGACTTTGGATTTTGAGCGCGTAGAACTGCCCTTCCACTACCTGATGGGGTGGTTGGCGATGCACTACAAGTCTTTGCTGGGACCTGGGATGGCGGAAGATGCTACAGCCGAAGATGCTTTCCTCTTCAAATGCCATCACCGGTCTTGGGAATACAGCACTATGCCAGCTTGTCGGAGGGCGCTGGCGAGAGTGGATGGGTGTGACCTCTTTGTGTCTGTTCCTCCTTTTTCTGATGAGGAAGTAAGGAAGGTACACCTTGATGGTACTAGACCTTCTCATTTTCTGTCTCCGGATATGCTTGCTTGGTTGTGCAATATCCGCCCCGCGTATCTGGTTTATCGCAACCGAGATAATGTGTACTTGGAACCTTACCTACCTAGCAGGTTTTCCCGCCAGTTTGGTTATAGCCAGTTGTTCCTTGATTGTCCCAACCCTTGTTTGGGTTTTGAAGGCAGCGTTCTTGACAGCGTCCGAGCGTGGAATTATTATAACGCTTATCATACTCGGGCCAGCTTCTCGGTTCCCGATGCTAAAGCGCCGAAGGAAATTTTGTACGTGGCTGCTCTGTATCACGTTATGGCGAACAAGCCTCCTGTTAACTTTGATCCGAGTACCAGTTTAATCGTGGGTACCGGCTTAGAGGAGAAGCCCAAAGGGGCTAAGGTTAGAAAGCAACTGGCGCTCCAGGTCCCCCTCCCTGAATCAGAACCTTCCGAGTCGGCTGAGGATGAGGATGATAATGACAGTGAAGGCTCCCTCTCTGGTGGAGGTGAAGAAGTAGCGGATCAACCGCTTCCCACAGCCGACGACCCGGCGGAAGATCTGTTGCTTACTACGCAAGAGGGAGTAGTGAGAGAAGAACAACCTTCGGCCGTGTCTGGTCTCTCGCGTAAACGGGTCAGACCCGAGTCTTCTGACAGTGGAGCGACCTTTTCTGTGAAGAGAGCCGCTGTTAGGTCTCGTGGATCACTTATCACCGAGAAGGGTAAAGGTACAGACGCTACTCCGGAGGTAAGACTAAGTCAGAGTTATATCTTTGTTACGGTTTTCTTTCCTCTTGAAGATATGACTTGATCATTTTTCTTTGTAGGTGTCTGACGAACCAGGCTCTCCTGAACCATCTACTGCCCCAGTAGTTGATCCGGCCCTTGCTGCTTTGATTAGCGACATGTGTGCCGTGGTTCTCTCTGCGGGGGCTCTCTCAGCAGCGGCTGAGGACTCCCAAGCTGCTGAGGCCCCAACCCGGGGTGACGAAAGTTTCTATGGGCCCGTCTCCGAGATTCCTGAACTTCAGCAAGACGACGCCATTCTCGGTGCATCTCCTCCTGAGGATGCAAGGGCGGATGAGTCTATTGTTCCCGACTCGGAGGCTGTTGGTGAAGAGGTTGTGATGGCTGTAGGCGAACCCCAGCCTTCACACTCCTCCACTGGTAAGCTGAGCCACATATTGACCACCGAGGCGGCTTATTTGCTCTATCAACATATCCTTAGGGTCAAGTCGATTCATGGTTGCCTTGGCCCTGCAGGTCCTGACCCTTTACCTTCCGTCGCAGATGTTCTCGGGGAAGGCCCGGTCTGCCGTGATCTGGGCGAAAGGAGCGTTTCCTCTCCTTCGTCATCGCATGTTGAGGGACATCCTGCCAGCTCTGGGCAGATGGGGATGGAGTTGGTGCTGGCCCCGGCCTCGTCTTCGGCTGCTTATACGGCTCCGAAGATCGACTTCTCGACTCTGCCGAGCATCCAAATTCTGCGGGCCGCTGAGGAGGAGTTGGCCGATGTTCAAGCGTCCTTCGGTACAGAGTTGGTTTCTCTTGTGGCAGGAGCGGCAGATTCTGTCGCGTCTTCTTCCGCGCTGCCAGCCACACTCCCGTTGACACTGGCTTCCTCGGAGGCTCTGAACGAGGTGACGCAGGATGTGGTTGACAGCTTCTATCGTCACTTAGGAAGGGGTGTAAACGCTGCCGTGGAACGGGGAATCCCTTTTTCTCTGTCTCTGCGGGGCGTTCGGGGTCAAATCGACACTCTGAAGGGCCTTCCTGGTGGGGTGGGGTTAGCCGCGTTTCTGGAGCCTAAGTTGATAGAGGCTGACCAGCTTGTGACCCAACTGCTGGCAGTACGGCAGGCTGGCTTGCCTGCTGCGATTGAACGGGAGCGGGGCTTCCTGGTTGCTGTTCGGGACAGGATCAAGCTCGCTCGAGAAACTGCCGGGCCGGCTGTACAGGGGGACCTTGACAAGTTCTCCGTCTCCTATGACCGACTGGGTCGTCGGAGTCAGGCTTGTAGGGCCCGGGAAGAATCTGCCTCTCGTGGAATAGCTGACATGAAGGAGCGGATTCTCGCACTCCAGAAGGAGTTGGCTTTCTTAGAGTCAGAGCGGGAGGCTGCTCATGCAGAACAGGAGTCGATCGCTCGGGAGGCCGAGAGGGTTTCCCGATCTTCTGCCAACCTGGAGCGGGCCTTCAAGAAGTTTGAGGACAACTGGCAAGCCCATGCTCATCTGGAGGATGCGGCGGTGCTGAACCAGGAGGCGGAGCGTCGAGCCAAACAGAGGCTTGAGCGGTCGGTTACCTTGATAAAGGACCATCTCACGATGTTATGTGCTCCAGAGCAGTGAACCGCCCTCTGTCTTTTTTTTTCTTTTAATTTTTGTAAGGGATGTGATCTCCGCTGATGTAGCCCTTTGATTTTTGAATAAATGAGCATGTTTCAACTCATATTTTCTTTCTTGTACTTGCGGTATACATGGAACCAGACTTGCTGGGGGATTATTTGTGGACCTGTTATCCTAGGTGTACCTTGGCTTTAGGTACGGATAACAAGTTTGGATATTTGGAGCAGCCATGGCAAAGTGGTCATGGGTGTTCTTAGTGTTGGAAAAGGAATGCCGTAGAGCAGCTGGGCTCCCGGGGCATGGTAAGATGGTGGATTTATGCTAAGAAGTTTAGCAAGGGATATTTGTGGACCTATTATCCTTGGCGTACCCTGGTTCAGGATACGGATAATGGGATGAGAGGAAACCAATCACATTTGCTCAGAGGTTATGATGACATGGCAAACGTGAAGGTTTTACCGTGAAATCTTCCTGCTCAGAGGTAATGAGAACATGGCAGGGGAGACTTCACGGAAGCTGTTTGTAGTAAATAGCAGATATTTATGGTCAACAGAGGATATTTGTGGTCAACAGAGGACATTTGTGGTCAACAGAGGACATTTGTGGTCAACATAGGATATTTGTGGACCTATTATCCTTGTCGTACTTCGGTTGTGGGTACAGATAATAGGTTGAAAGAGGACCGACATACTTGCTTAGAGGTAATGTGGACATGGCAAATATGACAATTTCATCGACGGAGCCTTCCCATTCAGAGGTAATGAGGACATGACAGGAGTGGGCTCAATGAAGAGTGGGTACATAGAACGACTCAGAGGTAGGAGAATGTAGAAGTTCTATGCGAGGGGGCGGTTTGTTTTTGGTGGAAGTGAAGACGACTCAGAGGTAATGAGGACATGGTCGTTTCGGAAATTGGTAGATCGACTACCCTTTTTATGCACTGGGAGTGCGGGTAGTGGATCATGAGGGAGGATCTCTTCCAGGAAGAAAGTTTAGAGGTACAATCATACGTGACTTACTATCTGAAAGAGTGACCGGGATGTAAGTTCAGAGGCACCAGCTGGTACATAACTTGGTAATTTAGAATATTGAGGGAGTGAGAGTTCAGCGGCACCAGCGGGTGCATGGCTCGATAATCTGAAATGTTGTGGGTTCAGTGGTACTAAGGGGTACATAACTCGATGAATTTAAATAGGGTGGATGAGAGTTCAGTGGTACTAAAGGGTACATGACTTGATGAATTGAAATAGGGTGGGTGTGAGTTCAGTGGTACTAAAGGGTACATGACTCGATGATTTGGAGAATGATGTTTAAACATAGTATTTCTTCAGGAACTTGCCGTTGACAGGCAACATGAGCAAGTCTCCGTTCTGCTTGGCGAGGCAGTAAGCACCGTTGGAGAACACGGCCTCGATGACAAATGGACCTTCCCATTTTAGCTAGAACTTGCCGACGATCTTGTGAGTCAAGACCATTGGCCTCCGGACTGCCAGCACAAGATTGCCCACTTGGAATGTTCTGATTTTAACCTTCTTGTTGAAGGCTCCTGAGATGCGTGCTTGGTATAGCTCGATCCTTTGCTGAGCTAGGAGGCATTTTTTATCTAAGGCCTCCAACTCTTGTAGTCGACGTCGGTAGTTATCATCCGTTGTCAATTGATAGGTGAGGGCGACGCGGAATGAGGGGATTTGAGTCTCCAATGGGAGGACTGCCTCACTCTCGTACACCAGGAAGAATGGTGTATTCCCGATGGCTGTTCGAACTGTGGTGTGATAAGCCCATAAGCATTCGCCGAGCTTTTCGTTCCAGTCACGTTTGTTGGAGGAGACAAACTTCTTGAGGAGTTTGATGATCGTTTTGTTGAATGCCTCTGCTAACCCGTTTGCTGCCGGGTTGTACGGTATCGAAGCGACATTCTGAATGTGGTGCTTATCGCAGAACCGATAGAATGCGTGGCTTGCAAACTGCGGGCCATTGTCATGGATGATCCTTCGGGGTAATCCAAAGCGGTAGATGACGTGATGCTTAAGGAAGCTGATCACGTTTGAAGTCTTAACTTCTGCGAGTGGGACAGCTTCCGCCCATTTGGAGAAGTAATCAGTGATAGCAAGTATGAAGCGATGTCCTCGGGAGGAAGGTGGGGTGATTGGGCCAATGATATCCATTCCCTATGCTTCGAATGGCCAGGATGCCACTGTCGGATGTAGAAACTCCGATGGTTGGTGAATGAAGTCTGCGTGGACTTGGCAAGCTTTGCATTTTCTGGCATAGTCGATCGCGTCTGCCACCATCGTGGGCCAGTAGTAGCCCATTCGGCGAAGACGATCTTGTAGTTTTGGACCGGGCTGATGGGCCCCGCAGACACCGTCATGAGCTTCTCGTACGGCTTCTTTGGCTTCTACGTTCGACAGGCACCGGAGTAATAATCTGTCATAGGAGCGGCGATACAGCATCTTCGTCTCCGTATCGTAGAAGAACCTGAGAGAACGCCGTCTGATGGAAGTGGCTTCCTTTGGGTTCTCGGACAGGATGTCGTAGACGATGAAGTCGATGAATGGTTGTCTCCAGTCTGGGGCATCATCGATCGTCTGGGCGGAATAACTTGCCACGAATTGCACATTGTTCTTGGGACAGACCAGTTCGTGGCCTATCACATCCACTGATTGGCGATCATAGTTTGGAACTGCTAGGGAAGCAGCAAGACCCGCTAAGGCATCAGCTTCGATGTTTCAGAGTCTGGGGACATGTTCGATGAAGAACCCTTTGAATGACGAGATGATGTCAATCGCTATTTGGTGATAAGGGATCATGTCTTCGTGGCGGACTTCGTACGAGCCCCGGATCTGATTGACGATTAGTTGGGAATCGTCGTATGCTTCAAGGTATTCTATCTCCAGTTCTCTTGCAAGTTGGAGGCCAATGACCAGAGCGTTATACTCGGCCATATTGTTGGAGCAGGGTTCTGTGAGGGAGTAGGCGCGATTGATCACCAGCCCAGTAGGAGAAATCAATACCACTCCGACCCCAACGACAATGTTTCCTTTGGGTCTGGTTCTTGAAGCGCCATCGAAGAACATCCGCCATATGTTATCGTGGGTGGCTGTATTCGAATCGGCGACCTCATCTGGGATCTCTTCATATATTCTGGATGACTCCGATCCTGGGTGGGCTGCCAAGAAGTCTGCTAGGGCTTGACCCTTGACAGCCTTCGGCGGGACGAAGATCATATGATAGGGGGACAACAATATTGCCCATTTAGCGAGGCGAGAGCTGAGTGCCCCTGGTTTAGTCATGAGGACTCTGAGGGGGTTGACTCGAGAGATCACATGTATGGTTTGCCCTGTGACGTAGTGCCGCGTCTTTTGAATGGCGAACACCAGGGCGAGGCATTCCTTCTCCACAGCGGTGTATCGATGTTCCGGCCCAATCATCATTCGGCTGAGGTAATATATGGCCTGTTCGTGGCCTGTATTGTTGTTTTGTGCCAGCAGGGCACCAAGGGAGTGTTCCATTGCTCGTACGTAGAGCAGGAATGGTTTTCCAGGGACCGGGGCCACCAAAACTGGAGGATTTGATAAGTATTCCTTGATGCTGTCGAAAGCACGCTGGCATTCCTCGTCCCATACGAATGAGACTCCTTTCTTCATGAGGTGTGTGAATGGTCGGCAGTGCCCGGAGAGGTTAAAAATGAATCTCCTGATGTAAGCTAGCCTTCCTTGGAGGCCTCTAAGTTCGCAGAGATTTTTCGGAGGAGCCATCTACATGATCGCCTTTATTTTCTTGGGGTCTACATGGATACCCTGTGCAGTGATGATGAAGCCCAAGAACTTCCCGCTGGATACGCCCAAGAACGATTTCGTAGGGTTCATCTTCAGTTTGTGGGCTCGTATCAGGTCGAATACCGTCCTCAGGTCCTGAAGATGGTCTTCCTTATGGCGACTCTTGACGGCGATGTCATCGACATAGTATTCCACCGTCTTGCACAAATGTTCTCTGAAAATGATACTCATGGCTCGCTGATATGTAGTGCCTGCATTCTTTAGACCGAATGGCATGACTGTGTAGCAGTACATGCCAATCGGTGTTCGGAATGATGTGTGCTTTTCGTCATTGGGAGACAACTTGTTTTGATTGTACCCCGAGAATCCATCCATGAATGACATACGTTCAAAGTCGCATGTGTTATCGATCATGATGTCTGTGATGGGGAGGAAGAATTCATCTTTGGGGCACGCCTCATTCAGGTTGCGGAAGTCGATGCAGATTCGAATCTTCCCATTCTTCTTGAGGATGGATACTATGTTGACGACCCAGTCTGGATGTTGCTCTTTACGAATGAAACCGCTGGCTATCAGTTTGTTGACCTCGGCTTCGATCGCGTCCATGATGCCCGGGCGGAAGCGTCGCTGTTGCTGCTTGACTGGCTTTGCATCCGGCCGTATATTGAGTTTGTGGAGAGCGATGTCAGGATTTAACCCCGGCATGTCTTCATAGCTCCAGGCGAACACATCAATGTACTCTCTGACAAGTTCTAGTAGCGACTCCCGTTCTTCGTCAGTTAGGCTCTTACTGATGAAAATCGGTTTTGGAGAAGATTTGCTGCCGAGATCCACTTGTAAGACCTCATCTTCAGTAGGAGGTTCTCTCAGTTCGAACCGCTTTTCCCATTGTGCGTCCAATTGTTGGGCCCATGGCTCAAGCTCGAGGATTTCGAGGATGTCTTCGTCTTCCTCGTAAGCGTCGGTGAATGCCATATTGACTGACATGACTTGTCTGAATACATCTCCGATGCTGGTATCCGAGTCGGAAGTTGGTGATCCAGTTGAATGTGACTGCCAGTCGCATTCTTCGTCTGAGCTTTCAGGGGTTGTAGTAGGCGTTACATACCCTAAACTGCATCGAGTTTTATTATAGTAGTTCCGTGGTTTGCCCGCCGGGGCTGGCGACTTCAAAGGTAATCGTCGCCCAGTGCCGTAGTTCAGTCCTGGCGTCGTCTCTAGATCATACCCCTGTTTCTGCATGAGATATTTGGATTGAGGGCTATAGAGATACAGAGACAGTCTTCCAGCATCTGACCCGAGGTTGACTTCTTCTATGGCGAGGGGATGCGGGTTGTTTGTCCGACCGAAGATGATTGGGTGGTCCCCTCCCTCGATTATTCGGTAAGCGTCTTCTACTGGAGTAAGTTGGATAGCGGTGTACACATTTGTCACCTGTGTGTGTAGGTGAGTGCCTATACCGTGTTCCATAGCATACATTGTACATAGCTTATTGAGCTCGGTGTAGTCCAAAGATAACCCTTTATTGATGAAGTAAGGTATCTTTTCTAGAGGGATTACATCATCTGCGGAGGGAACATCAGTGTGGGAAGCCACATACTTGGCAAGCTCTGGCTCCTCTTCGGCTACCCCCTGTGTGAATGAAGATTGAGAGGACGTCCTGGTCAGCTTGATCTTCAGAGGTTCAACTGACGGAGCAGAGCGTGGGGTTGTCGGTAGACTAGCAACCCCCAGTCTGGCACTCGATGTGGAGCAAGGGGTGGCTGGTTCGCTAGAAGTGTCAGACCTTGTATCGGGATGATGACCTTTCTTGGGAAGGCGTATTGTCAGTGGCCTATCGGAGGGATTGAGTTTCTCCGTTTGGGGTTGAACGACTCGTGGCAGTCTGATGGTAAGTGGCCCCATTGTGGGTCTCGGCACCTGGCCGGACCTTGGCAGCCGGATTCTCAACTGCTCTTCCTGTGCCGAGAGGCTGATTGCGTCCTTACGCAGAGTGGCCGTGAGGGGTACAAAATTGCCTGGTTTATGAGCCTGGAGGTGGATCGTTAGAGGTTCTTCTGATCCTGTGGCTATCTTGGTATGAGCTTGCACATCTTCTTCGACCAAGTGCTTCTTCGATTTTTCGTACAGACAGGAGTCTGAGTAATAAGACTCGACCCCCTTGATGGGATCGATATCAGCAAATTTCGTCCTCACGAAGCCATGCTTATCGACATATTTAAAACATTGGTGCAGCGTGGAAGGCACGATCATGTAATCGTGTATCCAAGGCCGCCCTAAAGGGATGTTGTAAGAAGTGTCGGCGTCTATGACGTAGCAGGTGACTTCTAATTGGAGATCGCCAATCTGGCATTTCAGACGGATCTTCCCGATTGGGTAGCTCCTGCCCAAATTGAAACCGCTAATGGCGGTGCTTGTAGGCGTCAGGCGATGCATCGGAATGCGAAGATGATGTAGCAGACCCTTCGGAATGATGCTTATGGAAGACCCAAGATCAATATGCATTCGGTCCACCTTTACGTCGCCAATGTATCCAGTGTAGTATAACGGGCGATCGTGCAGGTTAGTTTTGATGAGCATATCCTACGGAGAGAAGACGATATTGGGCATTGCTCCCGTACACGCACTATCTTGGAGATCTGCGGGTTGGTTATCTCCCGTGAGGTTGACCTGAGCCAAGTACGCGTCGGCATTTTGGAGTGCATCACTCAAAGCTGTGCGGACATCTTTTGATAGCCTTAGGAGTTCGTATAAGGACAATTTAGCCGGTGTATTGGCTAATTGTGCTAAGATGTCGAAGTTGTAGGGCCTCTCCAGCCCCTGAGGTGTCTCCTTTCGGAGGGATTTGTCGAAGCGAGTCTCCTTCGGCATAGGCTTGTCGGTCGTCGAAGGCTGAGCCGGTCCCGGAGTATCAGTAGAAGTGGACGGATGATCATCAGTCGGGTTCTCAGCCACGGGCTGAGATTGTGCTCCAGATCGAGTAACAACGGTCGTGACTTCTTCTTCATTTGCCGAGACGGTACAGCAGGATCTGACTTTTTTGCTTCTCTTCTTCGTTGTGGGCTGAGTCACCTCGTGGACCAAGTTCGGATGGACCCACATAATTTCTCCTCGCGATGTAGTGAGAGGTACAAGATTGGCAGCTTGATCTCGAGCAGGCAGAAGATTAGCAATTTCCATCGTTGCCAGAGGGATGGGTATAACACCGTCTTGAGTCTCTGTTGGCGGGAAGCTGCCGAATTGTACGGATACTATGTTGGCTGCTACGGTTACCTCCTCAAAATTGATGGCTAGAGCGTTCGAATCGATGAGGTTTTGGATGTACCGTTTCAGTTGGTAGCAGTCGTGTGTAGCATGGTGGACGTAACGGTGGTAATGGCAGAATTTTGGATTCTCCAAGTCAGCCGGCCGAGGCTCCCGTCTTGGCAGAGGGAGCTGAATTCTATCTTCTTGTATGAGCATGTCCAAGATAGGCTTGACGTGGCCGTCTTCAAAAGAGTAAGTGATTTGAGGCCATTGTTTCTCTGTTGGTTGTGACTCGGGCTTCTGGGCCGTGTCGGCCACCATAGCCTGCTTGCCTCTGTTGTCCCGATTGTTGGAGGGGCTACCCCCATTGTCGGTGTTGGTGCTGGGACGCTTGCCCTTGTTCTCTCCCTCTGAGATATGCAGCCCCAGCTGGCGGGCCTTCTTCAATCGTTCTTCGGTACTTGTAGCACTGATGATAAAAGCCTTCCAGTCCTTGAATTGACTTTCGCCCATCCAGAGACTAATTGTTGGGAGTAGTCTCTTTTGGAAAATTTCAATCAGGGAAGAATCCGGATTGCCAGATGGTAACTTCATTGCGGTTTGACAAAACCGCTCAATGTAATTCCTTGTCAGCTCTTTCTCTCCTTGGATGACGTCCATGAGGGTAGACATTGTGACGTCCTGCCCTACCTCATAGAACCTCTCCAAGAACAAGCGTTTGAAGCCAGCGAAGGAGTGGATGCAATTGTCCGGCAGGTTGCGGTACCAGTCGAAGGCGACTCCTTCTAATGCCCCGATGAATAACCGCGTGAGGATAGCATCATCATGGGACAGATGGTCGGTGGTGACCTCGAAGTAAGTGATATACCGACTTGCTGAGGTCCTGCCATCATAGGGGTTGATATTGAACGGCTTATATCTTGGTGGGAATGGAACATCCCTCCATTCAGCAGGATATGGTTGCCGTATTATGAAGTATTGAGAGTTTTCTCGGGCGTGGAACATGGCTCGGAGCTCTTGAACTTCTTTCCTTACTTCTCGGGTCTCATCTGTCGCAGTCGGAGCTGTTACTCGGGAGGATTATTGCCCGGGTTCGGTGCTGCCGAATTTGAATCTACGTTGATTGGGGGACCCGCACTTGTCTGGCCAGGTGTCACTCCCTGCAGAGTAGGAAGCGTCGCTTTGATCTCGTCTACAGACTTGACCAAGGCGTGCAGTATGGCCTCCAAAGTGTCGATGCGTTGGCGATCATTGGAGCTACCTTGATTGTTGTCTGTCATGAATACTGTCCTTACGTGAGGAGTGACGAAAGGGATGGTGGAGGGTGCACCCTCCGAGTCGTACCCATGCATCGAGAAATCATCGGGGTAGGTGAGAATATTCTCTTCGGGTTCGGATTCAGAAGGAACAGTACCCCCAGCTTCGGAGCTTGCTTCATCTTGAAAGTCACGGATGTCCTCGGGGACATCAGCATCTGTTGCACCTGATGGGAGAGTTGTTTCTCCGGGCTCGTCTCCTTGAAACATCGGATTGTTGTGGATGTTCGGAGGAGTGCTACCCCCAGCTCCCTCGACCCTCATCGGTACGGACGATGAATCTTCCATTGCAGTAGATTTTGTCTTCGAACGGGTGTGTTGGTATACTCCGGTGGAGGGCAACCGTTTAGCCGACAGTTTCTTAGCTGTAGTGGTTGATATTTTTGGGCTGGAGATGCTTGTCTTCTTCCCTTTCCCCTCGGCGGGGACTTTCTGCACGGAATTGCAGGAGGCAATAGGAGGTGCTTCGTCCTTCGAGCTCGGATGTTGTAATCTTTGGAAGACGGACGGCCGATCTTCCGTCACTGCCGTGTTGTTGTAGCAGCAGTTGACGATGATCTGTGTGCAGTGACGTCCATGTGAGGACTCTTTGCACGCCGAGGCCCCTTCTCTTTCCTTGTGTTTGTGGAGGACAGCCTCATGCAGGTCAGAGGAACCACTTTGTTTGTTTGCCGCTGGGGACTGGACTTGAGCGGTTCTATACAACTTCCGATCAGAGGCCCGCGTGATAATCAGCGGGACGCCCCGATAGTCAGAGGTTAGGGCAGCTGTCTGGGCTTGATGAGCCCGCGCTTCCCTGGACTTCTTCTTCTTAGCACCTGTGGGTGCATAATAAGAAGAGTCCAAGTTGAATACCACAGAGTCTGGAGAATCATCAGGGTTCGGACCGTACGAGAGACGGTCGAAAACTGATCGAGAGGAGCATGGAGCGGATGCTATGCGGCTGGGATTGGAAACCATGCAGGCTGTCTGCATGCGGTTGTCTTCTGTCGTAGACTGAGTTCTTATGCGGCTAGGAGTCACAATCGTACAGGCTGGCCGCATGCGGTTGGCATCTGTGGCTGCATGGGTTTTCTGCAAACGATTGACTCTAATAGCCGCATGAGTTTCATCCATGCGGTTGGCAACTGTAGCCGCATAAGTTATGCGGCTGACAGATGTGGCTGCATGAGTTTTCTTCATGCGGTTGGCGGATGTAGCCGCATGGGCTTTCTTCCTGCGGCTAATACCCTTCTGCGGCTCGGATCGCGAAGAGTTCCTCTTTGCCCCTGCAAGTCCAGCATCATAGTGTTTTTTTCTGCCGGACTTGGGGACAGCAGAGTTGTCTATGGTCTGAAGTGGGGCCGCAGGAGAGTCCTTCTCGCCGTCTTGAGCAACAGAGGGTATCCCATCGAAGACTTGAGGAGGAGCAAATGATTTTGGCTTCCACTCTTTGCGAGCCTTCGTGGTGCGGGTGCGCTTCTGGATCGGGCCAGCGCTGCCTTCAGAGAGCATCTCTTCGAAAGCCTGTTGGTCGAAGCGGACGACCAACTTCTGTTGTGTGGAGCCAAGTTTGGCTGCATCCGATTGCATCACCAACTCCTCAGCCGTGGAGAAGTTAGTCCCCAGCAGAGTCGCCATCGTGTTTGCCATTGATTATAAAAGTACAGAACAGTTTTATGGGAGGACTGAACTTAGACTCACAACACAAACTCTCTTGTACAAAGAAAGCCTAGGGACGAAAACCTAGGTGCAGCAGTCTAAGTACAATTATTTATTTTAGATTCTGGGGGGTGACGATAGAGGCTCGGGAAAGCGACGGCCGCTCTGCCTTACTCCTTGGACGATCGGTATGCAGTCTTGGCTCGGAGAAGATCTGCTTGGCATGGACGAAAGAATGCTCTTCTTGCTCTCCTCGTGTTGCTCTCCTGGCTTCTCTCTCTCTGTGGTTATCGAAAAGAGGGGAACTCTCTCTGTATATCTGTCTCTTTTTTTTTATTCTTTTGTTGCCCGTGGTTTTTGCAAGGAAATGATGCTGGCTATTTATAGGAGTGGGGTGTGACCATTAGGGTTTGCTAATGATCATTTGTTTGGAATGTCGGCGCTCTTTCAATCTATCTGAACCCTTGATCCTGATTACAATAAATCTAGGCCATTAATGCGGATAGCACCGTATCTTGTGAGCAATTAGTGCTAACTGCTTTAAATCTTCATGATTGATTACGCCAATGTCCGATTGCTCGCCATGTGTCCCATTAGCTTGATAATAAATGATATACCCCGATCTTAGTAATTATGATGATGATGTCAAATATACTTGTTGGGATTCGGTTAAATCCTTAATTGATCCGATGCCACGTGTTTTGATTGTGGGTCCTGCCAGAGCCGCATAGGATGGGCAACACTCGAACCGCAGGGAGATACTCTTCGTGAGCCGCATAGGATAATGCTTCATCGAGCCGTAGGGAACGAACTTTCAATGAGCCGCATATGCATAGTCTTTACGAGCCGCATGAGCTAGCGTTGTATTAAACCGCAGGGGCTGAGCTCTCAGTGGGCCGCATATGGCTGATTTCTGCTAGTCATATAGGGTGACTTCTCAGTGAGCCGCATGGAGCTGTTCTCTATTTAAGCCGCATGAGATTTGCCACGTGGCAACCTAGGATTTCTGACGGATCGGGTCAGAGATCTTCTTCTTTTCCCGAAGAGTCTGTCATTATGGCAGAGCCATTATGACACTTTATGCCAGAGCCGCCACAGTCGTCAAATCGTGTCAGAGCATTAAATGAGGCCACTATTCAAAGGGCCAGCTGTAGGAAAGGATCACAAGGGGACACGTGGCATCGATCGAGCCGCATATTCCTGCTGAACCGCATACACTCTCGAGCCGCATGAGACTGAGAGTCTTCCTTTGAACCGTATAAGACAGCTCCCATATGAGCCGCATGGGTGTGAAACCCATAATTTTAAATTGCATTTTTCTCTCTAATTTTTTAAATTGCTTTTTACTAGAATAATGTTAGATAATTAGTTAAAATTTATAATGTTTATTTAAGTATAAAATTAATTTATTTTCAAAATTAATAACAAGGATTTTTGAGTGTTACCCAGACCCGAACTCAAAAAAAAATTTGGGCTTTAATTTTTTTTTAAAACAAATATTGATTAAATTGTTAAAAGAGGAAAATTATTTTAAAATCCTGTTAGTTCCAAATTCTAATTTTTATAAACCAAAAGTTTTTCATTTATTCTAAAAACCCAAAATAATTTTTTTACTTGACTCTTACAAGCCATGAAGCTATTAAACCCAAGCCTTGTATATGGGCCCAACCCATATTCTTAATGGGTTGCAAAACCCTTTAACCTTTTTAACTTTATAAACCCAAACTTTGTTTAAGTGTCTACAGCACTTGTAGAGAGAGATTAATGGCTTCATTTGCTCTGTTGGTTGGAATTCCTTCAACCGAAGGAATTTCGGTTTTCTTTCCGAAGCTTTCCAAACGCTCCGCCGCCGGTGTTTTGATGGCAGGCCACCCCTTCGCCTTCCCAAGTCCGGTAACCCCCAATTTCTACTCCTATTTAAACCCCCTCTTCTATCTCCATCTCCACTCATTTCCAAATTTCTGAGAGATCCCACCATTTCCGGTGAGATCTAGAGTTTTCCGAGGCTTCTCGGAGTCGATACGACCCAGATCCGGCCGAGCCCTGACCCCTGGGCCGTACCCGACTGTCGCCGCCCCTTCCCGTGGCCACCGTCCGCTTCCCGGCGACCCACGACCGCCGACGACAGCTCGGCCAGGCCGCCCAGCACCACCCTCTCACCGGCGTTCACCCCGGAGACCGCCCCTGTTCGTCCCGAACACTTCCGGTTCGCTGTTCGACGACGTCTTCGGGTTCCGTCTCCGCAACGTGACGTTCTCGTCGGTTTCCATTGTCGGTACACTCTGACCCAATTATTATCTTTAGGCTATGATGAACTGGTCCAACCCAATTTCAGTGGGAATTCGGAATTTCCAGCAACGTAACAATTACGTTACTATTTTTGATTCCGAAGTTTATTCGGAAAGTCGGATTTCCGAGAACCCTTCGGAAGGAACTCTGGAGAATGATTAGATTTCTTACTTCTGAGTTTTACTATTCGATCTCGAGATTTTTGGGATTAGTTTCGAAAATTGTCCTCTTCGAAATTTCCGAATAATTGCAATTTTGGTTTTGTTGTTGATTCTGTTGGTATTTTGGGATTTTGGTACTATGCTGATATTGGTTTTTCCCTTGGGAAGTTGGTTCTGGTATTGGTTTCAGTACTGGTTGACTTGGAAAAAAAAATATTATATGGTTGTTTATATAAAATTCGAGTTTTGGAGTTATTTTGCAGGTTTACGGCACATTCCCAGTTTTTGGGTTGACCAAAAACAGAGGAGATGCTGCCGAAAATTTTGCAAAATAATAAAAATGATTTTTTTTAAATGATTTTCGATATAAAAATATTATTTTAATAATAATATTTTTGGGCGACGACCTTAACGGTCACTGGGCCCTAGTGAAATGCAAACGCACCGGTTCGACCGGACGTTGAGGCAGAGTAGTTGAATGTGAAGAATGGACCAGAGCCTGAGACTCACAAATTTTTATATAATTTAAATTAGAAATTGTACTTTTGAGACTAACTATATTTTCGTCTTATTTCAATTCGTGTAAATTGGGTTGTAAGGGCATAAGCCCAATTACTCATTTGCTCGTGCTGGAAAATGAAATAGTTAGGATTTATTTTGTTTTCTTTTCTGGATGTCGTAGTGTAACGTAAAAAGTAGAATAATTATCTATATCTACATATTTTCATAAAGATTAGAAATTAGTGATTTTCTCACTTATTAAATAAATATTAATTTATGTACAAAATGCAAGTTTTAATAATTTAAATGAAAATTGCAAGTTTCCAAAAAGAAAAGGATTAATTGATATTTCTTTTAGTAAACCATCCGATAATTGTGTTCTAATTAGAATAAAAAGGATAAAATTTATTAGGAAAGATAATAGAGATTGAAAATTAGCATACTTAGTTGGTTGAAGCAGTTTGATAAGTATAGATGCTCCATTTGTAGGATTACGAAGGCGTAACTAGCACCTTTTCGGAACATCCATCGAAGTCCAGTTTAAATCAAGGCAAGTACGGTTGTGGTTAATTGCAGTTTAATTAATATTAGAAATTTTGCATGTTAAATACACAACTGTTACACGTACTCTCTCTTAGAGTAATATACTGAATCATTGCATCGGGATAATGGGGAGTAGCGTAGTTATCTATGATCAAAGCCAAATAGTTAATGAATGTGCGAGCTTACCTTCTTTACACGGGGTTAGGCCGGACCGTATCAATAGGATACAATTGAATCATCCTAAACCGGTCATAGATACTGCTTACTCAAATCACAATTGTTTTATAGTTGGAAATCATTGATTCAAAATTATTTAATATTGCAAGTTTCTATTCATTATGCAAATTGTTAATTTTCATAATTGTACTTGCTCCTTTCCTGACTGGATCCCCCACACCCAATAGGTTCTATTGATGACTCAGAGCTACTGATTAGTAGTTACTACGACCCGGAGCTGTACCCTGCTGTGCTCCCAGACGAGGTCCATGGAGATGATGATGACACTTCTGCTTAGTTGGAGTTTTAGTTTATCTTTTAAATAAAATAAATGTTATGTTAAAGTTGTGGACAAGCTTTGTAATGGACAAGTTTATATTATCGTTTAATTAAATGTTGTGGCAATTATAGTTTCAAATGTTGTTGATTGTACCTGCATATGGAATACAGCTTACTGCCGCCGTCTCAACAACGGTGCAGGCTGGGCATGATCCGAGTCGACCCAAGAAATTGGGATCGGGTCGTGACATGTTTTAAGTGGTGGCCCATGCAGGTCTCCTCAATCAACAACTTAGGAAAACCTAGGAAACAGTTAGAACACTAGAACATCAAATTGCTACAACATAGGACCGATATATATACATATTATTATTAAATATTTAGATAGGCTACCTTGCTTATGTTTTTATCCTAAAACTTCCAGAGAATGACCACTGACAATACCAACCCTGCTGGCGATAGGATGTCAACACCTGACCATACCCCACCTCCCCAATCAAGTCCGGATCCTACTCCTCGGCAGCTGGCTGATCGTCCCCATAATACAACAACGGATCCATCATCTTCTCGGACAGAGATGCAACCCCCTGTGGTTACGCCCACTCCAGCTGCCCCACCGGTGCCTGTGGACCCTACTGACCTCATAGGTCTGCTAAGAGGAGTGCTAGAAGCCCAGAGAACTCAAACTGAAGCTCATCGTGAGCAGACGGCCATTATGAGAGAAGGCATGGAGAATGCCCATAACGTGGCAATGGCTGCACTGGAAAGAGGAGAAGCAGCTCAACAGGAACCAAGGCCTGCCAAGGTAAACATAAATTTAAAGATTAATTTATGTAATAATAAGGCCATTTAATTAATGGAAATTATATTGCCAAGGTGGGCGATATTGAGAGCTTTAAAAAGCAGAACCCTCGACCTTTCAAGGGTACCGAGGGAATTGTCTATGCTGATGAATGGCTTGACAATATGGAGCGTCTTCTGAGCGTCGCTCGACTTCCAGAAGACCTCAAGGCCGAAGCAGTGGGACTTCAACTGCAGAATGTAGCTAGCACCTGGTATCGGAATGAACCCCGACTCCAGGATAGACAGGTTGATTGGGACACCTTCAAGAAGTTGTTCCAGAGGAAATTCTGCCCAACTTCAGAGTTGCGGAAGATGGAGCGACAATTCCAGAACTTGAAGCAGGGCAATATGACTGTGGGAGAGTATGCGGCAGAATTCGGCCAGCTCAGCCGATTTGCCAAGAAGATGGTGGCTGATCCTGCTGATCGTGCTGAACGATTCAAGTATGGACTTCGAGAGGAGATTCGTACTTATGTGATCTCTGGCGGAGCTAAGACTTATGAGAAGATTCTGGAGAGAGCCCAAGACATAGAGAAGAGCCAACCTGCCCGTTCAAAGAGAGATTATCCTGGAACTAGCAACTTCCAGGGTAATCAGAAGAAGCCCAACAACAACAACAACAACAGGCCTCAGCATCACCAGCAAGCAAGGAAAAATGATGTAGCACCCCAGAAGCAGATCCCTGTCTGTAGCTATTGCAAAAGGCCGGGTCATCAGGTGAACATCTGTCGGAAGAGGCTTGGACAATGTCTGATCTGTGGCTCTTCCATCCATCAAGTGAAGGACTGTCCCTCGTCAGTTCACAAGGCTGGAGGAAATCAACAGAGGGGACCTCTGCCCACTCAGCAGCAACAATTTGGGCAACATCAACAGAAGACGGGACGAGTTTTTGCCATAACTGCAGAGGAACCAGAGCCGGAGCAGGAACCTAATACGGATGTCATATCAGGTTACATCTATGTACATTCTCATCCTACATTAGTTTTATTCGACTCTGGTGCAACACACAGTTTCATAGCAACAAAGTTTATCTCTACACACCACATAGTTACGGGCCTTAGCAAGAGGATTTGTAGGGTTATGACTGGAGGAGGACCCTTACCCATTATGGAGACCTGTAATTGCCCCATTACAATATCTGGCCACAAGTTTGTAGCACCTTTACTGGTAATGCCCTTGCCCAACTATGACATAGTCCTTGGAATGGACTGGTTGAGCAAGCAGCATGCGCTGATAGATTGCCACAGAGGATGTGTAATCTTCAGCCCACCTGGAGGGCCAGAGTTTGAAGTCTCTAGAGCTCCGGAGGTTATGGAGAGTATTGTCTACTCTATTACTGAAGAACCTGGACCACCCCATCCTATCATAGCGGAATTCATGGATGTTTTCCCTGATAGTCTTCCTGGGCTACCCCCTGATCGGGACATAGAATTCACTATTGATTTAGTCCCTGGCTCTCCCCCGATCTCTAAGGGATGTTATAGAGTCAACCCGAAGGAGGCCTAAGAGATGAAGGAGCAGATCAACGAACTAAAGTCTCTGGGATTCATTCGAGACGGAGCTTCATCCTGGGGAGCACCTGTCTTGTTTGTGCCCAAGAAGGATGGAACGGTGAGGATGTGCATCGATTATCGGGCACTGAACAATGTCACAATCAAGAACAAGTACCCTCTGCCCCGGATCGATGACTTGTTTGATCAGTTGAGTGGAGCCAAGGTATTTTCCAAGATTGATCTCAGGTCTGGCTATCATCAGATCAAGGTCAGGAAGGAAGACATTCCCAAGACGGCATTCAACACCAAGTATGGGCAGTTTGAATTCTTGGTCATGCCGTTTGGTCTGACGAATGCACCTGCGGTGTTCATGAACCTTATGAACAAGGTTTTCCATGAATACTTAGACCAGTTTGTTGTCATCTTCATTGATGACATACTGATCTATTCGAAGACGAAGGAGGAGCACGAAGAGCACCTCAGAAAAGTTCTAGAAACTTTGAGGAAGGAGAAGTTGTACGGTAAGCTATCCAAGTGTGAATTCTTTCTAGACAAGGTAGATTTTCTTGGCTATGTTGTCACAGGGGAAGGAATTTTGGTGGATCCGAAGAAGATAGCTGCTGTGGAGAAGTGGCCTACTCCAAGCTCAGTTGCTGACATCAGAAGTTTCTTGGGCTTGGCTGGCTACTACCGGAAGTTTGTGAAGGACTTTGCAAGAATTGCTGAACCCATGACAAAGCTGACTCGGAAGAATGAAGAGTTCATCTGGACGGAAGATTGCCAAGCAGCATTCGAGGAGTTGAAGAAGAGGCTTACCACTGCACCAATCCTTGCGCTACCCGCAGGATCCGGTGGTTTCACAATCTACAGTGACGCCTCGGGCAAAGGACTGGGTTGCATTCTTCAACAACATGGAAAAGTGATTGCTTATGCATCTAGGCAATTACGGACTCATGAGAAGAACTATCCCACTCATGATCTGGAGCTTGCTGCAGTCATCTTTGCGTTGAAGCTTTGGAAGCATTATCTATATGGAGAGAGAGGGGAAATATACACAGATCATAAAAGTCTGAAGTATGTTTTCACTCAAAAAGAGTTAAACATGTGGCAGAGGCGATGGCTGGAGTTAATGAAGGACTTCGACATCGACCTGCAATACCATCCAGGTAAGGCTAATGTGGTCGCTGATGCACTTAGTCGATACCCAATGGCGATATTCTTAACCAAGGAGAGGCACCTGCTGGAGGACATAGAGAAGCTTGGATTGGAGATATTACTGCCTGGACAGAAGAAGCGGGATTCAGATTCTATGTTGATGAAGTTGCAAGTGAGCTCGAACCTGATGGACAAGATCAAGGAGACGCAGTTTCAAGACGAGGCACTTTGCAAGCTGAGGGATCAAGTGTTAGCAGGAACACTTGAGGGTTTCTCAATCGCCAGTGATGGAGCTCTGAAGATTGGTACGAGGCTTTGTGTACCGTCTGGCGAACTGAGGAACGAGTTGATGAAGGAAGCGCATCAGTCTCAATATTCCATACATCCTGAAGCCAATAAGATGTATCGGGATATGCGCACTATTGTCTGGTGGAGTGGAATGAAGAAAGATGTCACCAGGTATGTCGCTAGATGCTTGATCTGTCAACAAGTGAAGGCTAGTAGACAGAGACCTGCAGGACTTCTACAACTACTGGACATTCCAGAGTGGAAGTGGGAGCATATCACGATGGATTTCGTGTCAGGACTGCCTCGTTCCCAAGGAGGAAAGGATGCCATCTGGGTAATAGTGGACCGACTAACCAAGTCAGCTCACTTTATCCCCTTCAAAGTTGGTTTATCTACTGAGAAATTGGCAGCATTGTACATGCGGTACATCTACCGGATTCATGGCGTACCGGTAAGCATTGTTTCTGACCGAGACACTCGTTTTACCTCACATTTTTGGAAGAGTTTGCATGACAGCTTGGGGACCCAGTTGAAGTTCAGCACAGCTTATCATCCCCAGACAGATGGGCAATCGGAGAGGACAATTCAGACACTTGAAGATATGCTGCGAGCTTGTGTCTTGGAGTTTGGAGGATCGTGGGAAGACCATCTGCACTTGATAGAATTTTCTTACAACAACAGCTACCAAGCCAGTATTGGTATGACCCCATTCGAAGCTCTTTATGGACGTCGTTGCCGTACACCATTGGCATGGGACGACGTTGGTGAAAGAGTACTGCTGGGTCCAGAGATGGTGACTGACGCAGCAGAGAAGGTGAAGATTATCAGAGACAAGCTCAGGATCGCTCAAGACAGACAGAAGCACTGGGCAGACAGTAGTCGACGACCACTGGCATTTGAAGAAGGAGATAAAGTCTTCGTGAAGTTTTCTCCTACCAGAGGTACTATCAGATTTGGCAGAGCTGGGAAGCTAAGTCCCAGGTACATTGGCCCGTTCGAAGTTCTGAGCCGGATTGGAGAAGTGGCGTATAGGTTAGCTCTACCAGCTAATCTAGAAGGCGTGCACAACGTCTTCCACGTTTCATAGCTCAGAGAGTATGTACCTGATGAGAACCACGTTTTGGACCATTCAGAGTTGGAGATTGGACCAAGTCTCACATTGCCAGAGAAGCCAGTGGCGATCTTGGACCGAGGCGAGAAGAAGACCAGAACCTCAGTGACTCCCATTGTTCGAGTAATGTGGAGGCATGATTCCCCAGGCGAATCTACCTGGGAGCGAGAGGATGAGGTGCGGGAGAAGTACCCGTACTTATTTGAGACCTGAGGTAATTTCTCAACCTAACTCTTTAATTTCGAGGACGAAATTTTCCAAGGAGGGAAGGTTGTGAAACCCATAATTTTAAATGGCATTTTTCTCTCTAATTTTTTAAATTGCTTTTTACTAGAATAATGTTAGATAATTAGTTAAAATTTATAATGTTTATTTAAGTGTAAAATTAATTTATTTTCAAAATTAATAACAAGGATTTTTGAGTGTTAGCCAGACCCGAACTCAAAAAAAAATTTGGGCTTTAATTTTTTTTTTTAAAACAAATATTGATTAAATTGTTAAAAGAGGAAAATTATTTTAAAATCCTGTTAGTTCCAAATTCTAATTTTTATAAACCAAAAGTTTTTCATTTATTCTAAAAACCCAAAATAATTTTTTTACTTGACTCTTACAAGCCATGAAGCTATTAAACCCAAGCCTTGTATATGGGCCCAACCCATATTCTTAATGGGTTGCAAAACCCTTTAACCTTTTTAACTTTATAAACCCAAACTTTGTTTAAGTGTCTACAGCACTTGTAGAGAGAGATTAATGGCTTCATTTGCTCTGTTGGTTGGAATTCCTTCAACCGAAGGAATTTCGGTTTTCTTTCCGAAGCTTTCCAAACGCTCCGCCGCCGGTGTTTTGATGGCAGGCCACCCCTTCGCCTTCCCAAGTCCGATAACCCCCAATTTCTACTCCTATTTAAACCCCCTCTTCTATCTCTATCTCCACTCATTTCCAAATTTCTGAGAGATCCCACCATTTTCGGTGAGATCTGGAGTTTTCCGAGGCTTCTCGGAGTCGATACGACCCAGATCCGGCCGAGCCCTGACCCCTGGGCCGTACCCGACTATCGCCGCCCCTCCCCGTAGCCACCGTCCGCTTTCCGGCGACCCACGACCGCCGGCGACAGCTCGGCCAGGCCGCCCAGCACCACCTGCTCACCGGCGTTCACCCCGGAGACCGCCCCTGTTCGTCCCGAACACTTCCGGTTCGCTGTTCGACGACGTCTTCGGGTTCCGTCTCCGCAACGTGACGTTCCCGTCGGTTTCCATTGTCGGTACACTCTGACCCAATTATTATCTTTAGGCTATGATGAACTGGTCCAACCCAATTTCAGTAGAAATTCGGAATTTCCAGCAACGTAACAATTACGTTACTATTTTTGATTCCGAAGTTTCTTCGGAAAGTCGGATTTTCGAGAACCCTTCGGAAGGAACTCTGGAGAATGATTAGATTTCTTACTTCTGAGTTTTACTATTCGATCTCGAGATTTTTGGGATTAGTTTCGGAAATTGTCCTCTTCGGAATTTCCGAATAATTGCAATTTTGGTTCTGTTGTTGATTCTGTTGGTATTTTGGGATTTTGGTATTATGCTGATATTGGTTTTTCCCTTGGGAAGTTGGTTCTGGTATTGGTTTCAGTACTGGTTGACTTGGAAAAAAATATTATATGGTTGTTTATATAAAATTCGGGTTTTGGAGTTATTTTGCAGGTTTATGGCACATTCCCAGTTTTTGGGTTGACCAAAAACAGAGGAGATGCTGCCGAAAATTTTGCAAAATAATAAAAATGATTTTTTTTAAAATGATTTTCGATATAAAAATATTATTTTAATAATAATATTTTTGGGCGACGACCTTAACGGTCACTGAGCCCCAGCGAAATGCAAACGCACCGGTTCGACCGGACGTTGAGGCAGAGTAGTTGAATGTGAAGAATGGACCAGAGTCTGAGACTCACAAATTTATATATAATTTAAATTAGAAATTGTACTTTTGAGACTAACTATATTTTCGTCTTATTTCAATTCATGTAAATTGGGTTGTAAGGGCATAAGCCCAATTACTCATTTGCTCGTGCTGGAAAATGAAATAGTTAGGATTTATTTTGTTTTCTTTTCTGGATGTCGTAGTGTAACGTAAAAAGTAGAATAATTATCTATATCTACATATTTTTATAAAGATTAGAAATTAGTGATTTTCTCACTTATTAAATAAATATTAATTTATGTACAAAATGCAAGTTTTAATAATTTAAATGAAAATTGCAAGTTTCCAAAAAGAAAAGGATTAATTGATATTTCTTTTAGTAAACCATCCGATAATTGTGTTCTAATTAGAATAAAAAGGATAAAATTTATTAGGAAAGATAATAGAGATTGAAAATTAGCATACTTAGTTGGTTGAAGCAGTTTGATAAGTATATATGCTCCATTTGTAGGATTACGAAGGCGTAACTAGCACCTTTTCGGAACATCCATCGAAGTCCAGTTTAAATCAAGGCAAGTACGGTTGTGGTTAATTGCAGTTTAATTAATATTAGAAATTTTGCATGTTAAATACACAACTGTTACACGTACTCTCTCCTAGAGTAATATACTGAATCATTGCATCGGGATAATGGGGAGTAGCGTAGTTATCTATGATCAAAGCCAAATAGTTAATGAATGTGCGAGCTTACCCTCTTTACACGGGGTTAGGCCGGACCGTATCAATAGGATACAATTGAATCATCCTAAACCGGTCATAGATACTGCTTACTCAAATCACAATTGTTTTATAGTTGGAAATCATTGTTTCAAAATTATTTAATATTGCAAGTTTCTATTCATTATGCAAATTGTTAATTTTCATAATTGTACTTGCTCCTTTCCTGACTGGATCCCCCATACCCAATAGGTTCTATTGATGACTCAGAGCTACTGATTAGTAGTTACTACGACCCGGAGCTGTACCCTGCTGTGCTCCCAGACGAGGTCCATGGAGATGATGATGACACTTCTGCTTAGTTGGAGTTTTAGTTTATCTTTTAAATAAAATAAATGTTATGTTAAAGTTGTGGACAAGCTTTGTAATGGACAAGTTTATATTATCGTTTAATTAAATGTTGTGGCAATTATAGTTTCAAATGTTGTTGATTGTACCTGTATATGGAATACAGCTTACTGCCGCCGTCTCAACAACGGTGCAGGCTGGGCATGATCCGAGTCGACCCAAGAAATTGGGATCGGGTCGTGACAATGGGCTTTGTATCTGGAGCCGCATGGACCATTATTCTGATAATTTCCATGCTTCTACAGTATGGAATGTGGAGAGGTGAGTTCAGCGGCACCAGCGGGTACATGACTCGATAACCTGGAATGTTGGAGAGTGTGAGTTCAGCGACACCAGAAGGTATATGACTCAGTGATCTGGGAAATTTGGAGGCGGAATGTGAGTTCAGCGGTACCATAGGGTACATAACTCAATCATCAGGGATTTTTATTTTATTATTATTTTTTTTGATGTCGTTTCAGACGTAATACTTCTTCAGGAACTTGCCGTTGATGGGCAACATGAGCAAGTCTCAGTGTGAGCAGCCTCATACTTGGCCAGCTTCGACTCTTCTTCGGCCACCCCCTGTGTAAATGCAGACTGGGAGGATGACTCGGGCAACTTGATTATCAGGGGCCCCATGGGTGGAGCAGAACGTGGGGTTGTTGGCACACTAGCCACCCCCAGCTTGGTACTCGATGTGGGGTGGGGAGTGGCTGATTCGCTAGAAGTGTCAGACCTTGCATCGGGGTAACGACCCTTCTTGGGAAGGCGTATCGTGAGCGGTCTATCGGAGGAATTGAGCTTCTTGGGCATGGCCGTAAGGGGTGCGGATTTACCCGGTTTGCGGGCTTGGAGGTGGATCGTCAGAGGTTCTTCTGATCCCGCGGTCGCTTCGGTACCAGCTTGCTCATTTCCTCCATCAAGGTGCCTCTTCGACTTTTCGTATAGGCAGGAGTCCGAGTAGTAGGATTCGACCCCTTTGAAGGGATCGATGTCAGCAAATTCTGTCCTCACGAAGCCATGCTTGTCGACATATTTGAAGCATTGGTACAGCGTGGAAGGCACGATCATATAATCGTGTATCCAAGGGCGCCCCAAAAGGATGTTGTAAGAAGTGTTGGCATCTATGACGTAGCAGGTGACTTCTGATTGAAGATCGCTAATCTGGCATTTCAGACGGATCTTCCCGTTAGGTAGCTCCTGCCCGAATTGAAACCGCTGATGGCGGTGTTTGTAGGCGTCAGGTGATGCATCGGAATACGAAGATGATGTAGCAGACCCTTCGGGATGATGCTTATGGAAGACCCAGGATTAATGTGCATCCGGTCCACCTTCACGTTGCCGATGTATCCCGTGTAGTATAACGGGCGATCGTGCAGGTTGGTTTTGATGAGCATATCCTGCGGGATGAAGACGATATTGGGCATTGCTCCCGTACATGCGCTGTCTTGGAGATCTGTGGGCTGATTTTCTCCCGTGAGGTTGGCCTGAGCCAAGTACGCATCGACATTTTGGAGTACATCGCTCAAGGCTGTACGGACATCCTTCGAGAGCCTCAGGAGTTCATATAAGGACAATTTGGCCGGTGTATTGGCCAATTATGCCAAGATGTCGAAGTTGTAGGGCCTTTCCAGCCCCTGAGGTGTCTTCTTTCGGAGGGATTTGTCGAAGGGAGTCTCCTTCGGCCTAGGCTTGTCGGTCGTCAGAGGCTGAGGAGGCCCTGGAGCGTCAGTGGTAGTGGGCGGATGATCATTAGTCGAGTTCTCAGCCACGGGTTGAGATTGTGATCCAGATCGAGTAACGACGGCCGTGACTTCTTCTTCATCTGCCGAGACGGTGTGGCAGGATCTGACTTTTCCACTTCTCTTCTTATGAATGGGAGGCGTCATGGACTGAGTCACCTCGTAGACCAGGTCCGGATGGACCCACATGATTTCTCCTTGCGATGTAGTGAGAGGTACTAGACCGGTAGTTTGATCTCGGCGAGGTGGAAGATTGGTAATCTCTATTATCGTCAGAGGGATGGGAACCACCCCGTCTTGAGTTTCCGTCGGAGGGAAGCTGCCGAATTGTACGGACACCATTTTGGCTGCCACGGTTACCTCTTCGAAATCGATGGCCAGAGCGTTCGAATCGATGAGGTTTTGGATGTACCATTTTAGTTGGTAACAGTCGTGTGTAGCGTGGTGTACGTAACGATGGTAATGGCAGAACTTTGGGTTCTCCAGATCAGCTGGCCGAGGCTCCCGTCTTGGTGGAGGAAGCTGAATTCTATCTCCTTGTATGAGCATGTCTAAGATAGGCTTGACGTGGCCGTCTTCGAAGAAGTAATCGATTTGGGGCCATTGTTTGTCTGCGGGCTTCAGCTCAGGTTTTTGTGTTGTATCGGCCACCATAGCCTGCTTCCCCTTGCTGTCCCGATTGTTGGAGGGGTTACCTCCATTATCGTTGTTGGGACGCTTGCCCTTGTTTTCTCCTTCTGAGATGTACAATCCCAGTTGGCGAGCCTTCTTCTGTCGTTCTTCGGCGCTTGTGGCGCTGATGATGAACGCCTTCCAATCTTTGAATTGACTTTCGCCCATCCAGAGACTGATCGTTGGAAGCAGTCTCTTTTGGCAAATTTTAATCAAAGAGGAATCTGGATTTCCGGAAGGCAGCTTCATGGCGGTCTGGCGGAACCGCTCGTTATAGTTTCTTGTCAACTCCTTCTTCCCTTGGACGACGTCCATGAGAGTGGACATAGTGACGTCCTGTCCTACTTCGTAGAACCTCTCCAAGAACAGGCGCTTGAAGCCGGCGAAGGAGTGGATGCAGTTGTCCGGCAGATTGCGGTACCAATCGAAGGCGACTCCTTCCAACGCCCCAATGAATAACCATGTGAGGATAGCATCATCATGGGGCAGATGGTCGGTGGTGACCTCGAAGTAAGTGATGTATCGACTTGCTGAGGTCTTGCCATCATATGGGTTGATATTGAACGGCTTATATTTTGGCGAGAATGGAACATCCCTCCATTCAGCAGGGTATGGTTGCCGTATTCTAAGATCTTGAGCGTTTTCTCGGGCATGGAACATGGCTCGGAGCTCCTGGACCTCTCTCCTTATTTCTCGGGTCTCGTCTGTAGTGGTAGGGGCTGTTATTTTGGGAGGATTATTGCCCGAGTTTGGTGTCTCTGAGTTCGAATCCACATTAACCGCGGGGCCCGTGCATGTTTGACCAGGCGCTCCTCCTTGTAGAGTTGGCAGGGCCGCTTTAATCTCGTCTACAGACTTGACCAAAGCAAGTAATATGGCTTCGAGATTGTCGATGCGCTGGCGATCATTGGAACCACCTTGATTGCTGTCCGTCATAAAAATCGTCCTTACATGAGGAGTGATGGAAGGAACGGTGGAGGATGTGCCCTTCGAGTCGTACCCATGCACCGAGAAGTCATCGGGATAGGTAGGAATATTCTCTTCGGGCTCGGACTCGGAGGGAACGGTATCCCCAGCTTCGGAGCTTGCTTCGTCTTGAGAGTTACGGATGTCCTCGGGGACATCAGTGACTGTTGTACCTGATAGGAGAGTTGTTTGTCCGGGCTCGGCTCCTTGAAACATCGGATTATTGCGGATGTTCGGAGGAGTGCTACCCCCAGTTCCCGCAACCCCCAGTGATGTGGATGATGAATTTCCCATCGTGGTAGATTTTGTCTTTGAACGGGTGTGTTGGAATACACAGGTAGAGGACAACCGTTTAGAAGACAGTTTCATAGCTGTAGTGGTTGATATCTTGGGACTGGAGATGCTTGTCTTTTTCCCTCTCCCTTCGGCGGGGACCTTCTGAGCGGAATTACAGGAGACTACCGGAGGTGCCTCATTTTCTGAGCTCGGATGCTGTAGTCTTTGGAAGACGGATGGCCGATCTTCCGTCATTGCTGCGTTGTTGCAACAACAGTTGACGATGATTTGGTGCAGCGATGTCCAAGCGAGGACTCTTTGTATGCCGACACTCCTTCTCTTTCCTTGCGCTTGTGGAGGATCGCCTCACGCAGGTCAGAGGAACCACTTTGTCCTTTTGCCGCCGGGGGCTGGACTCGAACGGTTTTATACAACTTTCCATCAGAGGCCCGTGTGATAATCAACGGGACACCCTGATAGTTAGAGGTTGGGACAGCTGACTGGGCTTGGTGAGCCCGTGCTGTCCTAGACTTCCTCCTTTTAGCACTTACGGGTGCGTAATAGGAGGAGTCTAAGTTGAACATCACAGAGTCTGGCTTATTATCCAGAGAACCATCAGAGTCAGGACCGCATGAGAGACGGTCAAAGACTGATCGAGAGAAGTGTGGAACGTACGCTATGCAGCTCGTATTGGGTACCCTGTAGGCTGTCTGCATGCGGTTGTCTTCTGCCGTTGGATGAGTTATTTTTATGCGGCTAGGATTTACGACCGTGCAGGCTGGCCGCATGCGGTTGGCAATTGTGGCCGCATGGGTTTTCTGCAAACGATTGACCTTCTTAGCCGCATGAGTTTCATCCATGTGGTCGGCAACTGTAGCCGCATAAGATATGCGGCTGACAGATTTGGCCGCATGAGTTTTCTCCATACGGCTGGCGGATGTAGCCGTATGAGCTTTCTCCCTGCGGCTAATACCCTTATGCGGCTCGGATCTCATAGAGTTCCTCTTTGCCCCTGTAAGTCTAGCATTATAGTATTTTCTTCTGCCGGACTTGGGGACATCAGAGTTGTCTACGGTCTGAAGTGGGGCCGCAGAAGAGTCCTTCTCGCCGTCTTGAGCAACAGAGGATATCCTATCGAGGGCTTGGGGAATAGCAAATGATTTTGGCCTCCACTCTTTGCGAGCCTTCGTGTTGCGGGTGCGTTTCTGGACCGGGCCAGCGCTTCCTTCGGAGTGCATCTCTTCAAACGCCTGTTGGTCGAAGCGGACGACCATCTTTTGTTGCGTAGAGCCAAGTTTGGCTGCATCCGATTGCATCACCAACTCCTCAGCCGTAGAGAAGTTAGTCCCCAGCAGAGTCGCCATCGTGTTTGCCATGAAATATAAAAGAACAGAACAATTATCGGAGGATCGGACTTTTACTTTACGTTACAAACTCGCTTGTACAAAGAAAGCCTAGGGATGAAAACCTAGGTACAACAGTCTAAGTACAATTATTTATTTTAGATTCTGGGGGGTGACGATAGAGGCTCGGGAAGGCGACGGCAGCCCTGCCTTACTCTTTGAACGATCGGTATGCAGCCTTGGCTCCTGTGAAAGGATGGTTGGCGTTGATGAAGAAATGCTCTTCTTGCTCTCCCTCTGACTGCTCTTCTGGCTTCTCTCTCTCTGTGTGTATTCTCTCTCTGACTATGGGGGAAGTCTCTCTGTATATACGTATTTCTCTCTGATATTGTATATCTCCTTGTATATTTTGCAAGAGAATGGCACCCTGCTATTTATAATAGTGGGGAGCATCATTAGGGTTTGGATGATTACCCATTCTCAAAGTGGCGGCAGCCTGATGCTTAATCAATCTGGACCGTTCGTTTTAATCGTGAAGGATCTGGGCCATAAATGGGGATAGCACTGAATCCTGTGAATAATTAATGCTGATTGCTTTAAATCTTCATGATTGGTTGTGTCAAGCTTGGATCTCTCACCACATGTCCTATTGGCTTGATCATGAATGATATGATCTGATCTCATTAATTATGAGGATAGCGTTAAATATGGTCATTGGGATCTGGTAAATCTCTGATTGATTTGCATCTCATAATCATCCTTGCTACCAGCTGTCAAGTCGTGGAGGCAATTGAATCTCTACCACGTGTCTTAATGATGGACTCTGCCAGAGCCGTATGATATCCATGAACCGCATGAGACAGCGTCTCAGTGAACCGCATAGGTATAGTATTTGCGAGCCGTATGGGGTGGTTTCTCGGTGGGCCGCATAAGTGTAGTACTCGCGTGCCGCATGGGATGGCTTCTTGGTGAGCCGCAGGAAGATGATTCTCGCCAGCCGCATGAAGCTGTTCTTCAATGGAGCCGCATGGGAATAGCCACGTGTCAATCTCGGATCGTGTCAGAGATTTTCTCCTATTCCCAAAGAGTCTGTCATTATGACTGGACCATTATGACACTTCATGTCAGGGTTGTCATCTGTCAGGTCTGTCAGCCGTCAGAGCATTAAATGCGTCCAGTACGTTGGGCACAACTGCTTTGAAGGCCACGTGGCCTCTCTCTGTGGGCCGTATGGAGTTTACTCGAGTTGCCTATGTGTTTGAGCCGCATGTCCATGTTGGTGACTTTTGAGCCACATGATACTCTTGAGCCGCATGAAGCTTCCTGGGTTCTGTGCCGCATGAAGAATGTCCCATGACCGAGCCGCATGAAGGACGTCCCATGACCGAGCCGCATGAGGAATGTCTCATGATCGAGCCGCATGAAGGACGTCTCATGACCGAGCCGCATGAGGAATGTCTCATGGCCGAGCCGCATGAAGGACGTCTCATGACCGAGCCGCATAAGGAATGTCTCATGACCGAGCCGCATGAAGGACGTCTCATGACTCGCATGAGGAATGTCTCGATCAGCCCGTGCACTCGCTTTGTGGGCCCGGGTATCCCGAACACACGAGTGCGTAGGTATCATGTTTGCTCCCTGATGTGGGGGCCAATAGAAACACTTGCCCTCGATCTTTGTTGGGAGACTCTTGAGAACCACTCTGTCCGTTTACCGTCGGGGGCTGGACACGGGCGGCTCTGTACAACTTTCCATCAGAGGCCCGCTTAGCGGGACGCTCTTGATGGTCAGAGGTTGGGACAGCTGACTGAGCCCGATGAGCCCGCGCTGCCCTAGACTTCTTCTACTTAGCACCCGAAGGTGCGTAATAGGAAGAGTCCAAGTTTGGAAGAAGGGAAGAGAAGTTGGTGCCCTTTTCAAAGGAGGAAAGGGGGCTCTATTTATAGAATGGAGTGAGCCCTTTCTTCTTCTCCTTTCCGATGTGGGACTAAAAGCAATATTTTCCATGCTTCTACATATATATGTGTATTTCTATATTGGATTATAATATATCAATATGTGTTGTATTTAGATTTGAATATTGTCATGTGTTATGTAATATAGATCACTACCAAAATACAGTAAATTAGCGACGGAAAATTAGCGACGAAAATTTTCAGTCGACGTTAGCGACGGCTTCGTGGCCGCTCGCTGACGGATTACCGACAACTCGCCTTTACATTTTTTATTTTAATTTTAGGGGAAGGAAAGGTCGCACATCCGTCGCTAGGGTGTCGGAGATATAGCGACGGATCACCAGTCATCGCTACTCAGTCGATTATTTGGCGGGAATTGTGTAGAGAATTGGCGAGACATTTCTTCGACTACGTAGCGACGGATATTCAGTCGACAAGTATCAAAAATAGTGACTATCGGGCGACGGCTTATAAGCCGTCGCTAGTCCGTCGCTAAATATACGTTCCAGACTTAAAATGAAACGGCGGGGAGAACTTTTCGTATTCCCCCCAAATTCACTCTCTCTCCTCTCTCTCTCTCTCTCCCGCGGCTTCGGTGATCGGCGTCGGTGTCGGCGTCGGCGTCCTCTCCTCTCTCTCTCCCGTAGGTAATCCCCTCTCTCTCTCTCCCTCTTTCTCTCTCTTGCGGTGTCGTATAGGGGCAGTGGGGACGACGGGCTTGGGGAGGGGGCGTCGGAGGCTGGGCGGCGGGCTTGGGGCAGGGGCGTCGCGGGCTGGGCGTCGGGTTTGGGGCTGGGGCATCAGGGGCTGGGCGGCTGGCTTAGGTCGGGGGCTGGGCGGTAGGCTTGGGGCGGGGGCGTCGGGGGCTGGGCGGCGGGCTTGGGACGGGGGCGTCCGGGGCTGGGCGGCTGGCTTGGAACGGGGGCGTCGGGGGCTGAGCGGCGGGCTTGGGGCTAGGGCATCGGGGGCTGGGCGGCTGGCTTGGGACGGGGGCGTCGGGGGCTGGGCGGCGGGCTTGGGGCTGGGGTATCGGGGGGTGGGCGGGGGCGTCGGGGGCTGGGCGGCGAGCTTGGGGCGGGGGCGTCGGGGGCTGGACGGCGGGCTTGGGGCGGCGGCGTCAGGGGCTGGACGGCTGGCTTGGGGCGGGGGCGTCGGGGGTATATGCAACCGACGCACAGCCATAAGTACTCTTCATATATATGCAACCGAACTACTGGGCGGCGGGCTTGGGGCGGCGGGCTTTGGTCGGGGCGGGCGGCGGGGGGCTTTGCTTCTCAAATTCATCTGAGTTTATATATTGGCTAAATAATGTGTTGTCCATATTGGGTGTTATCCATTAGTTTGGTGGTGTTTGGATTAGTAAATGTGAATATGGGGTTTGGATTCATGGTGTATATGTTCACTGTCTCAAGGACAGTACGAGTTCTTCATCTGCCTTCTTTGTTAGGAATATCCTTGGGACATTCGCTTCACCAAAGTCACTGAATAATTGAATTTTTTTCCTGGAAAACTGACCCTTAGAGTGTATCAGTTGTGTGCTTCTATATAGATGTATATATCTATACATCTAGCTGTGATATACATATGTGTATGTGACAATCTCAGTTAGCGACGGACTAGTGACCGGTTAGCGACGGATATTTCCAGCTCCATTTGCATTAATCTACGGTACGACATGGTGATCAGGACATAGTCCCTGCAGCCACTCGACTGGCGAGGCAGAAACTATGTAGCCGTAGATAAAGTTGATTGTCCTCCGACCCTCATCCCTCGGCAATGATGATACGACAACCTATCACTATATCTTATATAGTAGTAGATGATGTCTTAGTATTACATTATGTGAGTTCATCTTGATTCTGTTATATCCTTCAGATACTAGATACGATAAGAATATATACTACACGATATGTATACAGAATATAGATGATTCAAACTAATGTATACTAGAATGAATTTTGGGTTGTGTTCTGAGCCATCCGTTCTCACACTTAAAACACATAGGAATTAGTAGTGTGAGAGCGCCGGAGAAAGTGAGAGCGCCGGAGGGGAGGGGAGGAGAGAGAGAGAGAGCAAAATGGTACGACATGGTGAAGTAGTACTGTATTTTGGCTCCAGTTCCAGCTCCATTTGCATTAATCTACGGTACGACATGGTGATCAGGACATAGTCCCTGCAGCCATTCGACTGGCGAGACAGAAACTATGTAGCCGTAGATAAAGTTGACTGTCCTCCGACCCTCATTCCTCGGCAATGATGATACGACAACCTATCACTATATCTTATATAGTAGTAGATGATGTCTTAGTATTACATTATGTGAGTTTATCTTGATTCTGTTACATTCTTCAGATACTAGATACGATAAGAACATATACTACACCATATGTACAGAACATAATGATCCACACTAATATATGCTAGAATGAATTTTGGGTTATGTTCTGAGCCATCCGTTCTCACATTTAAATAGATATGAATTAGTACTGTGAGAGCGTCGAAGAGAGTGAGAGCGCCGGAGGGGGGGAAGGAGAGAAAGAGAGAGTAAAATAGGAGGAAATGAATTGGTGGGGGAATATAATTAGAATTTAGCGATGTTCATACTAACGTCGCTAAATTAGTCGCTATTAGCGACGTCATAGATGATTCACACTAATGTATGTTAGAATGAATCTTGGGTTGTGTTCTGAGCCATCCGTTCTCACACTTGGCAAAAAATCGAATTTTTTATACTTTATCGGCTTTCGAAAATGTACTCAAATTACATGATGGTTCCTTTAGTTAGCTTGCTTATGTTACAATTATATTATTTGTGACTATTGATCTTACCAGATGGCACCCATGACCCGAGGAGCGGCACGTCATTTGAGGGAAATAGTGAATGTTGAGGTGGCTCCTCCTACAGTTAAGGAGAAAATGGCACCGGTTGCTAGTGAGACCGGGAGTTCTATTCATCCAGCACCGGTAGCTAGTGAGACCGGAAGTTCTATTCATGCAGCACTTGCAAGGGACGACATCTCTCCTAACGCCAAAGATCTTGCTTTTTCGAGGTAGTTGCGTGATCGTATCACTGAGCGTTTGCGTGAGCTGTGTGGTTCTCATTAGCTATTAGTACTTATTTATATTGGACTATTTGTATTGGGTTGTTTTTGTATTAGACTATTTGTATTGGACTACATATATGAATTAGTACTGTGTCAATCTCTGGATTGTATTAGACTACGACATGGTGATCAGGACATAGTCCCTGCAGCCATTCGATTGGCGAGGCAGAAACTATGTATCCGTAGATAAAGTTGACTGTCCTCCGACCCTCATCCCTCGGCAATGATGATACGACAACCAACAAGAGAGGATACTCTGAGAGATCCATCTGAGTAGGACGTATACTCTGAGAGATCACCTTTACAAGAATGATATCAGTAGTGGGATTGAGTGTTGGAGGAGATATTATCAGAGTATACGTCCTACTCAGATGGGTCTCTCACCGTTACTATTTTTTTTGACAGCAAGGTGGATGTGCTTCGTCAACAGATTCTTGCTCCGAGCTAAAACTTTGCCCCGGAGCTCAAGTGGACATCCTTCGTGTAGAGCTCGAGTGAGAGGTTCCTGACAGCATGGTGGTCTCCTTTGTCAAAGTATCCGTGCTCATCCCACATTGGTTGTGAGACGAGCACGGATACTTTAACAAAGGAGACCACCATGCTGTCAGGAACCTCTCACTCGAGCTCTACACGAAGGATGTCCACTTGAGCTCCGGGGCAAAGTTTTGGCTCGGAGTAAGAATCTGTTGACGGAGCACATTCACCATGCTGTCAGAAAAAAATAGTAACGGTGAGAGACCCATCTGAGTAGGACGTATACTCTGATAATATCTCCTCCAACACTCAATCCCACTACTGATATCATTCTTGTAAAGGTGATCTCTCAGAGTATACGTCCTACTCAGATGGATCTCTCAGAGTATCCTCGCCGGTTGGGTTGTGTTCTGAGCCATCCGTTCTCACACTTAAAATACATATGAATTAGAACTGTGTTTTGTATTTTCGACGAACCCAGGGATTTGATTCTGTATTTTGTATTTTGGTTTCTGTATTTTGGCCCCAGCTCTATTTGCATTAATCTACGGTACGACATGGTGATCAGGATATAGTCCCTGCAGCCATTCGACTGGCGAGGCAGAAACTATGTAGCCGTAGATAAAGTTGACTGTCCTCCGACCCCCATCCCTCGACAATGATGATACGACAACCTATCACTATATCTTATATAGTAGTAGATGATGTCTTAGTATTACATTATATGAGTTCATCTTGATTCTGTTACATTCTTCAGATACTAGATACGATAAGAACATATACTACACCATATGTACAGAACATAGATGATTCACACTAGTGTATGCTAGAATGAATCTTGGGTTGTGTTCTGAGCCATCCGTTCTCACACTTGGAGATACATCGAATTATAACGACGGATATTAGGTTACTCTTCAGGATAATTGATGTCTATTTTATATTAATTTGGTTTGGTCTATATGATTCTTGGATAATTGGTGTGCATTAAATTCGTATGTGCATATTTGGTCTATGTTATTCTTGGATAATTGGTGTGCATTATATATTTGGTCTATGTGATTGTTGGATAGTATATATTGGTTTGGTTTATGCATATTTTTGTGAACAGGGAAAGTACTGCAACTTTTTCTCCAAAAAATCTCAGTTAGCGACGGACTAGTGACGGGTTAGCAACGGATATTTCCAGCTCCATTTGCATTAATCTACGGTACGACATTGTGATCAGGACATAGTCCCTACAGCCATTCGACTGGCGAGGCAGAAACTATGTAGCCGTAGATAAAGTTGACTATCCTCCGACCCTCATCCCTCGGCAATGATTATACGACAACCTATCACTATATCTTATATAGTAGTAGATGATGTTTTAGTATTACATTATGTGAGTTCATCTTGATTCTGTTATATCCTTCAGATACTAGATACGATAAGAACATATACTACACCATATGTACAGAACATAGATGATTCACATTAATGTATGCTAGAATAAATTTTGGGTTGTGTTCTGAGCCATCCGTTCTGATCAAGCATCTTCCTTCTCCTCTCCTCCACCATGGCACTGGACCCATCTGCTCCTCCCTACTTTCTTTTTTCTTATTTGACTCTCTCAGCCACATATGATATCTACCTCAAGTGTAGAGTCGGGGGAGAAGAAGTGGGCAGGAAGATGAGGGGGAAGCAGCACAGCCGGCGGCATGACCCGGAGGAAGTACAAATGTTTTCTTCAACATCCATAGGAGAACTATAAGGATATATCTTTTTACAACATGTCACCTTGTCAAAGACCCTTAATGTGAATATCATGTTACCGCGATGTCGGAAGACTAATATGTCATAATTTTTTAAGCAATGTGTTTTGACATAATCCTCCCAACTCTTTCCTTCTATGTAGTAATCTTGTATTACTACATAGCAGTAAATTACTTTATTTGATACTGTCACATTGGTCATACGGATTAGTACTATATGCATCCCTTCTTGAGATGCTAGCCCTTCAGGGAGCATCGGGTAGTACATGTTCTGTGCGTTTCACTTACATGGCGTATCACTATGCTTCATTGGTTCATTGATCACTTGTGACATATACTCTTATGATCACAGAGTCTTCCTTGAATCCTTATACCATTTATTGAGTCTCCTAGAATCTCCTAGAATCCCCATTTATGGGACTTCCATGTACCACCCTTCGGGGGCCTTTGCATGGAATCATAACATAACCTGGTTGGATCCTTGTGTATTGATTGGGGGTACGGGGGAGTAGAAGTAGACATGTGAATACTATCCAAGTAGTGTAGCATCAGAATCTTTCTATAGTGTAGCATCAGAATCTCCTATGCCATTTATTTGTCTATATTGTACTCTAATTCACTAGCCACTGTTAGTCTCTATTTATAGTAGATATTTCTATTACAGCTCTCTCTCTGTTTACATACTGTATTTCCTTCAGTATCTATATCTTACTTTACTGCATGATTATATTTCTAACCTGCTATGAACTGTTGAGATGTATTGTGCTCGCTCCTGTCCTGACTGGACCTGTTGAAAATATTACAGAGGACGAGGAGGAGGCCTGTATGGATACCTTCTACGGGACAGCTCTAGCTGACGACTTTACCCCACTTCCTAGACTAGCTTAGTTAGGCTTTACCTTACTTATGTTATCTTGAGACTAGTAGTTAGACTTTATTTCTGTCTTTGAGATCTGGGATGTATATTCTTTCATATTCAGTAGCTGAGATTTATACTCTGGATATTTGCTGGAATGTTATCTTAGACTATTTTATCATCTGTATTTCCTTGAGTTCTATATCATATCGTGCTTCTTCTTCCTTAGTTGTGATTGAGTTTACTTCTATCATGTCACCCCCATTCGGGGAGTATAAACTGCTTAGTATATTATTGATAGATGTTGTGACCTAGGACAGCGTTCTACCACCGACACTGCGGCGTAGGCTGGACGTACCCACATCTCGTGCCCTTACTCTAGGGTGCGGGTCGTGACACGTTTTTAGTGATGGCCCATGCAGGTCGAGTTTGTGTAGTGGTAATCGAACTCGAATATCACTATAGCCTGCAGTAGGATTAGAATTTTTTTTTGAAAGTACTCAATCACAGTTAGGATTCCTTGAGAGATTCCTGGGATGACCCTTGTGAATCTTATTTAAACTTTAATTTGAATCATTTCCCTTGTTTTGTTGCTCTCACTCCTTGATTACTGAATTTGATTTTGTTGGATCGTTGTTGATTTTGATTTTCCTATCGAGATGAATTTTAAGGCCTGAGTTACGATATTTTTCTGATAACATATGTTGACGGGAATACAGGGATGGTAAAACGTCTACTTGATTATGGAGCTTATAGTTTATCGCAGCCATATTAGCTGGCGTGGCGGAAACATAGAGACCTGACTTCGGATGTACGTATCTTGGTTATGAGATTTGGGATTTCTCGCAGCTATACTAGTCGGCATAGCGAGAATTCCAGACGACATGATTGTAGAGGTACATGCCCCAGTTATGGAATCTATCGTTTATCGCAGCCTTGCTTACTGGCATGGCGAGGACTCTGAGTAACATGATTTTGGACAGACGCATATGATTATCGGATTATATCTTGAGAAGGTTTTTAAACATATCTGTGAAACCTGTAAAATTTTGATTTCTTTTTTTTATTTATTAAATATGTGTTTGCTAATTTAATTTTTCAAATTATAATTAGTTAAATAGAAAATTATTTTCAAAATAAATGAATTTGGATTTTTGATTGCCTGGCCCAGTCCTGAACCTAATTCTGAGTTCGAATATATTTTAGAGTCACAAAAAAATTTAGTTACAATTTTTCCTAAAGAAAATAATATTTAAATCTTTAACCTAATCCATTTTCTTAATGTCCATTAATCTTTTTACCTTAAGCCCATAATTCCAGTAGCCCAACAACAAAACCAATTAGCTCAAACCCATTAAAGGAGCAACCCACTAAACCCATTTTGGAAACCCATTAGCCCATTTATATTTCAATTCCTTTTTATTCTTATTCATTCAGGAAAGGAAAAATTTTCCTTTCTTTCTCAAACCGTGGCTGTGGTCGACCCCTGGCTTTCCGAACGGTCGCCGACCGTCGGTCTCCCCGCGGGAACCGCAGCCCTTTCCTTTCCTCTCCCAAACCGCCCATCCATCCTATAAAATTGCCTTCTCTTCACAACTCCAGCATCATCTCCATTAGCTCTACCAAGCTCTCCAAACCCTTTTTCCCGAACCCTAACCCCATTCTCCGGCGATCTCGCCGCCTAGGCCGACCCGTGCGCGTCACCTAGCGCAGCCGACCCGAACGCCAACCTCCCTCCGGCGACCGAAGCTCCGCCGCCCCGACCCGTGGGTTTCCCGGCGCTGTCCCCGCCAGATCCGCCCCTAGGCGCCCGTTTCCCGGTCTGGCGCGCCGATCCAGGCCCTCCGGCACTCCCGGTGGCCGACCGACCTGCACTGTTCTGGCCTCCCACCGAGCTCTGCGACCCCGATCCGCGTTCCCGGCGTGACCCAGACCCGGCAGTGCCCTCCACCCTAGCCGGCGCCCCTTTTCCCGCAGCGACGCTGCTATTCTTGGCGCTTCCGAGCCATACCACTCGACTCCGCCCCACTCGGTCAGCGTGCCCCGACCCAGATCTGTGGTTTCGCTGATTTCTTACTGTCCACGAGCGCTGAACGTTACGAGTCCGAGGCATCACTTCGGATTCCGTCAAAATTTCGGTAACTTCTGAATAGTCCTATAGTTTCTTTTGGTCTGTGATGAAAATTGGTACACCGATTCCTTCAGGAATTCGAATTTTTGGTTACGTTTCAATTACGTTACCATTTCGATTTTTGAAGTTTCTTCGGAAATTAGTATGCTGTTGGTTTTGGTTCTGTGATCTTTTCGATTTCGGAATTTCCGAATCCTTCGGAAATATTTTTGTGATTAGAGATTTTATATATAAATTTGCTTTTAGAAGAACCTTGTTTCTGAGAAGGTTCTTGGGTTTGGATTGGTATGGAAATTGGTTTTGTGAATTTCGAATTAGTTTCGGAAAATTTCGATTTTGTTCGGGAATTCCGAATTCATTTCGGAAAATGATTTATTAGATGTTTTAATATATAAAATTGGGTATCCCTGGTTTGGGATTTATTTTACAGGAAAAATCGGCACGTTTCCCAGTTTTGGGTTATCCCGAAAATAGAGGGAATGCTGCCGAAATTTCTATAAAAATTTAATTATATAATTTTAAAATGAATTTCGGAAAAGAATACTATTTTTGGATTTATTGGGCGACGACCTTATTGGTCAATGGGCCCCGGCTGAATGCCAACGAAACCGGTTTCGTCCGGACGTTGAGGCATTAGCTATAAAAATGACGATTGGACCAGTTCTGAGACTCAATAATATTTTATAATTATTAAATATTATTTATATTTAATTTTGTAGACAGTTTACAGGACTAACAAATTTTCTCTTATTTTAATTCTTAGGAATGTAAGGGCATAAGCCCATTTACTATTCTGCAGTTTTGTAATAAGTAGGTAGTAGCTGTGGTTTTCTGGATTTTGTGAGAATGCGTATAAATTAGGAATAAAAATTATATTAATTACAACTTGAAAATTCACGATATTTCTCATTTAAAGGAAAAGCATATTTTTATATAATTATCAAAAGTATTAAGTTTTTTCGAATAAACAGTAAAACCTGATAAATACAAGTTTTTCCCAAAAGTTAAATATCAATTGAAATTCTTAATTGTAACGCACTAGTAAACGCGTTTTTGGTTGTGTTAGTTAAACAAGACTAAAATGGACTAGGAGACAATTTAGAGATTGCAACTAGCTTAGTTAGCAATTGGCGACTTTGATTTCTGAGATAAGTTTCCCAAATGTAGGATTTCAAGGAAGAACCTGATTTTCGTCCCAACGTATCGACCCATCCAGTCAAGTCATTTTGAGGCAAGTACAAGTTTGTGGTAGATTATAATTAGTTAATAATTGTTTTAATACAATTTTAAATCACGATACAACACGAAATTCTTCTGAGAATAATGACTGTAACTACTGTAACTATTAGGGACTGGAGGAGTAGTGTAGTGGATATGTCCACATCTAATAGTATAATTGATTGTATTAGCTTACCCCTCAAACACACGGGGATAAGCCATACCATATCACTAGGATATTACTGTAACAAATCCAATCCGGTCATATTCATTACCTATTCATATTTCACTATTTTTAACTGTTGGAAAATTATTTATTTCAAATTATTTAAAAGTGCATATTTCCATTATTAATTTCAATTGTTAAAATATCATGAATTTGTACTTTGCTCCCTCCTGACTGGAGACTATATTTTTAGGTCCTGTTGAGGAAGCAGAGCTACTGATTAGTAGCTATTATGACCCAGAGTTATACCCTGCTGTGCTTCCCGAGGATGGATTACTGGATGAGGATGTTGCTTTCATTTAGATGTTATTTTCCAAGTTTGTTAGTTTTATCTAAAAGAACAATATGATTTAATTTGGTGGTTTATGTTTGAAATCTGTACTGGACAAGTTGTAAGTCTTTTTAATTTATCGAATCGTATTATTGTGGCAAATTTAGTTTGAGTTGTTGATTACCTGCATATGGAGATACAGCTTACTACCGCCGTCTCATCAACGGTGCAGGCTGGGCATGGTCCGATTCATTCCAAGAAATTGGGACCGGGTCGTGACATGTTTTTAGTGGTGGCCCATGTAGGTCTGTCACCCTCATTTCCCGTATTTTCCCGTATTTCGTATTTATACTCGTATCTGGATTTTTGGCATGTATTTTTATTTTTTCTCAAACTTATGGGATTTCGGTATTTCTCGTATTTTGGGTTTTGGCATGGCTCGGTTTTATTTGGATTGGTTCGGTTTTATGTGAGTTGGACCACCTAAACCTATGCTACCCCTCAACCCACCACAACTCACCCTCTTTATAACCCCCACCTACCACTCTCTCTCCTCATAACTTCCACCATTAATTTCCTTCTTCTTCTTCTTCTCTTTCCTCCACAACTCTCCTAACCCTAGGTAAGTGCACCTTGCCACTTCATGAGAGCCCTATTTTCTTGGTTCATTTGCTAGATTAGGACATGGTGATCAACATTAGAACTTGGTGTTTTGTGATTTGAAGTCTCCTTTGCTCTAGATCTAAGTTATTTCTATTTACGGATTTTGCATGGTTTGATCTCTTTAAGTTGGATTTTCATGGGTTTTGGTGTTTCCAAGTGGAAGAGCATTCAATTCTACCCAAGTTGGAACTTTGGAAATCTGGATTTGGAGTTCGTATGGCCAAGTTATGATGCTTTGAAGCCTTGGGTTCATCCATGGTGTTCTTGCTGTTTGGAGAAGACAGTGAGCAGTGTGCAGAGCTGTTTAGCTTACGAACCCTGAGCTACGCGCGCTCTTTAGCGCTGCGTACGCAAACTTAGGTACGCTTCCTGTTGGAAGCGTGTCCCTTGAGCGTGCGTGACTTTTCATGTACGCCGCTCCCTTGAGCGTGCGTGACTTTTCACGAACGCTGCTCCCCTTGAGCGTGCGTGACTTTTCATGTACGCCGCTCCCTTGAGCGTGCGTGACTTTTCACGAACGCTGCTCCCCTTGAGCGTGCGTGACTTTTTACCTACGCTGCTTTCTCAGCGTGCGTGACTTTTCACCTACGCTGCTCTCTGTAGCGTGCGTGACTTTTCACCTACGCTGCTCTCTCAGCGTGCGTGACTTTTCACCTACGCTGCTCTCTGTAGCGTGTGTGACTTTTCACCTACGCTGCTCTCTCAGCGTGCGTGACTTTTCACCTACGTTGCTCTCTGTAGCGTGCGTGACTTTTCACCTACGCTGCTCTCTGTAGCGTGCGTGACTTTTCACCTACGCAGCTCTCATGCGTGCGTGACTTTCGCGTACGCTGCTCCCCTGAACCCCTTGCTTAACCCTTTTGTCATAAACTTGATTTTGCTTAATATGTTGGATTGACAATTGTACATGGCTTGGTATGGCAAGGAACTTGCATAACACGACAGTGACCCGTAGTGGTGCACTCCTGACATGACCAACCTGACATGATAGTGGCCCGTCGTGGCGCACTCCTGACAAGTACCCTGACATGATTTATCTTGATAACTTGATAGTGGCCCGTGACGGCGCACTCCTGACTTGACATGACCTGATTACTTAGCTTGACCTGTCTTGACACCGTGGGTGGTTCTTCTTGCTTGCTTGTTAAATCCACTTGTCCTGTCTTACATCATGTCTAGGAGGGGACTCCTGAGTACCACGGTCAGGAGTACCTACTAAAATGGATTAAGGTTAATAACTAGAATAACACAGTAGTCATGAAGAGATGACACAGCTACGGGAAATCCCGTTACCTGGGCGCTCTTGGGATCTGTAGCCTGCCGTCGAGTAGGGCATATTTCCAGCACACCGTCGCGTGTTGCACCCTCTAAGTCACCTAAGGGTACATTTGTCTCCTGGACGATGTACCCACCTGAATTCAACCCTAATCTTTCGTCCTGGATAACCTGGATGGTCTGCAGGGCTTGTGGCTGTAAAACAATCTCACTGCATCTTGTTAGTAATTAGGTCTGTGATAACCCTAGTTAGTTAATGTAGTAAGCCGTAGTACCTGCTTGGCCGTGATTGATTGAATGAGGTATAACCAGTTTAGCTATGTCTTGATTCAGTACAAGATTGCTCCCTGTCTTGATTTCTTACATTATTATCTTGTCGATAAATGGTGGGAAACCAAGTTCTGTTCGGATGAAGGGTTACAACCCCGGTCCTTGTTTGGTTTACGGGTTGTAACCTGGCTATCGAAATAGTTCCATGGTTATCTCGTCGTATATCCTCCTGCCATGTTTTCATAATTCTAGTTTTAATATTATATTTTCTTGTGCTGATTGCTGGCTTTTGTTCTTATTTCGTGGCCCCCTTGTGGCACTTGCTCTTTCTGGGGTTGACCCAGCTGGTTTTGTGTGGCCAGATTTCGGAGCAGCTTCCGAGGATCTACCAAGCTTCCAACCCAATGGTGGCGACTAGAAGGAACCCGGGCTACGAGTGGGTTTTCTATTTTGTTTCGCTCACTCTATTGTAAAAATTATTCGTTTGAGGCGTTTAGCCGACGAGCACCTGTTAGCTCGATGCACTTTACTTACTGTCTGCCTACGGGCTGTAAACATGATTAACAAATCCTAGGGTTGATCATGTATGACTTAACTCTTGCTAGTCCTAGCATTTTGTACGACTAGCTTCAAGATCAGCTGATATGTAATATTTGGGACGCCTTTTATTGTATATTTGGTGGTCAAACATCTTGTAATTACATTACTTGCTTGAGATTGAGACAATAGGCTTGACCATAAGAGACCGATGGCTTGTAGTAAACCCTCATATTTCTAGACAGCTGTGACCGTATATCGAGGTGGTTTCCATTTCAATATACGTAGCTGGCTGTGTCTGCCCCCGCTCTCCAGTATTCTGGTTCTGGGGCGTGACAAGGTCTCATCAACAACTTAGGAAAAACCTATCTGGAGACATTTAGAACACTAGAACAATAATTTGCCACAATATAGGACCAAAATATATTATAATTAAATATTTTTGTTTGATTATAGATAGGCTACCTTGCTTATGTTTATATCCTAAACCTTCCAGAGAATGGCCACTGACAATACCAATCCTGCTGGCGATGGGGTATCTTCACCCTATCATACCCCACCACCCCAATCAAGTCCGGATCCTACACCTCGGCAGCTGGCCGACCGTCCCCATAATACAACGACGGATCCATCATCTTCTCGGACGGAGATGCAGCCCCCTGTGGTTTCGCCCACTCCAGCTGCTCCATCGGTGCCTGTGGACCCCACCGACCTCATAGGTCTGCTAAGAGGAGTGCTAGAAGCCCAGAGAACTCAAGCTGATGCTCATCGCGAGCAGACGACAATTATGAAAGAAGGCATGGAGAATGCCCATAGCGTGGCAATGGCTGCACTGGAAAGAGGAGAAACAGCTCAACAGGAACCAAGGCCTGCCAAGGTAAACATAAATCTAAGGATTAATTTATGTAATATTAAGGCCATTTAATTAATGGGAATCATATTGCCAAGGTGGGCGATATTGAGAATTTCAAGAAGCAGAACCCTCGACCCTTCAAGGGAACCGAGGGAATCGTCTATGCTGATGAATGGCTCGATAGTATGGAGCATCTTCTAAGCGTCGCTCGGCTTCAAGAAGACCTTAAGGCTGAAGCAGTGGGACTCCAACTGCAAAATGTAGCAAGCACCTGGTATCGAAATGAACCCCGACTCCAGGACAGGCAGATTGACTGGGACACCTTCAAGAGGTTGTTCAAGAGAAAGTTCTTCCCAACATCAGAGTTGCGGGAGATGGAGAGGCAATTCCAGAACTTGAAGCAAGGAAATATGACTGTTGGAGAATATGCGACAGAATTTGGCCAACTCAGCCGTTTTGCCAAGAACCTGGTGGCTGACCCTGAAGATCGTGCTGAAAGGTTTAGACATGGGCTGAGAGAGGAGATCCGCACCCATGTGATCTCAGGCGGTGCTAAGACCTATGAAAAGATCCTGGAGCGAGCTCAAGATATAGAGAAGAGCCAACCCGCTCGCTCAAAGAGGGATTATCCTGGAACTAACAACTACCAGGGTAATCAGAAGAGGCCCAACAACAACAACAACAACAACAACAACCGGCCTTCCCATCACCAGCAGCAGAACCAGCAGGCAAGGAACAATGATAGGGCAACTCAGAGGCAAATCCCTGTCTGCGACTATTGCAAAAGGCCGGGGCATCAAGCAAATATCTGCAGAAAGAGACTAGGACATTGCCTGGTCTGTGGGTCTTCCACCCACCAAGTGAAGGACTGTCCCTCGACGGCTCATCGGATGGGAACAACTCAACAGAAAGGTCCTCTGCCCACTCAACAACAACAATTTGGACAGCATCAACAGAAGACAGGGCGAGCTTTTGCCCTAGCAGCAGAGGAACAAGAGCCAGAGCAGGAACCTAAAGCTGATGTCATCGCAGGTTTTATTTATGTGTATTCCTATCCTGCCTTAGCTTTATTTGATTCAGGAGCATCACATAGTTTCATATCTACAAAATTCATCTCTGCACACCACATAAATACGGGATTTAGTAAGAAGATTTGTAGAGTCATGACCGGTGGAGGACCCCTACCCATCACTGAAACCTGTAATTGCCCTATCACCATATCAGGCCACCAATTCATAGCACCTTTGCTTGTGATGCCCTTACCCAACTATGATATAGTCCTAGGGATGGACTGGTTGAGTAAGCAGCATGCGCTGATAGACTGTCACAAAGGATGTGTAGTCTTCAGCCCACCTGGAGAACCGGAGTTTGAAATCTCTCGAACTCTGGAGGATATGGAGTGTGTTACTTACACTTCTATCACAGAAGAATCCGGACCTCCCCATCCTATCATAGCAGAATTTATGGATGTCTTCCCTGATAGTCTTCCCGGGTTACCCCCAGACCGAGACATAGAGTTCACCATTGATCTAGTCCCCGGCTCTTCCCCTATTTCTAAGGGATGCTACAGAGTCAACCCGAAGGAGGCCAAGGAGATGAAGGATCAGATCAATGAATTGAAGGCTTTAGGATTTATCCGAGACGGAGCTTCACCCTGGGGAGCACCTGTCTTGTTTGTTCCCAAGAAGGACAGAACTGTGAGGATGTGCATCGACTACCGGGCGCTAAACAATATCACCATCAAGAACAAGTACCCTCTGCCCTGAATCGATGACCTGTTTGATCAACTCAGTGGAGCCAAGGTGTTCTCGAAGATTGATCTCAGATCCGACTACCATCAGATCAAGGTCAGGAAGGAGGACATTCCCAAAACGGTGTTCAACACCAAGTATGGGCAGTTTAAATTCTTGGTCATGCCGTTTGGACTAACAAATGCTCCTGCTGTATTCATGAACCTTATGAACAAGGTTTTCCATGAATACTTAGATCAATTTGTTGTTGTCTTCATTGATGACATTTTGATCTATTCGAAGACTGAAGAGGAGCATGAGGAGCACCTCAGAAAAGTTCTGGGAACTTTGAGGAAAGAGAAGTTATATGGTAAGCTATCCAAATGTTAATTCTTTCTAGACAAGGTGGATTTTCTTGGCCATGTTGTCACAGGAGAAGGAATTTCGGTGGATCCTAAGAAGATAGCTGCTGTGGAGAAGTGGTCTACCCAAGCTCAGTTGCTGAGATCAGAAGTTTCTTGGGCTTGGCTGGCTATTACAAGTTTGTGAAAGATTTTGCCAGGATTGCTGAACCAATGAAGAAGCTTACACGAAAGAATAAAGAGTTCATTTGGACGGAAGATTGCCAGGCTGCATTCGAGGAGCTGAAGAAGAGGCTGACCACTGCACCAATCCTTGCGCTACCCGCAGGAACTGGTGGTTTCTCAATCTACAGTGATGCCTCTGAAAAAGGACTGGGTTGCGTTCTTCAACAAAATAGGAAAGTGATTGCTTACGCATCTAGGCAATTACGGAACCATGAGAAGAATTGTCCCACACATGACCTGGAGCTTGCTGCAGTCATCTTTGCATTGAAGCTATGGAAGCATTATCTCTATGGAGAGAGAGTGGAAATATATACAGACCACAAAAGTCTAAAATATGTTTTCACTCAGAAAGAGCTAAACATGAGACAAAGAAGATGGCTGGAACTGATAAAAGATTTTGACATCGACCTGCAGTACCATCCGGGTAAGGCTAATGTGGTTGCAGATGCACTTAGTCGATACCCAGTGGCGATGTTCTTGACCAAGGAGCGGCACTTATTGGAGGACATAGAGAAGCTTGGTCTGGAGATTGTGCTGCCTGAGGAGAAGATAAAGGAACTGGGGCGAGAAGCTATTGTACCTGGAGCTGACTTAACCATGATGCAGTTGCAATTGCGTTCAAGTCTGATGGACAAAATCAAGAAGACACAATTCCAAGATGAGACGCTTTGCAAGCTCAGAGATGAAGTGCTGGCAGGAACACTTGAAGGTTTCTCTATCGCCAGTGATAGAGCATTGAAGAATGGTACGAGGCTGTGTGTACCATCTGGCGAATTGAGAAATGAGCTGATGCAAGAAGCGCACCAGTCACAGTATTCCATACATCCTGGAGCTAATAAGATGTATCGGGATATACGTACCATCGTTTGGTGGTATAGAATGAAGAAGGATGTATCCAGATTTGTGGCTAGATGTTTGATTTTCCAACAAGTGAAGGCTAGCAGACAGAGACCCGCAGGACTTCTACAGCCGCTGGACATTCCGGAGTGGAAGTGGGAGCATATAACAGTAGACTTTGTGTCAGGACTCCCTCGATCCCAAGGAGGGAAGGACGCTATTTGGGTTATTGTGGACCGACTGACTAAGTCGGCTCATTTTATTCCCTTCAAGGTTGGTTTATCTACCGAGAAGTTGGCGACACTGTACATGCGACACATCTACCGGATTCATGGAGTACCGGTAAGTATTATATCTGACTGAGATACTAGATTTATCTCACATTTTTGGAAGAGTTTGCATGACAGCTTAGAAACAAAACTGAAGTTCAGCACAACTTATCATCCCCAAACTGACGGACAATCTGAGAGGACCATCCAGACGCTAGAAGATATGCTGAGATCTTGCATCTTGGAATTTGGAGGATCTTGGGAGGATCACTTGTATTTAGTGGAATTCTCCTACAACAACAGTTACCACGCTAGCATTGGTATGACCCCATTTGAAGCTCTTTATGGACGTCGTTGCCGTACTCCACTTGCATGGGACGACGTAGGAGAAAGAGTACTACTGGGGCCAGAGATGGTGACTGATGCAGCAGAGAAGGTGAAGGTAATCAGAGACAAGCTAAGGATCGCCCAAGACAGGCAGAAACATTGGGCAGATAGCAGTCGTCGACCACTGGAGTTTGAAGAAGGAGATAGTATCTTTGTAAAGATTTCTCCTACCAGGGGAACTATTCGATTTGGCAGAGCTGGGAAGCTGAGTCCCAGATATATCGGACCATTTCAAATTTTGAGCCGAATTGGTGAAGTAGCGTATCGGTTAACTCTACCAGCTAATCTTGAGGGCGTGCACAACGTCTTCCATGTTTCGCAACTCAGACGCTACATTCTGGATCCGAGTCATATTCTGGACCATTCTGAGCTAGAGATTGGACCGAGCCTCACAGTACCAGAGAAGCCTGTAGCAATTTTGTATAGAGGCGAGAAGAGGACCAGGACTTCAGTGACTCCCATAGTCAGAGTTAAGTGGAGGCACGATTTCCCAGGCGAGTCTACCTGGGAGCGAGAAGATGAGATACGGGAGCAATACCCGTATTTGTTTGAGACCTGAGGTAAATTCCTAACCTTATCTCTTTAAATTTCGAGGACGAAATTTCTTAAGGAGGGAAGGTTGTGAAACCCGTAAAATTTTGATTTCTTTTTTTTATTTATTAAATATGTGTTTGCTAATTTAATTTTTCAAATTATAATTAGTTAAATAGAAAATTATTTTCAAAATAAATGAATTTGGATTTTTGATTGCCTGGCCCAGTCCTGAACCTAATTCTGAGTCCGAATATATTTTAGAGTCACAAAAAAATTTAATTACAATTTTCCTAAAGAAAATAATATTTAAATCTTTATCCTAATCCATTTTCTTAATGTCCATTAATCTTTTTACCTTAAGCCCATAATTCCAGTAGCCCAACAACAAAACCCATTTAGCTCAAACCCATTAAAGGAGCAACCCATTAAACCCATTTTGGAAACCCATTAGCCTATTTATATTTCAATTCCTTTTATTCTTATTCATTCAGGAAAGGAAAAATTTTCCTTTCTTTCTCAAACCATGGCTGTGGTCGACCCCTGGCTTTCCGAACGGTCGCCGACCGTCGGTCTCCCCGCGGGAACCGCCGCCCTTTTCTTTCCTCTCCCAAACCGCCCATCCATCCTATAAAATCCCTTTCTCTTCACAACTCCAGCATCATCTCCATTAGCTCTACCAAGCTCCCCAAACCCTTTTTCCCGAACCCTAACCCCATTCTCCGGCGATCTCGCCGCCTAGGCCGACCCGTGCGCGTCTCCTAGTGCGGCCGACCCAAACACCAACCTCCCTCCGGCGACCGAAGCTCCGCCGCCCCGACCCGTGGGTTTTCCGGCGCTGTCCCCGCCGGATCCGCCCCTAGGCGCCCGTTTCCCGGTCTGGCGCCCCGATCCAGGCCCTCCGGCACTCCCTGTGGCCGACCGACCAGCACTGTTCCGGCTTCCCGCCGAGCTCTGCGACCCCGATCCGCGTTCCCGGCGTGACCCAGACTCGACGGTGCCCTCCACCCTAGCCGACGCCCTTTTTTTCCGCAGCGATGCTACTGTTCTTGGCGCTTCTGAGCCATCCCACACGACTCTGCCCCACTCGGTCAGCGTGCCCCGACCCAGATCTGTGGTTTCGCTGATTTCTTACTGTCCACGAGCGCTGAACGTTCCGAGTCCGAGGCATCACTTCGGATTCCGTCAAAATTTTGGTAACTTCTGAATAGTCCCATAGTTTCTTTTGGTCTGTGATGAAAATTGGTCCACCGATTCCTTCGGGAATTCGGATTTTTGGTTACGTTTCAATTACGTTACCATTTCGATTTTCCGAAGTTTCTTTGGAAATTGGTATGCTATTGGTTTTGGTTCTGTGATCTTTTCGATTTCGGAATTTTCGAATCCGTCGAAAATATTTCTGTGATTAGAGATTTTATATATAAATTTGGTTTTAGAAGAAGCTTGTTTTTGAGAAGGTTCTTGGGTTTGGATTGGTATAGAAATTAGTTTTGTGATATTTCGAATTAGTTTCGAAAAATTGCGATTTTGTTTGGGAATTCCGAATCATTTCGGAAAATGATTTATTAGATGTTTTTATATATAAAATTGGGTATCCCTGGTTTGGGATTTATTTTGCAGGAAAAATCGGCGCGTTTCCCAGTTTTGGGTTATCCCGAAAATAGAGGGAATGTTGCCAAAATTTCTATAAAAATTTAATTATATAATTTTAAAATGAATTTTGAAAAAGAATACTATTTTTGGATTTATTGGGCGAAGACCTTATTGGTCAATGGGCCCCGGCTGAATGCAAACGAAACTGGTTTCGTCCAGATGTTGAGGCATTAGCTATAAAAATGACGATTGCACCAGTTCTGAGACTCAATAATATTATATAATTATTAAATATTATTTATATTTAATTTTGTAGGCAGTTTACAGGACTAACGAATTTTCTCTTATTTTAATTCTTGGAAATGTAAGGGCATAAGCCCATTTACTATTCTGCAGTTTTGTAATAAGTAGGTAGTAGCTGTGGTTTTCTGAATTTTGTGAGAATGCGTATAAATTAGGAATAAAAATTATATTAATTACAACTTGAAAATTCACGATATTTCTCATTTAAAGGAAAAGCATATTTTTATATAATTATCAAAAGTATTAAGTTTTTTCGAATAAACAGTAAAACCTGATAAATACAAGTTTTTCCCAAAAGTTTAAATATCAATTGATATTCTTAATTGTAACGCACTAGTAAACGCGTTTTTGGTTGTGTTAGTTAAACAAGACTAAAATGGACTAGGAGACAATTTAGAGATTGCAACTAGCTTAGTTAGCAATTGGCGACTTTGATTTTCTGAGATAAGTTTCCCAAATGTAGGATTTCAAGGGAGAACCTGATTTCTGTCCCGACGTATCGACCCATCCAGTCAAGTCATTTTGAGGCAAGTACAAGTTTGTGGTAGATTACAATTAGTTAATAATTGTTTTAATGTAATTTTAAATCACGATACAACACGAAATTCTCCTGAGAATAATGACTGTAACTACTGTAACTATTGGGGACTAGGGGAGTAGTGTAGTGGATATGACCACATCCAATAGTATAACTGATTGTATTAGCTTACCCCTCAGACACATGGGGATAAGCCATACCATATCACTAGGATATTACTGTAACAAATCCAATCCGGTCATATTCATTACCTATTCATATTTCACTATTTTTAACTGTTGGAAAATCATTTATTTCAAATTGTTTAAAAGTGCATATTTCCATTATTAATTTCAATTGTTAAAATATCATGAATTTGTACTTTGCTCCCTCCTGACTGGCGACTATATTTTTAGGTCCTGTTGAGGAAGCAGAGCTACTGATTAGTAGCTATTATGACCCAGAGTTATACCCTGTTGTGCTTCCCGAGGATGGATTACTGGATGAGGATGTTGCTTTCATTTAGATGTTATTTTCCAAGTTTGTTAGTTTTGTCTAAAAGAACAATGTGATTTAATTTGGTGGTTTATGTTTGAAATCTGTTCTGGACAAGTTGTAAGTCTTTTTAATTTATCGAATCATATTATTGTGGCAAATTTAGTTTGAGTTGTTGATTACCTGCATATGGAGATACAGCTTACTGCCGCCGTCTCATCAACGGTGCAGGCTGGGCATGGTCCGATTCGTTCCAAGAAATTGGGACCAGGTCGTGACAATATCATCTCTATCGTACCATTCTGTTGTTATAAATTGTTCCCCATCATAAAATAACTTAGGAGTAGGAGTATGAGTAGGAGTGGCTTAGCTGTTATTATAAATCTAGTGTAACTTCTTGCTATAAATTTCTTTTTAATACAATGAATCAATGATTTTGCTAGACCTTGACTTAGATTTGATATTATAACTCTGGTTTCAAAATGGTTCCTCCTTTTAAATAGATAAGCATAACAGATTTTATCATTATCTTCTTCTTGCCATTATTTCTTGTATTACCTTAGAATATATAATATAGTGGACACAGATGCTTGCCTGACACTTATGCATGCTACACTTGATTACCCACCTATCTAAATGCATATTAATATGTTGATGTTAATTTCTTAAAATCCTAATAATTTTAATATAGGACAGTATCAGTGACTAGTTCTCTGTTTCCCAAATTAATTTCGTAAATAAAATTTAAATTTCATGTTATTAATTGTTGTTTACGATACTGCACATGTATGTTACATGCGGGGTTTCATGTCTTAAAGAAAATTGGTTGAGATTGGTTGAGTTTTGTGTTGAATTTGTCAAACCTGAGACTGTGTACATATTAAACCTTTAACCCTGGATTCTAAGTGATTAGTCAAATTGCAGTTTTCTTTAATGTAATGTTTTGAGCCATGTACATTATTGTGTGTAGGTATATAATGTTAGGTTTCATACTCTTACATGTTAGGTTGTGGTTGTGGTAAACATTGAGTTGGTTTTGATGTTCGAATTTCTCCAAAATTTTGAAAACTGAATACATGTTAACATTTTTACATTGCTTTCAAATGCGTAGTTCAATTTCAGATCTAATTTGTAATGTTGAACTAAACTGAATGATTGAACCCTTCATTTCATGTTTTAACCCATGTGCACTTGACAATCTACACTAATGTTCACAGCTGTCATAAAAACCTAACCCTTCATCTCTATGTTATGTTCATATAGCTATATAAGTATATATATATAGTTCTGTATACATGTTATAATATATGAAGATGCATAATTAAATCTCTACCTCTCTATACATATAGATATACTTATATATATGGTTAGCCATGCATGTTATGAGTAAATAGCTTGTGCCTTGTAGACTGCTTAACCAATATGCCATGAATAGTGTAACTTGATAGCTATAGTTGAGACCCAAATCCTCTTATACACTTTCATGTATAATTCACACAAATCACATAACCCTTGCATAATGCTAGCTTTTCCCTCTCTAACACTCTATATATATATATATATATATATATATATATATATATATATATATATATATATATATATATATATATATATATATATATATATATATATATATATATATATCGTGATTGGATTTCAATGCTATTGACTTTTGATTCCTTAAACTTTTGATCTTGATTTTTTAAATAGTACCCCTTTTAATTTTTTTTATTTTTTATTTTTGATAATTACCAGTTTTCAGATAGGATGGTAGACTGCCTTACAGCCTTGATGATTGTTGTTTTTATCCCTTCCAGTATGGCACCCATGACCCGAGCCCGTCGCCTGAGAGCAGCTGCAGCTACTGAGAGTGTGCTTCCACCTCCTACTGTTCAGGAGGCAGTGATCCCTCTATCTAATCAGGGGGTGGTGGCACCTCCTGCCATTGAGGAGATGGTGGTAGCCTCGCCAGAAAGTCTTCCTTCATCTCCTGTCGTCCAGGAGAGAACTACAGATTTGCATGAGACCGAGAGCCTTTCCCTACCCCTTGGGATGGTACTCCATACTGTACCACCCGGAGGTTTGTTACTTGACGCAACCCAGGTGTTTGGATATTTCCAAGAAAGGCTGTTGGAGTCACAGTGAGTTCATGATGAGGCCATGAGGGAGCAAATCCAGAGGTTGCTACGTCTGCGGGACTCTGTGCTTCCAGTAGGAGAGCCTAGCTCCAAGAGGGCGAGGAGCAGTACCCAGTCCTACCCAGAGTTTGAGGAGTACCCATATATCCATCCTATATCATCATACCCAGCCTAGTCTCCTGTCCAGCAGAGGCCAGCTGAGCCAGAGCCTATCTGTGCCTACTGCAAGAAGTCTGGACACAAGTGGAACTTCTGTAGAAAGAGACTAGGATTGTGCCTATTCTGTAGGTCAGCTGCACACTGGATGCAGCACTGTCCTGATATACCTGTCCCAACCAGGGCCCTGCTTCCACGAGGGAGTTCTAGTTCTCAGACCTAGCTGGAGGTGAGTTTTGACCTAACCTTAGTATCCCTTTTTGAGAATATTTGATGCATCCCTTGCTTGTATGTTTTGATACCTTGTGATTGCCTAGTACTGTAGCATGGTTGGCGTAACTAGATGAGATCCCAGACTGATATTACATGCCAGGATCTCATAGGTTACACTTTCCAACTGTATGGTTTAAATAGGTTTCTGAGACTATGATTGCTGGGGGCTTAACCTAGAAGGGGTGCGATCATCTTAATTTCGAGGACGAAATTTTTAAAAGGTGGGTAGGATTGTAACACCTAGTTTTCTAGAAGAGGGTAATTTTGAAATTTTGTAATTATAATTATTATTTATTGATATTTATTTCATATTATAATTTTTGGTGACTTTTAATCATTTAAAACTATTTTAAAACATGACTTATGATTTTGGTGTTTCATAGTGTAACCTTGGAGACTGGTTGACCTAGAGCCTAGCCTTGTGATTAGGGTATTTTGTTTATCATTTCTAGTTTGAGGGTATTTTTTTCATTTTTGGGGTTATTTGAATTTATTAGAATTTATTTGGATTTATGAGAATTTTTAGGAATTATTTTGGAATTGTTTGAATGAAGGTTGACTAGGTTGACTTTGACTAGCTTTGACTTGGTAGACTAACCTAGAAGCTAACCCTAGTTGTATTTGGACTTGGTTAGGTCATGTAACCCTTGTTAGACTAGAGTTAACCTATGGTTCATTTAAACCCAAGTTAGAATAGAAGGCTTTTAGACACAAGTCACGACTTGTGGTTTTGAACCATTGATTAATGATTAGGCCCAACCAACACTAGTGCAACCTAATCCTAGCCCATTCCAGCCCATGGCCGGCAACCTAGTCATTCCCACTCTATTTAATCCCTCCTAGAAATTAGGGCTAGCCTCCATTAGGAATTTTTCAAGTTTGAGAAGAGGTGAGTCTCCATCTTCATTAAATCCTATAAATTCATATTTAATTCCTTTTTCCCCCAAACAAGTTACAATAGGTTCTAATCCATCTGTTCTTACTGTTTATGGAAGAATATTTAGAGTTTGGATAATTTGGGGAAGTTTGGCTATCAAGAGGAACACCCCCTTTTTGGAGTTTTTGGAGGATTTGCAACCTATAGGTAATTTCAATTCTACTCCATGAAATTAATGTTTTATTTCATATCTAGGAAGCCCTAGGCCTACCCTAGCTGTAGGACTAGCTAACCCTAGATTTCGTGTCCTTTTCGTGTCCTATTTGGACACGTATCAGTCCTATGGTGCAAGTGTTTGATGAAATGCCCCAATGGGCATTTCGATTGATTTTTAGGAAACTAATTGAATAGGAAATTAGGTTTTTATGTCACTTATGAGTTTCTAGTGTCTTGGTGTGGTTTTAGTGTCGTGTCGAGTCGTACGGACACACGGACACGCGGTTGCACGCGTGCGCGCAGACAAGTTACTTGCCCTGCTACTCGGGGCTGATTCCGAGCTGGACACGCCACTTCGACACGAAATATTCGACTTACACTACGGGGCACTGACTGACACCCCGTGTGTCAAGTCTCATAGCCTCTCGTGTCGTGTCGGACACGCACGAGGCCGTACATTAGGATTGTACTGTATCGGCTGCTGTCAAATTTCAGCACTGATACGCGTGTCGTATCGCACGCACGCGTGTCGTGGACACGTGTCAGGATGTCTAACCCTAGACCAACCCTAGGAGAACCTAGGGACACGACCACGAGACTCTAGGACACTTGTGTCGTGTCCTAGACTTGCACGAACACGTGCACGAGGCTGTCCACTGCACTGTGCGTGTATCAGTGCATATTTTGTTTCTCTGTTTGATTCGATTTTAAATGTTTTAAATAGTGTTTTTAATTGTTAAATTGATCATAAAATATGATGTATTATCTATGATAGATTAGGGTTACATGTTAGTTTAAAGGTCGGATGGAAATTGGTTCGAATTTGGCTTTTGGCTGATACTCATACTGATACACTGTTTTTCTAATTCTTAAAACATTTGATTCCTGTTTTAAGTGATGTTTCTTACTGCTAAATATCCCCACATGTTGTAATTCATATTTAGCTTGGTATTTACATTCGAATTTGGCTTTGGATTTGTGAATGTGATTTTGGCATTTGTGTTGGATTGAATGGAATATTAGACAATTGGTTAGATTTCGAAATTTACTGATAACTGAGATTGTTTCTCCCTATTAAACTAAGATTTGTTTCTTCCTATTAAACTGAGTTTTGTGTTCCTTAATGAACTGATTCCCTTTCCATTTCGAAATAGGCTGTTAGTTGTTCAAATGACAGTTTACATTGTGTTAAGTTTACATTGAGGTTTTGGTTTTCAAAGGGAATGGGGAATTCGAATTGTTCACTGTTGTTAATGGAACTGTCATATTGGTTGGGTTCTCCTTTAATTGCATTCCCAGATTTTAATCTTCCTGTAGACTGATTTTGTGTGTTGAATAATGGATAGGCTAAATTTGATTTGTGTTGATATATGGGTTGAAATGTTAGATTGGTTGCACTGCTATGTTCTTGGCACTGTCATTGTTTCAGGAAACCTGAAACATGAGAGTTAATATCCTAATTAACTCACACTCTCACACCCCTCCACACTGTCATACACACAACTGATTACACACACTTTCCCCTCAACCTATCACTGATTTCCTGTCACTGATATCCAGACGATCTAACACACACCCATATGAATTTGGCTCACACACACAGTCCTATGTAAACACACACTTCCTCACATTCCTGTCAATGTATCCATACTGTTTTTACCCTCACACACACACACACACAGTTACATGAAGACACACACATAAATCACTATCCTACACTCTATGTCATTCCTACACACACACACACACACACACATGTGCACTCTACACACAATTCCTCACACACACACTCATTCACCATCCACATATTACCCACATTTCCATGTTCCTAAGACACCTATCACTGAATGCAATTCACTATTTTATTGAGTTCCTACATTACATTGTTTCAATATAAACACACACTTTTGTCATGTGCACATAGACCTATTTTTATGCATTCATGTCCACACACACACTCATAATCTCATATGTCCTTCCCTCTCACTCTATATGTATATATAAATATTAACTATATTCTTGAAAAATAATGATATGGTATATATATGTATATTTCTATATTGGATTATAATATATCAATATGTGTTGTATTTAGATTTGAATATTGTCATTTGTTATGTAATATAGATTATAGGTTGGTTTTAGTCATGATATTGCCTAATAGCCTATAGCCTAGGCTCTTAGCCTATGGGTGTATCTGTGTGTCAGTTTAGAGTCTAGTTAGACTTGTGTAGCCTTGTTAGACCTAGAATAGACTAGTTAGGGTAGTATAGGCTTGTTTGACCTAGTTTAGACTTGTTGGACCTAGTTTGACCGTAGTTGACCTAGTTTGACTTCTAGGGTTGACCAGAGTTGACCAAGAGTTGACTTTGGCCTAGATTGACCTAGATTCATTTAGAATGCATTAAATTGTATCTTGTTATCATTTTAGACTTGTTGTGACTTATGCTATTCTGATTAGGAGCCAGACACCTCTCCTCGGATAATAAATTTCATCCGGACACTTAGATACAGGCGAGTACATTCTCTGATCATTTCATATCCTGCTTAGAATTATTTTCCTGCATTAAATTACTTTACTTGATACTGTCACGTTGGTCACACGGATTAGTACTATATGGATCCCTTCTTGAGATGTTATCCTGTCACGCCCCAGAACCAGAATACTGGAGAGAGGGGGCAGACATAGCCAGCTACGTATATAGAAGTGCAACCCACCTCGCTATACGGTCACGGCTGTCTAGGATACATGAGGGTTTATCTACAAGCCAACAGTCTCTTAAGGTCATGAACAAGCCTAGTGTCTCAATCACAAGCAAGTAAGTAAAAGTCACAAGATGTATGATCATTAAATATACAATAGTAAGGCGTCCCAAACATTACATATTCAGTTGATCATGAAGCTAGTCGTTACAAAATGTCAGGACTAGCAAGAGTTTAGTCATACATGATCAACCCTAGGATCTGTTAATCATGTTACAGCCCGTAGGCAGACAGTAAATAAGTGCAATCGAGCTAAACAGGTGCTCGTCGGCTAAACGCCTCAAAAGAATATTTTTACAATAAAGTGGGAGAGCCAAAAATAACCCACTCGTTGCCAGGGTTCCGTCTAGTGGCCACCATCTGGCTGGAAGGTCGGTAGATCCTCTGGAGCCGTTCCGAAATCTGGCCACACAAAACCAGCTGGGTCAGACCCCAGAAAGAGCAAGTGCCACAAAGGAGGCTTCACTTAAGAACTAAAACCAGCAATCAGCACAAGATATAAATAAAAGTAAGAACTGGAAATAAAGAAAATACACCAGGATGATATACGACGAGATAACCGTGGAACTATTCAGATAACCAGGTTACAACCCGTAAACCAAACAAGGAACGGGATTATAACCCTTCGTCTGAACAGAACTTGGAATTATCACCATTTATCGGTAAAATAAATACAAGCATTCTGGTCATTCAATAATCTGGAACAGGATCAGGGCAAGACTAGACTGGTTAGACTCCGTCCAATCACTTCACGGCCAAGCAAGAATTACGGCTTGATACTTTAACTAACTAGGGTTGTCACAAGCCTAATTACTAACAATATACAGTAAGATTATTCCACAGCCACAAGTCCTGCAAACCATCCAGTTTACCCAGGTCGAAAGATTAGGGTTGAATTCAGGTGGGTACATCGTCCAGGAAACGCATGTCCCCTTAAGTAGCTTAAAGGGTGCAACACATGATAGTGTGCCGGAAATGTGCCCTACTCGACGGCAGGCTACAGATCCCAAGCGCGCCCAAGTAATAGGGTTGCCTGTAGCTGGGAAATCTCTTCATGACTACTGTGTTATTCTAGATATTAGCCTTAGTCCATTTTAGTGGGGTGCTCCTGACCGTGGTACTCAGGAGTCCCATCCTAGACATGATGCAAGACAGGACTAGTCTATTATACAAGCACAATCGCCCACGGTGTCCAGGTTATTATACAGGTCATGTCATGTCAAGTAACCGTCGCAACAGCTTATCAAGATATAATATGTCAGGTTATCAGGTCAAGTGTACTAATCAGGAGTGTGCCACTACGGGCCACTATCAGGTCATGTTAGGTTACTCATGTCAGGAGTGCACTACTACAGGTCACTATCGTATCAGGCTCAATTGTCCATTCCAAACATATCAAGTAAATTTGCAATTATCAAGTTTAGGACAAAAGACGTAAGGATATAAAATGGGCGTAAAATATCTAATAAAATATCAATATACAGGGCAATAAAAGAGCCAAGCTTAAGGAAAATAAAACCAAATCTAACACGCTGACATGAGACCAAGTCAGCCAAAGGCCATACGCTCAGGTCAAACTATGCTCAGGCCAGCGTACACCTTGCTCGCTTAAGCTAGCGTACCAAGGCATGCGTACGCTCAAGCTACAGGTCAGCGTACGCTCAAGCTAGCGTACCAAAGGGTCCATACACTTCCAATGGGAAGCGTACGCAAGGGTCAGCGTACACAAGGGCACGCTCAAGCTACAGGCAGCGTACGCTCAAGCTAGCGTACCAAAGGGTCCATACACTTCCAATGGGAAGCGTACGCAAGGGTCAGCGTACACAATGGCACGCTCAAGCTACAGGTCAGCGTACGCTCAAGCTAGCGTACCAAAGGATCCATACACTTCCAATGGGAAGCGTACGCAAGGGTCAGCGTACACAAGGGCACGCTCAAGCTACCGGTCAGCATACGCTCAAGCTAGCGTACGCTCAAGGCTGCATACGCTTGAGCTAGCGTATGAAAGGGTCTAGGGCACGCTCACGCTAGCGTACGCAAAAGACACACTGCCAACAGGTAGCGTATCAAGGCTAGCGTACGTACGCTAAAGAGCAGCGTACCAAGGCTAGCGTACGCTCGCTAAAGAGCAGCGTACCCAAGTCAGCGTACGCTCGCTAAAGAGCAGCGTACCCAAGTCAGCGTATGCTCGCTAAAGAGCAGCGTACCCAAGTCAGCGGCGTAAGCTAAAAAGCTAGCTCACTGTTCACTGTCTTCTCCAAATGGCAAGAACAGCAAGAACTCTAAAGTTGAAAGCTTCAATTGTCCATATTTTGGTCAAAACAAGTCCGAATCCAACTCTCCAAAAGTCAAAATTGGGTAGAATGAAATTCTCTACAATATGGAACCATCAAAACTTGAAAACAAGCAAGTTTGATAGATCAAAACACCAAAAATCCAAAAATAGCAAGACTCTAGATCTACAAGAATTAAAGCCTCAAAATAGAAAATGACAAGTTCTAATGTGGTTTAGAATCATGAGGAGAAGCTAATGAAACCATCAAAAGGAGTTCTCTTGTGGAAGCAAGTTGCACTTGCCTATGGTGTTCTTGGTTGGTGGAGAAGAGTAATGGTGGGGGAAGGAGAAGTAAATGAGAATTATGGAGGAGAGAGAAGGTTGGTGGGGATAATAAAGAGGGGGTTGTGAGGGAAATGAAGGAGAAGCATAGGCTAAGGTGTTCCACCCTTGGCCCATGATGAACCAAGCATTGGGCTGGCCGAACCAAGCCAACCAAACCGAGAGTAAACCAAGCCAAGCCAAGAAGAAAACTAAACAAGGAATCATGCAATACAAGAATAAAATACGTACACGTATTCCAAAAATACGTAATACGAACCACAGGCATTACAACTCTACCCACCTTAAAAGAATTTCGTCCTCGGAATTTAATCAAGAGGCTAGAGGAGCAATGACAAGCTACATTAATTACATGCAAGCTATAACTAGGCAGACAATCACTCATTCAAGCAAGGAATCGAAGGCATGAGGCATAAGAAAGATATTATACCTCACGAGTCAAACAAGTCGGGATATCGTGATCGGATATCATCCTCACGCTCCCACGTTGACTCCCCCAAAGAGTGATGACCCCAAGCAACTCGGACTAACTTGATAGTCTTGTTCTTGAGGATCTTCTCTCTCCGGTCCAATATAGACACGGGCCTCTCCTCATACGAAAGGTTGGTACCAACTGTTGACACAAAGTCACAGTCAACCAAATATTGACTACATTGACTAAATAATATATGTATAAATTCAATACGACACACGACGTCTGCTTTCAGTTCGGGACAAATGACAACTCAGTTTCCGACTCTCAGTATATTTTCGAGTCTGTACTTTTACATTTCATTGAGTCTAGAAGTATGTACTCTGAGTTATGCTGAGCTCTTAGAACTTGGTCTACAAGCCAACCCAAAATCCCAAGCTCCACCAAAACAAAATTGCCCACAAGTCCCACTTAGAATCACTCTGTGCTCTGGAGACAGAGTTCGGGCCGAACTCTGTCCCCTAGAAATCAGGAACCCTAATTTTAGGGTTAGCTGGTTGCTAGCTGTCCAACGGCCAAATTTTTGAATTCTCCTACCCGAATTCTGGCCGAATTCTGCCTCAAAAATCAGTATAAATAGGGCATGAATTCTCTCATTTTGAATCACTCAATCTTCTCTTCTCTTCTCTCCTACAAGCTCTATAAGCCATACCCTTCCCATCTACTAGCCACAAGCCTCCTAAGTCTCGAGTGCTCAGCATCTCTCAGTTAGGATTCTTGTACAAGAGTGAAGAAATCGCTTGGACAATTCCAAGCAATCGCCACTGCGATTCTCTGTAAGAAGTTGACGTGCTCTTCTGAAGTAAAGGCACGGGTTGTAAGCTACTATTTCACAAATAGTGGATTTAATCCTGAGCTAGAGTTCTCAGGCCTAGACTAGTCCTCCACGAGGGAAACCAGGTTAAAATTGCTGTGTTTGCGTATGCTCTCTTGTCTTTCATTTACATTCCGCATTTTACTCTGATTATTCATTGTTCGTGAAAGAGTAATTTTTTAATTGGTCATTATATATATATACTCTATTCACCCCCCCTCTAGAGTTGCCAAACTGTTCTTCAATTGGTATCAGAGCTCTGTTCTCTTTATAAGGACTAACATCCTAAGAGCTGATCCATGGCAACCACACAATCCTTGATCTCCAATCATGGTGAAGGTCAGTCCACTCATAGGCCTCCCCTATTTGATGGGACTAACTACACATATTGGAAAACAAGGATGAGTTTTTATCTGAAGTCTCTAGACTTTGACCTGTGGACTGTCGTAACTGACGGTTACAAAAAGCCCGCCAGAATAGTTGTCGATGGTGACCTCACTGAGAAACCACACGACAAATATTCTGTCGAGGAGAAGAAACAGGCAAGTCTAGATGCTAGGGCTATTAATGCTTTATTCTGTGCTATAGACAGGAACGAGTTTAACAGGGTCTCTACATGCACCACTGCTCATGAAGTATGGAGACTTCTGGAAGTGACGCATGAAGGAACCACTCAAGTCAAGGAATCAAAGATAAGCCGTCTCACTCAAGAGTACGAAGCCTTCAAGATGAAGCCAAATGAGACGATCACTCAAATGTTTACAAGATTCCTCGACATCATCAACCCGTTATCCTCGCTTGGTAAGCAGTACTCAAACCATGAGAAGATCCGCAAGCTACTCAGAGGGCTACCAAAGATTTGGAACCCTAAGGTGACAGCCATCATAGAAGGAAATGATCTCACAAGTATGTCTATGGAGACTTTGATGGACAAGCTCATGACTCACGAGCTTGACCTCAAGGACTTCGAAGAGCCTGCTCCGAAGACCAGGGAGATCGCACTCAAAGTTCATCGACGAAAGGTTGATCACGATGAGACTGAAGACGATATCTCAGATGATGAAGACCAAGCTCTCATGGTACGTAACTTCAAGAAATTCCTTCGCTTCAATCAAAGAAAGAAGGAACCACAAGAAGACGATGAAGAAGAGCCAACCTGCTATGGTTGCAAAAAGACTAGACACATCAGAAGAGACTGTCCGCTCTTAAAGAAAAGCAACCGGTATGAAAAGCCCTACAAGAAGAACTCATCAAAAAGGTATGCCAACACAAGCATTTGGCATGAAAGCGAAGCAAGTGACTCCGAGGAAGAAAAGAACTCTCCTCAAGACAAAGCAAATGTGTGCCTCATGGCAAATTCCACCAAGGTATCAAACGAAACTTTAGATGACTTCTCTTTTGATGAACTTGGCGATGCTTTCACCGATTTACTTGATGATCACAAAAAGGTTATCGGTAAATACAAGCATGCCAAGGACAAAATCAAAAGTCTAGAAGATGAGATACAAAGAATTTCTTTACTTCTTGATAATGTTAGAAACACATCACCCACAAATGACACTGATGAAGTATCCAAGCTTAAATTAAGCTTACATGATGCTGAAGCACGCATTGAGCAACAAACTCAAGAAATCACTACTCTCAACACGTTGCTTGCTGAAGAAAAGAGTAGACACAAGATTTCCATGACTAAGATTTATGGCTTAAATATCAAGATTGATGAACTGCAAGCTATGTCTAAAAGATTAGAAACCAAATTGGGTAAACAGGTTGTTCAACCTCAAACCCAATCACATGGGCACAACACCACTCATACTAGTCAACCACGTCATTCTCATGCAGCACATAACCATGCATTTATATACACAAACTTTCACAAACCACGTGCACGTAAGAATATTCCTCATACTCATTATACTGCACAAAGACACAACCAATATCACTCTACACATAGACAAAGTCATCATACCATACCACATCAACATGCCATGCCACGTAGACAAAATCATCATGTTATGCCACATAAGCAAAATCATCATATCATGCCACAGCATCACACTATGCCATATAGACAATCTCAGCATGCCACTTCTCACAGTCAATATCATCATGCTATGCCACACAGACATCATCATCATGCCACTCACTCTATGCATAGTCATCATTACCATGCTAACTCTCTATATCATCCTCATCCTGTTGCTTATAGATATCATTCTCATGCTCCCAGTATAAATAAAAATGCTATCTGTACTTACTGTGGAATACATGGACACATCTCACCACAGTGTAGAGTTAGAAGATTGGTAGACAAGAAAATATATGCTTGGTTTCCAAAAACTAACTTTTCAGGACCCTCAAGAAAATGGGTACCAAAGGTCACATCTACTCTTGATGTAGGTGGACCTTCCCTCCTCAACTGAGAGTAAGTGGATTCTCGATAGTGGATGCTCGCGACATATGACGGGAGACACAAATCTTTTTGCATCACTATCGATGAAAATAGAAGGATACGTATCCTTCGGTAACAATCTCAAAGGGCACATAATAGGTAACGGTATCATTGGTCATCCTCCTTCTCCTGTTATAAAGGATGTCTGCCTAGTGACCGAGTTAAAGCATAACCTGCTCAGCATTAGCCATCTTGCTGATCATGGATATGATATTAACTTTGGACAAAACTGTTGCTATATCTATGATAGGTCAACAGGAGACATTGCTTTTGAAGGGAAAAGAGAGGACAATATCTATATTTTCTATCTCTCTATAAATACTAACCATGCAGGTAGATGTTTATATGCCCACAAAGACGAACGACTACTTTGGCACCAGCGTCTCGGTCATGCCAATATGGATGCTATATCCAGGCTTTCTACCAAGAAGCTAGTGAGAGGATTGCCTGACATCACATTCAAAAAGGACACGGTATGTGCCGAATGTGAACTAAACAAGACAACTAAATCCTCATTTCATTCCATCAACTCTGTAAGTACTACTAGACCCTTGCAATTACTTCATATGGATTTATTTGGTCCTAGTAGAATAGCTAGCCTTGGTGGCAAACTTTATGCTTTTATTATTGTTGATGATTTTTCGAGATTTACTTAGGTTTTCTTTCTCGCTAATAAGAGCGACGCTATCTCTGTTTTCAAAGTTTTTGTAAATAAAGTTCAAAACGAAAAAGGCTACATGATTACTCGAATCCGAAGTGATCATGGAGGCGAATTCGTAAATTCAGATTTTGAAAGTTTTTGTAATGCAAATGGTTTTGATCATGAATTTTCTTGTCCTAGAACTCCTCAACAAAATGGTGTTGTGGAGCGGAAGAATAGGACTCTTGGCGATATGGCTAGAGTCATATTGAATAAATTTTCTCTTCCGAAATATTTTTGGGCAGAGGCTGTAAGTACAGCATGCCACATTTTGAATAGGGTGCTTATTCGTCCCATTTCGAAGAAAACACCCTATGAGCTTTGGTTTGAGAGAACCCCAAATGTTTCTTATTTTAGAGTTTTTGGCTGCAGATGTTTTATCCTTAACACCAAAGACAACTTAGGCAAATTTGATGCCAAAGCTGACGATGGTATCTTTCTTGGTTATGCCGCCAAGAGTAAGGGATATAGAGTTTTCAATAAACGCTCACTTATTGTGGAAGAGTCAACAAATGTGACTTTTGATGAAGACAACAGTACAGCAAATACTCTTAATGATGACATTGAGCCATCAACTTCTACTCCAATGAATACTTCAACCGAAACTAATTCTCTGGAGGGTTTGCCTAAGAAATTCTCTTTCAAACCTTCTCATCCAGAAAATTTAGTCATAGGTGAAGTTTCACGTGGAGTTGCTACTAGATCATCATTAAGAGACTCTGTTGCTAGCACTGCCTTCATTTCACAAGTAGAGCCTAAAAACATTTCTGAAGCTTTTACTGATGAATTTTGGATCTCTGCTATGCAAGAAGAACTCAACCAATTTGAGAGAAGCCAAGTATGGGAACTAGTTCCTAAACCGGCTAATCACTCAATAATTGGTACCAAATGGGTGTTTAGAAACAAAGTAAGTGAAGATGGTTCAGTCACACGTAACAAAGCTCGTCTAGTAGCTCAAGGATACAACCAAGAGGAAGGTATCGACTACGATGAGACATATGCTCCTGTTGCTAGACTAGAATCCATTCGGATGCTTTGTGCTTTTGCCAATCATCAGAACTTTAAATTATTTCAAATGGATGTTAAAAGTGCTTTCTTGAATGGCTTTATTAAGGAGGAAGTTTATGTCAAACAACCCCTTGGCTTTGAAAATCACAAATTTCCCGACCACGTGTTCAAGTTAAAGAAAGCGCTTTATGGCCTTAAACAAGCCCCCAGAGCTTGGTATGAAAGGCTAAGCAGCTTCTTGCTTGAGAAAGGTTTTTCTAAAGGGAAAATTGACACTACACTGTTTATCAAATCTTTCAAAGACACCATTCTATTAATTCAGATTTATGTTGATGATATTATTTTTGGGTCTACTGATGAAACTCTTTGTCAAGAATTTGCCAAGTGTATGCAGACGGAATTTGAGATGAGCATGATGGGAGAGCTCAACTACTTTCTTGGTCTGCAAGTAAAACAACTGGCTAATGGAACTTTCATCTGCCAATCAAAGTACACCAAGGACATGCTGAAAAAGTTCGATCTTGACAACATCAAACCAATCAGCACGCCAATGGCCACTTCAACCAAACTCGAACCAGATGAGAGCGGCAAACCTGTTGATCAACGTAAGTATCGAGGTATGATAGGCAGCTTACTTTATTTAACTGCTAGTCGTCTCGATATCATGTTCAGTGTTTGCCTATGTGCTAGATATCAAGCTAATCCTAAGGAATCACACATGACCGCAGTTAAGCGTATCTTTAGATACCTTAAGGGTACGGTTACAGTAGGCCTATGGTATCCCAAGTCAACATCATTTGATCTTATTGGTTACTCTGATGCTGACTTCGCTGGATGCAAGGTCGACCGTAAAAGTACGAGCGGCACGTGTCATTTATTAGGAAAAGCTTTAGTCTCCTGGTTTAGCAAGAAACAGAACTCTGTTGCACTATCCACAATAGAAGCTGAATACATAGCAGCTGGGCGTTGTTGTGCACAAATTCTGTAGATGAAGCAAACCCTGGAAGACTATAAGTTATCTTTCATGCATATTTCTATAATCTGTGACAATACTAGTGCCATCAATTTGACTAAGAACCCTGTATGCCACTCACGCACTAAACACATTGAGATCAGACACCACTTTTTGCGTGATCATCAGCAAAATGGCACGATTAACTTAGAATTTATTGACACTGATCATCAGCTGGCAGATTTCTTTACTAAGCCACTATCCGAAGAGCGTTTCAATTTTCTTTGTCGTGAACTTGGAATCTTAGATGAAGCAGTCATAAATTGAAACTCACCTGCGTAAATATCGAGTATATTGTGATTCTTTTACGAAGAATTTGGTATGGGTACAAGCCGAAAGGGTCCTTCTGACAACAAGGCGTAAAAGCCTAAGCGACACGGTGCACTAGTCCTCAGGACTACCGCTAGCTGGGATCCGGCCCCTGCAGCTAACCCATGGCAAATTTGGACTATTGAACCACAATATATATCCTTATTTATTATATGGCTCGTTTCGATTTAATATTACCTAATTGATATTTTCTAAAAAGTTCATTCTGTTTTCTGTGTACCTCTCCTTCTCTATCTATTCTATTCTCTTTGGTGTCCTCAACTTTCTTTTGTTTAACTCTTAAATCTTTTTCTTTGTTATCATTTCTTGTTATTCTTCAACTTTTGTTTTCTTTTTAGCCTTTGTTCTGTTCTGGACCAATGATCCAGAACTCGGGCTGAACTCTGCTCCTATCCGAGTTCGGGCCGAGTTCGGTCCCTTGGTTCCAGGGTCGGGATCTGGCTCTGCCGTTGGATCTATTCTAATCCAATGGTCAATATTTCACCCGACCAAAGACAAAATCCTACTTTATGTCGGGATTCTTTCTCTCTCCTTCACTATTACCACCTTTTCTCACCTATACACACTCTTTCCTTGAAACCCTAACCCTAGTCTTTGATCTAGAGTGCCTCATTGCTTCTCAAATCAAGAAAAAGGTGTCTCCTCTCCATTCTCCTCCATTGTTCTTTACCTGTTTGAGGTACCATTTTTTTTTAAATCTTTTAATGGCTCCTTGCTTGTTCAATCGTGGGAAGAGGATTCGAGTTGAGAGTATTTCCTCTTCGGATTCTCCTCCATCAATTGAACAAATCATTGAACAACTTCAACCACCTCACCCTTTGTTCAATCCACCTCGTCCTCAACATCCTTCCACTTATGACAATAGACTTTTTGTCTCACTTGATGCATCAAACAACTGGTTTAGTGACTTTCGGAATCGTCAGGTATTCACAGGACATCCTATCAATTTTTCCATATTATCTCAATATGATTCTTTATTCCATGACCTCTATATTGATGAACTAGTCACTACATCTTCTGCTATTTATCGTCATGCCGTTCAAATGTTCTACTGCAACTTAACCTTTGATGACCTTCGTATTTATTCACGAGTTGCTGGTATCGATATCTCGTTTGATGACTTTGAACTAGCCGAATATCTTGATCTTCTTGAGCCAAGTTCTTGGGAAAGGCTTGTTGATGCTCGCTCGTTCCGTTTTCCCAACGGACTTTCACTTGAAAGCTTCAAGGACGATTTGTGCACTCCATACACACGTCCTCGAAAGCTCATGACGAAATATCTCAACCCATATTTTTCTGATCTTCATTGGATCATCTCTAATACCATTCTACCCAAGATCGGTTCCCCTGATGAAATCACTTATCTTGACATTTCTGCTCTTTATCATCTTCACTTTGGAATTCATTTCAATCTTCCACGTACTATGATGGACTGGATGATTCGCTGTAGGAGGAAACCACGAGCTTTGGTTTATCCTCTGTATCTTCCTATGATCTTTCGTGCTTTTCGTATACCACTTGATGCTTGTCCGTTCCTGCCGGCACCTACCTTTCTATCTAAGGTACGACGCCTTCAGCCTGTTGCTACTACTGAGTTGTCTGCTGATGAGGAGCCTGATGCCCCTCCGCTCGGTCAGACTGCACCTCCTGCTAACCTGGATTCGCTTTAGACTATGCTTCGCGATCGTTTTGCTATTGAGGATGATCGCTGGACGCAGCAGGATTACCGTACCACTCTGCAGATTAGTGCCCTTGGGAACTCTCTGCATGATATGCGGTATTCGCTTGCTCGTCATCCTGATTTGCATGTGCCTATTGAGCGGGATCCACATCGCTCGGGTCATCGTCTAGACGATCCGTGGGTCATGCAGTATATGGATCCAGATGATACTTTTGTGGATCTTCAGATATTCCAGGACCTTTTCGTTGGCCCTTTCCCTGGTCCTTCAGATGTTCCAGGACCTTCTGGTGCTCCGTGATGGAGACTGGCTTGTTATGCTGCTGCCACTGCTGATGGTCTTAGTTGCTTTATATTTTTAGTTATTTAGTTATGGATTTATGTACTGGATTTTTATCTTAGAACCCTGATGATGTGTTTGACATTCTGGTTGGTGGATATCATTTTATGCTATTTCTCGTAGTTTCTTTTATGCCAATGCACTCTCTTGTCTAGTATTATACTATTTTTTTCTCTTGGTGTGGTTGCATTACTATTCATTGCTTATTTATATTGCTAACTGCCAAAAGGGGGAGAAACATATGTATATTTTTGTGCTGGCTTGTTTTGGGAAACTATTACAGGTTCTATGCAGGTTCTATGCATTCATCTGTGTATATCTGTGCTCGTTCTGGGAATATGTTATCTATCAGGTTACAGGGTATATGCACTGTTTACGGGGGAGAGCTACTACTTCTAGCTCAGAACCGTTCACTGATTACGGGGGAGCTATCCGATTCTAGCTCTGCATCAGTTATGGGGGAGCTATGTTGTAATCAACTGTGTCAAGGTATGAATATTGAAATATACATATATTATTTTGTCAATTATCAATATGGGGGAGATTGTTGACACAAAGTCACAGTCAACCAAATATTGACTACATTGACTAAATAATATATGTATAAATTCAATACGACACACGACGTCTGCTTTCAGTTCGGGACAAACGACAGCTCAGTTTTCGACTCTCAGTATATTTTCGAGTCTGTACTTTTACATTTCATTGAGTCTAGAAGTATGTACTCTGAGTTATGCTGAGCTCTTGGAACTTGGTCTACAAGCCTACCCAAAATCCCAAGCTCCACCAAAACAAAATTGCCCACAAGTCCCACTTAGAATCACTCTGTGCTCTGGAGACAGAGTTCGGGCCGAACTCTGCCTCCACACAGAGTTCGGGCCGAACTCTGTCCCCTTGAAATCAGGAACCCTAATTTTAGGGTTAGCTGGTTGCTAGCTGTCCAACGGCCAAATTTTTGAATTCTCCTACCCGAATTCTGGCCGAATTCTGCCTCAAAAATCAGTATAAATAGGGCATGAATTCTCTCATTTTGAATCACTCAATCTTCTCTTCTCTTCTCTCCCACAAGCTCTAGAAGCCATACCCTTCCCATCTACTAGCCACAAGCCTCCTAAGTCTCGAGTGCTCAGCATCTCTCAGTTAGGATTCTTGTGCAAGAGTGAAGAAATTGCTTGGACAATTCCAAGCAATCGCCACTGCGATTCTCTGTAAGAAGTTGACGTGCTCTTCTGAAGTAAAGGCACGGGTTGTAAGCTACTATTTCACAAATAGTGGATTTAATCCTGAGCTAGAGTTCTCAGGCCTGGACTAGTCCTCCACGAGGGAAACCAGGTTAAAATTGCTGTGTTTGCGTATGCTCTCTTGTCTTTCATTTACATTCCGCATTTTACTCTGATTATTCATTGTTCGTGAAAGAGTAATTTTTTAATTGGTCATTATATATATATACTCTATTCACCCCCCCTCTAGAGTTGCCAAACTGTTCTTCACCAACAACCAATTCTGAATGATCTAGGATGTGGCTCGGGTCCGGGATATACCGTCGTAATTGGGACACATGGAACACGTCATGCACCTCGCTTAGTGACGGTGGAAGAGCGAGACGATAGGATACATCTCCTACTCGCTCCAGAATGTCAAACGGTCCTATATACCTAGGACTAAGCTTGCCCCGTACGCCGAAACGAATGACGCCATGGTTAGGTGAAATCCTCAGGAATACATGATCGCCGACCGAAAACTCGAGAGGGCGCCGATGAGAATCGGCCCAATGGCGCTGGCGATCTTGGGCAACTCGAAGATGATCTCGAACTCTCCTGACCACCTCAACTGTCTGGGCAATCATTTCTGGACCAAGCATCTGTCTCTCTCCAACATCATTCCAGGCTAGCGGGGATCTGCACTTCTTACCATACAGTGCCTCGAAAGGTGCCATCTGGATACTGGCCTGGAAAATGTTATTGTACGAGAATTCCACCAGGTGCAAGTGATCTTCCCATGAACCACCGAAGTCAAGTGTGCAAGACCGCAACATGTCTTCAAGAGTCTGGATCGTACGCTCCGACTGGCCATCTGTCTGCGGGTGATATGCTGAACTGAACTGGAGATGAGTTCCCAAGCTCTCTTGCAAGCTACGCCAAAAGTGCAACGTAAATCTTGAATCTCGATCCGAGGTGATACTGACTGGCACACCGTGCAATCTGATGATCTACCTAAGATACATTTCCGCTAGCTGAGCCGTCGACTGACCAACTCTGAATGGAAGAAAGTGAGCCACTTTCGTGAGCCGATCAACTATAACCCAGATAGCATCTCTACCAGCTGGGGATCTAGGTAGTCCAGTCACAAAATCCATGGTTACATGCTCCCACTTCCATTCTGGAATCGATAAGGGCTGAAGAAGTCCAGCCGGTCTCTGATGTTCGACTTTAACTTGTTGGCAAACCAAACACCGAGAGACAAACCGAGCTATCTTCCGCTTCATGCCATTCCACCAGAAATGCTGTCGGATATCACGGTACATCTTCGTACTGCCGGGATGGATGGAATACTGCGAACTGTGCGCTTCTGACATGATCTCCTGTCGGATATCTCCGCTGGGTACACAAAGACGCTTACCATGTCAAAGTGTACCATCCTCATGAATACATAACTCTGGTCTTCGTCCTGCCTCACACTCGGCTCTGAGTCGCTGAAGCTTGGAATCTGCCGACTGCGCCATCCGGATCCTCTCGACTATAGTGGACTGAACTTGCATACTGGCCATCAAGGCCACACTGGAAGGGAGAACAACTTCAATACCCATCTTCTGAAGATCTGCTAACAGCTCTGGTTGTGCTGTTGGAAAATAAACTCCCGCTCTCCTGCTCAATGCATCTGCAACAACATTGGCCTTCCCGGGATGATACTGTAAATCCACATCATAGTCCACTAGTAGCTCGAGCCATCTCCTCTGACGCATGTTAAGATCCTTCTGGGTGAAAACATACTTCAGGCTCTTGTGATCGGTGAAAATCTCCACCCTATCTCCATACAAATAGTGCCTCCATAACTTAAGTGCAAACACCACTGCTGCCAGCTCCAAGTCATGGGTTGGGTAATTCCTCTCATGATCACGAAGTTGTCGTGACACATAAGCTATTACCTTCCCATGTAGCATCAGAACACATCTTAGGCCTCTGCCCGAATCATCACAATATACTGAGAATCCTCCAGTTCCATCTGGAAGCGTGAGAATAGGAGCTGTTATCAGGCCTCGCTTCAACTGCTCAAAAGAACTCTGACACTCTGCTGTCCAAGCAAACTGTGCATCCTTGCGGGTCAACTGGGTCAATGGCGCTGAAATCCGAGCAAAATCTGAAACAAATCGTCGGTAGTAGCCGGCTAATCCAAGAAAACTACGAACCTCTGCAACTGTGCTGGACACTGGCCATGACTCAATAGCCACAATCTTCTAGGGATCCACTTCTACTCCTCCTCGAGTGATGATATGACCCAAGTACGAAATGCGATCGAGCCAGAACTCGCATTTACTGAACTTGGCATATAACTGGTGCTCTCTGAGGATCTGAAGAACTATACGGAGATGCTGCTCATGCTCCGCCTCACTCTTGCTGTAGACCAGAATGTCATCCAAGAACACAATCACAAACTGATCCAAGTAAGGCATGAAGATACGATTTATGAGGTCCATGAATACTGTCGGCGTATTGGTTGCTCCAAAAGGCATAACAAGGAACTCCCAATGCCCATATCTCGATCTAAAAGCTGTCTTCGGGATGTCCTGCTCTCTGACTCTGATCTGGTGATATCCTGAGCGCAAATCAATCTTCGAGAATACTGTAGCCCCCTTGAGTTGATCAAACAAGTCATCTATCCTCGAAAGAGGGTATCTGTTCTTGATTGTCATTGAGTTCAAGGTACGATAATCAACACATAACCTGGATGTACCATCCTTCTTTTTCACAAGAAGCATCGGGGCTCTCCAAGGCGATCCACTAGCACGAATGAATCCCTTGGTTCTGAGTTCTTCAATCATCTTGTACAATATCTCCAACTCTGACGGCGCCATCCTGTAACTCTCTCTGACACTGGGGCTGTCCCGGGAATCAAGTCTATAGTGAACTTGATCTCCCGCTCCGGAGGCATACCTGGAAGTTCTTCTGAAAAAACATCTGGGAACTCATCCACTATCCTGGGCAACTGAACTGCTGCTACTGCCATCCGCAATATCGGAGAAGAAGGCTCAACCTCGCCTCGAGAGAAAGAAAACTCCGGCTCGCCTGGAATGCTAAAAACAACCCTGCCAAGGTGGCAGTCTATCCTAGCATACTGGTTCCTCAACCAATCCATCCCTAGGACCACATCATAATCGGCCATCGGGAATTCTATCAATCTAGCGGGGAATTCTCTACCGCTAACTACGATCCGACACGAGGAAAACACTCTATCTACTCCCACAAGTCCGTTACCAGTAAGTATATTGAGCCTTACTGATAATGACTCGGGCTCCAATCCTACCCGTGTCGCAAATCGTGAAGACATAAAAGAATGCGATGCACCAGAATCAAATAAAGTTGAAGCTGGAAAGGAGTTGACGAGAATAGTACCTGCCACCACCTCTCCTGGTGCCAATCCTTCCTCCACGGTCATCACCATAGCCTGACCGTGCCCTCGGGGTGCTGGTCCCCTCTGCTGGATTCCTCGCTGTCTATTCTGACTCAAGGCCTGGGCTTGTGCATACTGCTGAGGGCTCTGCTGCTGAAACGCCTGGGACTGAGGCGGCAAGGGCCTCGGCAATGGATACTGCTGCTGCTGGACCAGAGCTGGTCCTTTCACCGAAGAACTAGAAAGGTTGGATGATGATGAGCCACCGCTGTTCGGGCAGGATCCAATCCTATGGTCTGCTGCTCCACAAGCCAGACACAATCCTTGTGCCCTGCGACATTCTGCCACCACATGGCCTGGCTTTCCACAATGAGAACATCCCACTGCGGAAGACTGCTTCTGCTTCTGCTACTGCTGAGGGTGCGTCGGAGTTGAATGCTGAACCGACGTTACTGAGGCCGCTCGCCTCGGAGCTCCAATAGTCAAAGCCCTGGCTGCCGGGGCCGGTGCTGAAGACTGATTCATCTGGCCGTGAGATCTCTTCCGACCTCCGGCTCTATCCACAATCCTTTGGGAGGTATACTCATGCCTCCTAGCTGCTCTCAAGACTGCATCAAAAGTCTGATGCTCAAACTGCTCAACTGCCAACAAGATCTCCAGGTGAAGTCCCTGCTGGAACCGCTGGGCTCTATCATACTCGGTTGCCACCAAGGTGGGAGCAAACCGACTGAGTCTGGAAAACTTGGCCGCATATCCGTCGACCGTCTTGTCTCCTTGCTTCAGATTGGTAAACCTCGTCTGCAGATCATACCGAGCCACGGCATCGAAATACTTGGTCTGGAATCTCTCTCTAAATACTGTCCAAGCAATGGGTGCTGCTAATCCAACGGCCTGCGCTGCCACCAGCTGCGGGCAAGATCTAACAACTGCAGGCGCACAACGGCCACCTTCTCGTTCTCTAGGGTCCTGGCTGCTTCTAGAATCACCTCTGTGTCCTGAAGCCATGCATCTGCTGCGATAGCATCTTCACTACCGTCGAAGAATGGAGGGTTCAAGCGCTCGAAGCTGTTGGCCGCACTGTTACCCTGATGACCACCCCGGGTCAAAGCATCCGTCACTGCCTGTTACAAGGCATCTCCACGACGATCTTGAGAAGCTATCAAGGTCCTGACGAGACCTACCAAAGTGCCATCATCAGGTTCGGCAGGCTGAACTGGCTGGATTGGGGGCTCTCCGCCAGAAGGCACGACTCTGGAGGCTACTCTGGAATACTAGGCTTGATCTCCAGGTTGCTGCTGGTCCGCGGGAGGTGCTCCGCCTTGCTGATCTGTAGGACCACGAACAATGCCGCTGAAGAAGACGACATAGGGAACAAATAAGGAAGGACCAGGACAGATCAACGATACAAGCATATGATCAGGACAAGAATCCAGGGATTCAGAAGATACGAGCAGAGATCAAGGACGAATAATGATTGAGACATCTATTCGGTAAACCCTCACATATCTTGATTTATAAGACCTGCATGGGCCACCACTTAAACCATGTCACGCCCCAGAACCAGAATACTGGAGAGCGGGGGCAGACATAGCCAGCTACGTATATAGAAGTGCAATCTACCTCGCTATACGGTCACGGCTGTCTAGGATACATGAGGGTTTATCTACAAGCCAACAGTCTCTTAAGGTCATGAACAAGCCTAGTGTCTCAATCACAAGCAAGTAAGTAAAGGTCACAATATGTATGATCATTAAATATACAATAGTAAGGCGTCCTAAACATTACATATTCAGTTGATCATGAAGCTAGTCGTTACAAAATGTCAGGACTAGCAAGAGTTTAGTCATACATGATCAACCCTAGGATCTGTTAATCATGTTACAGCCCATAGGCAGACAATAAATAAGTGCAATGGAGCTAAACAGGTGCTCGTCGGCTAAACGCCTCAAAAGAATATTTTTAGAATAAAGTGGAAGAGCAAAAAATAACCCACTCGTTGCCAGGGTTCCGTCTAGTGGCCACCATCTGGCTGGAAGGTCGGTAGATCCTCTGGAGCCGCTCCGAAATCTGGCCACACAAAACCAGCTTGGTCAGACCCCAGAAAGAGCAAGTGCCACAAAGGAGGCTTCACTTAAGAACTAAAACCAGCAATCAGCATAAGATATAAATAAAAGTAAGAACTGGAAATAAAGAAAATACACCAGGATGATATACGACGAGATAACCATGGAACTATTCAGATAACCAGGTTACAACCCGTAAACCAAATAAGGACCGGGGTTGTAACCCTTCGTCTGAACAGAACTTAGAATTCTCACCATTTATCGGTAAAATAAATACAAGCATTCTGGTCATTCAATAATCTGGAACAGGATCAGGGCAAGACTAGACTGGTTAGACTCCGTCCAATCACTTCACGGCCAAGCAAGAATTACGGCTTGATACTTTAACTAACTAGGGTTATCACAAGCCTAATTACTAACAAGATGCACTGAGATTATTCCACAGCCACAAGCCCTGCAGACCATCCAGTTTACCCAGGTCGAAAGATTAGGGTTGAATGCAGGTAGGTACATCGTCCAGGAAACGCATGTACCCTTAAGTAGCTTAAAGGGTGCAACACATGACAGTGTGCCGGAAATGTGCCATACTCGACGGCAGGCTACAGATCCCAAGCGCGCCCAGGTAACGGGGTTGCCTGTAGCTGGGAAATCTCTTCATGACTACTGTGTTATTCTAGATATTAGCCTTAGTCCATTTTAGTGGGGTGCTCCTGACCGTGGTACTCAGGAGTCCCATCCTAGACATGATGCAAGACAGGACTAGTCTATTATAGAAGCACAATCGTCTACGGTGTCCAGGTTATTATACAGGTCATGTCATGTTAAGTAGCCGTCGCAACAGCTTATCAAGATATAATATGTCAGGTTATCAGGTCAAGTGTACTAATCAGGAGTGCGCCACGACGGACCACTATCAGGTCATGTCAGGTTACTCATGTCAGGAGTGCACCACTACAGGTCACTATCGTGTCAGGCTCAATTGTCCATTCCAAACATATCAAGTAAATTCGCAATTATCAAGTTCAGGACAAAAGGCGTAAGGATACAAAATGGGCGTAAAATATCTAATAAAAAATCAATATACAGGACTATAAAAGAGCCAAGCTTAAGGAAAATAAAACCAAATCTAACACGCTGACATGAGACCAAGTCAGCCAAAGGCCATACGCTCAGGTCAAACTATGCTCAGGCCAGCGTACACCTTGCTCGCTTAAGCTAGCGTACCAAGGCACGCGTACGCTCAAGCTACAGGTCAGCGTACGCTCAAGCTAGCGTACCAAAGGGTCCATACACTTCCAATAGGAAGCGTACGCAAGGGTCAGCGTACACAAGGGCACGCTCAAGCTACAGGTCAGCGTACGCTCAAGCTAGCGTACCAAAAGGTCCATACACTTCCAATGGAAAGCGTACGCAAGGGTCAGCGTACACAAGGGCACACTCAAGCTACAGGTCAGCGTACGCTCAAGCTAGCGTACCAAAGGGTCCATACACTTCCAATGGGAAGCGTACGCAAGGGTCAACG